>OX377610.1:71947701-72387922 GCA_947397855.1 Thelaira solivaga
CCAGGGTCTAGACAGTAATCGAACCTACCCCCAGATTGGGGGGTTAATACGCTACCTACTAATCTATGAAGGGGAAAAGTTTCTGAAAAACAAATGTTTAAACAATAAAAAGAAAACAATTTTATTCCATTCGCAATACAAAACAGGAACGCCAGTTTTTGATAAGATGAACAGGCCCTAGTAACAACATATAACAACTCAAGGTTAAATAGGTAACTCCCACTTACGAACTGCGCTCGTGAATATCTTTTGTTCGAATGTTGTTTGGAATGAACTCCTTGGTTTTAGTTGCTTTCGACATTTAGTTTTATTTTATTTTATTATATTTTTTTTTTCACATTAACGTAGATACTATACGAGTACAATATAAACAACCAACTCGCACACATTTTCAATATTTCGAAAATAAGTATCTGTGCCAGTTTGTGTGCATGGAAAAGTATACGTGTATGTGCGTTTATGCCTTTGTGTGCTGTATATTGTTTTTTTTTTCTTTTTTTTCATTTATTCGATTTTTTTTTTACTAAAAACGAAATATGTCAGTGATAGAGCGTTGCGATAATGCTGGCACGGCATGTTGGTTTTTATATGAAAATTTTTTTTTTTTGTTTTCTGAACATTTGCTGCTATACTGGTGGCTGGCTGGCTTCAAATTCTTTTGTGTCATGTTCGTATCGTACGAGAGAACAGAGATTTATAGAATAAATTCTTTCTTTTTTTTACAATAATTACAAGTCTTAAGAGCACTTTAAAACATTTTACAAGCCCACTTTTTTTACAAAATGATTTCGAGGTAATTTTAACAAAATATAGACATTTACGCTGGCTAATTTTTTTAATTGAACTTACAGCACTTTCAAAAATTGCAGCTCAAATAACGTTTGCTGTTTAAAGGCAGAGAGGACTTCGATTAAAAAAAATTTTTTTTTAATAGAAAAATGTACTCGTGCCTAGTAAAAATAACTGCAGTTCTTTCAATAGAATTCACTCTTTTGTTCCGAACAAAATTTTCTGTCCAGACAAAATTTTTAATATGCAGTGAAGTAAAAATAATTTCAGTTCTTTCAATAGAATTCATTCTTTTGTTCCGAACAAAATTGTCTGTCTGCACAATATTCTTTATATGCAGTAGAGTAAAAATAATTTCAGTTTTTTCAGCAGAATTTATCCACCTCTTCCGAACAACACTTTCTGTCCGGAGAAATTTTTTTATATGCAGTGAATTAAAATTATTTCAGTTGAATTCATACACTTGTTCCTAACAAAATTTTATGTCCGGATAAATGTTTTAAATGTAGTGAATGACTCTAAAAACTTGATGCAAAGAAAAAAAATTTACTCGTACCTAGTAAAAATAATTTCAGTTCCTTTAGTTGAATTCATCCACTTGTTCCGAACAAAATTTTCCGTCCGGATAAAATTTTGTATATGCAGTGAAGTAAAAATAATTTAATTTCTTTCAAATGAATTTATCCACTTGTTCCGAACAAAATTTTCTGTCCGGACAAAATTGTTATATGTAGCGAAAGATTCTTCAAACTTCATACACACACAAATTTTGTGTAGAAAAAAAATTTAAGTAAGCTTTAAATTAAAGTTATCAATACTTTTCATATAATTTTTCAAAAAATTAATTTACTTTATATCTTACTTGTTGACTTAAGTCAGCTTAAGTAAAAATTGACTTGATGCCGCAATTAACTTAATAATTTTACAATTGTAGTTCATAGATATCACGACGATATATTTTACAATAAACGAAATCCCAACAAAAACAATACTATTTGCTAGAATCTAAATAACACAGGCCTACAAAATGAAATTTCTTTTGTGGTGCCGGAGGTTTTATGGTTATATTGAATACCTGTGATAGTAAGCTTCAAGCGCTATAAATTACTTTTTTAATCCTACTTGTAGTTCTCCAGATATACCGTTATACATAAAAACGAGGAGGTTGCTCCATATGATTTATGGATTTATCAAAACACCAAAACACTGCTAATGTAATAACCTTTAAATTATATTATTATCAATTTTGTAATCAATCTTATAGTTTACAAGATATTCACAAAGTTTTGTCAAAAAATACATTTTTTTAAAGAGAATTTTTAAAAATTTCTTTTTAAAAAAATTATTAAAAATTTAATACGAAGAAAAACTTAAATTTTGTTATTAACGTTTATGCCTGCATATGTTACAAAGAGAATGAAACATAGTTTAAGAAAATATATGCATAGGTTCCAAGTTTATTTACAATTTAGTGGTAGCACCTAAGACAGTACGCCATACCATTTTTTTAACTAGTGCTTTTTTGTTATTCAAAAATATTAAAAAAAATTTAAATAAATTAAGAATTTTTATGCTCATTTTTGTTTTTTTTTCTTTAACGTTGATACCTAGTTAAAGAAAAATATTTAAAATTTTGTTTATATTCAATTTAAAAGAGTTTTTCAAAAATTAAGATTTTGAAATTTTTTTGTAAAAAAATATATTTTCTTAAGAAAGCTTTGTAAATATTTTCTAAACTATAACACTGGTTAAAAATTGATTCCAACATAATTTAAAGGTTATTTTGTTTCAGATCTTAAATTTTCAAAGTTTAATCAGGCAGCTAGTTTTCGAGTTATTACAAATTATATGGCGTAACCTAGTCTTTTTTCTATATAACAGTATATATCGAGAACTACATGTAGGATTAGAGAAGTAGAAAGGTATACTACAAATTAGTTTTAGTTTTGGTGGCGCCAATACCATTGTAGGCTTGTGTAATTTATAAAAAAAAAAATTTAAGTGACTTCATAAAACGTAAACAATGTTTTTATATATTTACTATAATGAATGCATTCCTTTTATTCAATGTGCATTCAAGTATTTAAACATATTTCTGCTTAAGAGGAAGAAGGGAGAAACGAACTAACCAACCCTCGTCTTTGTTGATTTAGTCAGGGTATTCAAACAATTTTTTTACTTAATATAGTTTTAAATTTCTTCAAAATCAATAGAGAAAAATTCAATGAAAATTAAAATTAATTTTTTTTATTAATGAGGGCGAATTCTTGAAACAATTTTTGCTTACAAAAATTCCAAAAAATAAAATTATATTAATGAACATGATAAAAATTAAAAACAAACAGCTAAAAATAGCTTCTTATGTATAAAAATATAAATTAATGTGTATATGTGTGTGTGTGTATGTACGCAAGCAACTGGGGAAGATTTAAATATTCAAATGGTGCTTTTTATTAAACGAAATGGTACTTTTAGTTAAAACTCAAAAGTACTAGAAACTTTTAAGTTACAATATAACAATTTTAAAGGCCAGAAATCAGAAGGTTCTTTACAAAAAAATTTAATTAATTAAAAATTTATTAATTATTTATTTTATTTAATATTAAAAAAAATTTTTTTTAATTTGCTGTTATATTTTTTATGGCTAAATAAATTTAATTTAATTAACATCTAGTTACGTTATTTCATAGCAAACGAAAGCGTAAGAAAACCAGTTACTCATTTCCGAATGAGTAGTCCACACAAAAATTTTATAATGAGACGCAATTTCATAGAGAAATGCTTACGTTGTTGTTGCAGCTAATGAGCTCTCGACTAAGACGGGGGATAGACACATCAAATTAAAATCAAACTGGTTTTGATTTTCGTTAAATTCACCTACAAAGTTGTATACTTGCGACTTCTTTTTTAAAAAAAACGTACACAAATGCATGATTGATGTTGGAATTTGAGGGGTCTATCCCCCGTCTAACATTTATACCTAAATTGGCGCAGCAAGTGTTTTTTATCTGTCAAAAATTCCCATGCCCATACAAATGTATGGCAACGTTGAGCAATTGGATATTCCAAATTTAACTGCTCGTTTTATAGTGAAGTTGGCTGCAAAACAATTTTTTTTGTGTTGTTATTGTTAACCAGTAATGACATTTTAGCTACTTTGTTTTTAATCTAGCGTTTTTAACTCTATTTTTATTTGTCTTTAGATGAGTATTTACCGCTTTAACATTAATCCTGGTTGCTAATAAAACTCTACACTTGCCGTTCCAATTTTGATGGGGCTCTAAGACTACACTCTTATATATATTAATGTGACGTTTATTCGAATCCAAACATACGAGTATTTTACCCGCTTCTTTAAAAAAAGTTAACGTTATCGAAATGTTTCATATAATTTTTGGTTATAAATTTGACTTTAAAGCTTACGTCAATATTTTTTGGTTATTCTTACTAAAAACCCCTACTCTTTGGTTTAAAAAAAATTTTAATTTTATTAAAATAATTTTTTAGGCTTTTGGTTTTTTTTTTAGTTTTTATAATTTTTTTTTTAACATTTTACATACAAAAATTAAAAAAATAAAACTTTCTAGGTTAGCAAGTTTTCAGTCAGTAGATCCAACGGTTTTATTGTGATCCTGTCGTTAAGAGCTTTAAGTTACATTTCTATTGTAGTGCTTTGGCTCATTGAGAAATTCTGTTGTTTTAAAAATAAAACATCATAAATGACAGGAGAAGACATGCATGCACGCATACATACACACAAACACACAAGCACACCCACCCAAAACATACACATGCTGCTGAAAAGGGATGTATTGAATTTAAAACGTCCTTGGGGAAGGGTAAGTACGTACATACAGACGTATATTAACATTTAGTGTCTCCTGACTGTCCCATTGCCTGTGGATGTTTGCCTGAAAGTTCGTTCATTCCTTTGGCTCGGCTCGTTCGTTAAAACCAGCTAAACTAAGTGCAAGCGGTTTTAAAAATGTCTTGCATAAAGTATATTATTGTGTGTGAATGTATGTGTGTGTATTTTAAATTTTATTTTTCTTGTTTGCAATTTTTTATTTCAATTTTGTTTTTTATGCGATTGTGCTTGTGCTTTATCTTGAAAGTAGAAGAAATAAGCGAGCGTTGATTTGTAATACGGTTGGTTCGGTTCGTTTATTTATTTCAGATATTTTACTGTAAGATGATGATGATGATGACGACAACAGCGACATTCATTGTTGGTTGAGCGCTACTTTTTTGAATTAAATTTATAAAGAAAAATAAGTTTTTGTGTTTTGTTTTAACGGTGTGCGTAAGTAACTGAATTGAAGATTTTTGTATGGTCGTAACAGTCATCCATCCATCCGCTTCCAGCCCACAATATTCAAAAAAAAAACCCAAAGAAGCACGTGAAATAAGTAACTGTGCAGTGTTAGTGGTGGCTGTAGAGGCAAAAGACTTAACGGTGGTAGGAAAGGAAATCCAATTTTCAAACAGAAAGTAACGAAGGGTTGACTTGGCAAAGGGGTGTAGAAAAATGTTAAATAAGCTCAGACTTCTGAGACTTTTCAGACTTTCGCATAGAACACATTTAGTTTGTTGGATTAAAAACAATTTCAACAACAGCAAGTGCAAATAGTTTACATTCGCATTCTCTGGCAAACAAATACAGCGTTTAGGAAACATCACCAGAGGACTATTACCAATACCAACAAGTTTAGTTGTAATGAAATCCAAAACTAGGCAAACAAAAACTTTAAACGTACTTTGGCTTAACAATTGCTAACTTGGCTGTTTGCTTAACTGGCTGTTTGCTTGGAAAGCTAACTTAACTGGCTGTGTGGCTCTGGCACTTTTTCTTTTGTATGGAAAAGTTATGGCTCAATATACTAAAAATCCATAAAATTTTTGTTTGTCAGGTTTTGAATATTGTGTGCTCTGTGTGCTGTCTTTTAATTCTGTTTCCAGCACTTAAGTTGGTTTACAGTTTTTCTAATTTTTTTTTTCTCATTTTCAAATAACCATAAAAAGAGGTTTTTAGAGTTTGCGCTTGTTAGAGATCTTCTAACCCGATTTTTATGATTTCTGTGGTGTTCTTAACGACAAACGATTAAATGTCTCTTTTCATTTTATGACCGCATAATGATCATTTAAACAAATGAAAGTTGGTTGTTTATTTACTTGTTTGATATCCTAACTCCATTGCAACAAAAGAGAATCAATAAATTTGAATTAATTTCTCTCTTACAGGCAAGCGAAGTGTTTATTAAAGCCCTCTATTTATATTAAAGCTTCAAACCTAAATAAGAGCACTGGCGATAAGTATACTCTATAGTAGTGTTAAATATCTAACTAAAGACAAACAAAAATAGAGCTAAAGAGCTAAATTCAAATAAAAACTAGCTAGCATAACATTACTGGTTATAAAATAAATAAAACCATTTGTTTTGCAGCCAACTTCACTACAAAATGCGCTGTTATAATTGGATTTTCCAATTGCCGTCGTGCTATTTCGGTATGCTCCATACATTTTGTACAAGGTGGGCGAAAAGAAGTCATCCGATATTGTTTGGCTCTCATTTTTTTTTTTTTTCTAAATGAAAATGAAAAGTGTGCCGTTGCTCCGTCCTGTTGGAAACACATGTCCTCCAGTCCTAATTCGTTCAATTGCGGCAGAAAAAACTCGTTTAACATGCCCCTATAGCGCGCACCGTCCACTGTTGTCGTTTGACCAACCCGATGACTGGGTGCATTGCTTTTTCGACAATCTCTCTTGGATTATCATTCGCCCAAAATGCGGCAATTCTGCTTATTGACGAATCCACTGAGGTAAAAATGTGCCTCATCACATGATTTTCTTCGAAAATTGATCATCCACAGCAGCAATATTTTCTGTAGTACGAGCTGTACGAACATGCAGTGGTGTTTTCAGATCTCCTACAGACCCGGTTTGCTCAAATTTCCGATTGTACGCACATTTGAACGATTAAATTGAGCGAAAAAATCCCGAAGTGCACGATATGCATTTTGATTTGAACCCCCATTTTCATAATAAGCCTGAATAAATTTAACGCGTTGCTAGATTGTGTATCTTTCCATGATTCAAATTGGGTTAGTCAAATGAAATGCAGAAAAAAACTTGACGTTTAGGTGTGGTTCACATTCAACATCGGCCCTTAAAATTTAACCACCCTTTATTATATAATTTAGAAGCAGACTGTGTTTTGAGAATAGAAAACGCCATATGTAAATATTTTTAATAAAATAAGCTGTTATGGTATAAGTCCATTTAAAAAAAAAAAAGATTTTGAGATAATTTTAGTAAGATGGTGTCTATATCTCACTAAAATTAACTTAAATAATTTTTTTTTAATAATGGACTTATACCACTTTAAAAAATAACAGCTCAATTTATACTTTAAATAATGAATATGCTTGCTAAGTCATCATCGCATGGACTATATGAAAAATTTCGTTAACGTTTACTTTAAAGTCTATGTTAATTTTTTTGAAGGGTAAACCGCTATTAAATGTGGTTTATTGCTCGAAAGGATCAATCAACAAATTGTTTGATGCTTAATTGTTTTAAGAAATTCAAATTCAAAAGATCAAGAGTTTGAGTATGAGAACCCGATTCAAAGAGAAACACTCATAAGGTTTTCCTTCATAATCTTGCTCTACACAATTGTATAACTTCAATGCCATTAAATAAACTGGCATTTTTATATTTAACATGAATTTAGTGACATTTTAGTTTAATTTGCCAATAGCCATGAGTTGGCATAGACTAGTTTATCATAACGTTTGTCTCGATACTTGCAAGTATTTTGAGTTGAATTTTCTAAAATGTTTCACGTAAATAATTTAATTGTATCAAAATAGAGAGAGCAAGATTGAGAGCTAGAGTACAGGTCCTTATGTTGAGTTTAGCACAGTTACCAACCGCAGTGATGACTTTTAATGGCAAATAAATTACCCAACTATCATGTGTGTTTATTTTACACGCATTAAATGCACTAAAAAAAAATTTTTTCTTGGTATAAAGCGTTCGCTTAAGATTCGGCACAGCCGTAAGTGCATGCGTATGTAGTGGGGCATTTATTTAGTCAATTCTCTTACTTGTTTACCTCATAGGTGAATTCTATATGAAACTTTTATTTGCTTTGTAAATGTGTGGCTGTGTGTGTGTGTATGCATGAAATACTAATAATACTCGGTAAAGTGAACGAAAAATTGTATTTTTCTCAAAACTGAAAGAATAATGCTAAAAATGATAAAATTTTTTTTGTTTAAAGAATTTTACTGATTCATACTGGCAGTAGTGCTGGTACTGGTATTGAACTGAACTGCTGTTGTTCAGTTCTGTTCGTTCTTCATTTTATAGTTGTCATTGTTGTTGTTATTGTTGTCTGTTAAGTAAGTATGCAAACACACACACAGAAAGACAGTCAGACCGACGTACGGACAAACGAAACCGACAAGGTAAAGATTATGCTACTTCGAAATGTTAAAGTCTTAAATATTTTTAAAGTACAAAGAAAAGTACATACACTTTGTTGGATTTTTATTATTATTTTTGTGTGTGTGTTTTTTTTGTTTTTTGAGTGTGTCGGAGTATGTGAGTGTGTGTATCTGTGTGTATTTTAATCTTTTTATTTTATATTTCAACCCACAAGTCTTTCTCTTTTTCGAAATTCAACACAACGCAACAATAAAAACAACAGCAGCAACAACAACAATAGCAATGAACTTACTTGCAATAGTAGTGGTAGCATATACGAACGACAGTCAGTATACCCTGACAAAGTATTAAGAAAGAAGAAAAAAAACCCAAACCATTTAAACGAGCGACAGCAGTAACAACAACAAAACAACAGCAACAAAAATATCTACCCATGGTTTTAATACAACACAAATCTGTATATTTTTTTCCCCATTTTATTTCTGAACGAACATTCATTAGTTTGGGTTTTTTTTTGTTTTGTCGAGTTGTTTTTCTTTTTTTTTTTTCTTATTTTATTTTTCGTTTGCTGCTGCTGTTGTTGAATTTCATTCCCACATTTTGTAGCATTTACACAATTTATACACAGAGCCAACCAGAGAACCAGCCAACCGGCCAGGCCGACAGTCAGTGCTGTTGTACGACAGAAATACAAGTGTGTAGGTATAACGAATAAACAAAACGTCAGACTGTCGTCATTGCGTTATTTGCTTGCTGTTGCTTTTATTTTGTTCACCACCGTAAATATTATGGGGGGTATATTGATTTTGTCATACCGTTTGTAACAAATTCGTATATTTAGTAGTCGACTACACTCATATTGGTCATAGACCTCATACTTCTCGATAACCAACTAGTAGTTCTACATGTATTTGTGCAAGCCTATTTATTTATTTCTAAAAACTTAAAAGTTGCCTCCATCGTTGGTTTCAATTTAAGAATAAGAGAATAAAAATTAACAAAACTTAAAGCAAATACCTGCTTTCTGGGCTCTTTTTTAAAGGTTTCCATATAAATTTGTGGGGCTTAACCCCAAATTTGTTAATGGAAATTTTACTAAATAATTCAAATAAAAGCAGCCCAGGGTTTGCCCAAGAAAGGAAAAATTTTTAAAACCCAGTTAGGGCAAGAGTTAACCTCTTTTTATGCAGCTATATGATTTAAGCATCATCTATTGTCGCCCTAAACTATGACTAAAACAAAACTACCAACTTTTAGCAGCAACAACAGCAAATTTATACTTTGAAAGCCGTAGTAGGCACAGTGGCTTAAATTCAAAGAAAAAGTTATAAATTTGTTTTAACAAATTCTGATATTTAAAAAAAAAGGGAGCTCAACACTTTGACTGATTGCTAGAAGACCGAAAAGCAGATGAAAACATATTTTGTTCTACAGTGTTGGCATTTGACAGTCAGAGTCAAAAATTAGATAGTGTTTTATTATTAATATTCTAAGATAAAATTTTTTTTTAGCGAGCATTTGCTTCCATGGTTTAGGCAGGAATCGAACCTGCAACCCCGAGATTGATAGGTTAGATCGCTATACACCATATAGAACCACAGGAAACCCTAGATTGTGTTTTACTTCGTTGATTAATACCGGGTAAAAGGAAAGCATGTAAACAATGAAATGACGGATTATCTGGCTAAAAAGGGAGTTGCTATCTCTTTCATAGGTTTACTACGGAGTGAACAACACTAGTGCCCTACTATGCAAGGAGAAGAAACGAAGTTTATAAGACTGGAGAAGACACGAAATGAAAATTACAGAGAATAGAATCATTAACTCTTAACGCATTACAGCAGAAGCTGTTTTGAAACGCAGCAGAAATAACATCAAGCTCTACGTCAAGCTGGGGGGTTATTATGTATTTCGATTCGAATCGTAAAGGCTTTCGAAGAGAATTTTCAATTAGAAAAAAAAAACTAATTATATAAAACATTCGAAATAAAAATTAACATTTTTACAATTAGCCTCAAATTGGTTAATACAACTCAGCTGGATTGTCGAAAGCTTTTTCTTTCGAATTGAAAATTCTTTTCGAAAACCATTATTCGAAACCTTCCTGCTGACAGGCCATTGTAAATACTAAGCTAACACACGAGTAACGGGAACGGCGCCTGCCGCTTCGATCAAGAAGGACGGAAAACGTCAGAAAACATTCTGTGTGATTGCCAAAAGGTGGCAAGATGCAGAACAAATTGCCTAGGCAGCAAGACGCTGGCCCCAAAGGACTTAACTATAATGAAACACACAACAGCTACGAGGTACGTAAGTAGTCGTGCATTGTAGTCGCGAGCTGGGCTCCACAATTTTTTTTAAGGTTGCGTTGCGTTTAAAGTCCATGATAATAATAATTTCCTTGATTGAATATCAATATACTGACTCTAGATTTGCAATCTAGCGCCCAAATACTTAGAAGTTACTTTGGATTATTTTTAAAAATTTTTTTAAATTTCCATATACCCCAGTGCTGTTGTTCTGAAGGATTTTAGCGACTTTCGGACGAACCATAAAAAATTACGAGATGGGATACACATCAGTTTTTAAACAACACAAATCAGCGAAGCTTCCTTGGCAGAAAGCTAGCCTACGACCCCTGATAGGTTAGTACACTACCCACTCATCTACCTATAAAGTCTTGTTTTTTTTTTATAAAATGCTAAATAAGCGTAAAAAGAATACGATGTCATTAGCCACCATGGTATAGATATTGGAAAAGATGAACAAAAAACAGTTTTTTGTTAAAAAAAAAAAGAACCTTTGGAACTTAGAACTACCCCAGGAACAAACGAACTTCTACTTCATATTGAAAATTATAAGCATTCGTAGCACAAAGAGGACGACGATTTAGTTGTTTGTTGTCCGTATGAATTTTCAATTATTTTACTCACAATAAATTTTTTCACGAAATTTCTCTACTGTGCAGTCATCATCAATGTTCGCTCGCTCGTTGTATACAAATTTTTATATATTTTTTTCTGTGCTAGTACGTTGTTGTTTTGAATCGAATCGAGTTGAGTTGAAGCACCATTTACAACAAAACCAACAACTTATGGTATATAAAATGCGACAGAAACAAACGATACACACACACATACATACATACTTTTACATAAAATACATTAACATTTTTGTAGGTTATGTGTATATAAAAAAAGAGTTCCAAAATGAGGCGTACATACTCACTTCAATTCATATCGTTCGTCGTTCGTTCGTTAGTCATATCAGGGTTGTATAGAAATTGTGTGCATACACACTCGTGCATACAAAAGTAGAAAAATTAAAACCGAACACAGAGTTTCAACAAAAATAATGATTAAATGACTGTTGTTCGGTAAAACTGTTTAGTTAGACAGTCAAAGTGACAGACAAAAAGAGAATTCTTAAGTTTGGAATGTAACAATAAAATAAAAGTAGCAAACGAGCACAAAAAAAAAACAACTCTGTTAAATCATGCACAGTGTACCTCAACAAATGCAATACAAAATTAAGTAAAGCTTAAGTAAAACTCTCTAGGTTCCTTTAAAAGAAAAGGTATGAAAGCCTTTTCAAAAAACAAAAAAATTGAGGAGCAGTAATAAGACTTCCTGCTACTATTTGTAGAATTTCTTAAAATAAAATCTACCAAAACGAACGGTTCTCTTAAACGCTTTTGACAACCTTTAATCTTTATACTTGAAGTTGTTGTATAGAAACTTTTGTTTCACACTGTAAAATCCACTTTTATGACTGTGGAAATGTTCAGTCATACCCATTTGACCTGAGAATTAAAACTAATAAACATTCATGAGTAAGAGAATTTTATAAAGAGAAATGCAAAATTGTAAATAATTTTTGATATTGTGAGCATTCGTTATCGTACATTATTCACGATAAGTTATGGTACAAAGGAGCATTCGAGAAATTAAAGAAAATTTACATATAATAAATGAATTGGTTGAATTCGCCTACTTGTTGCAGAGAAAATTAGAGTTAGCATATTTTTTTGGCAGTGAGTCTTTTGTGCGAAAAAAATTTTGTTTTGGAAAACATTTTTGTCCGCAGACTTTTTTGTATGTACATAGCTTAAGCTCTCTGTAGAATAGTCTTTATACTTCATACAAAAAAAAATGTTCCGATAAAATATTTTGTTCCGGAAAATTTTTTTTTGTTCGCAGTTTTTATATGTAGTTTGAGCTTTCTCTTCAGAAGAAAATCTTTAAACTTTATACAGAAAAAAAATTTTTTTTGTGCGATAAAAAATTATGTTTCGGAAAACATTTTTGTTCGCACATTTTTTTATATGTAAATACATAGTTTAAGCTCTCTTTGAAATAGTCTTTATACTTCATATTAAAAAAAAAATTGTGCGATAAAAAATTTTGTTTCGGAAAACATTTTTGTTCGCACATTTTTTATATGTAAATACATAGTTTAAGCTCTCTTTGAAATAGTCTTTATACTTTATACAAAATAAAAATAAAAAAAAAAGTTGTGCGATAAAATATTTTTTTCCGGAAAAAATTTTTGTCCGCAGATTTTCTTATATGTACATAATTTAAGCTCTCTTTTTTTAAGTCTTTATACTTCACACACACAAAAAAATTATGCGATAAAATATTTTTTTCCGGAAAAAATTTTTTTGTTCGCACACTTTTTATATGTAGTTTGAGCTGTCTTTGAAATAATCTTTAAAAAATTTTTTTGTTCGGAACGAGTGAGTGAATATAGCCTTTTTTAATGAAATTTTTCCATAAAAAAATAGAAAATAAGTTTGTTTTGGTTTAAGTCTTCTAACTTAAAGCAAATTAAAAAATGCGCAGTGATATTTGCTGCCAGAAAAGTAAAAAGCTTTCTGACAACCTTTAGATAAATATTGCTAAACGATTTGAGTAAATAAGGATTGGTCAAGTGGGTAGATACAAGATACAAAATTAGAACACAATTATAACGAACAAATTCATATCTTTTTTTTAAAAAAAAAAAAAGATATAAAAATTTTTTTTTGAGGTAATATTTTTTTTTTAATAAAAGTGAAAGCATTAATTAGCCTGAATGTAACGGACAAAATTTTTCTACGCACAACGGTTTTTTTTTTTTAATGAAGTTTAAAGACTATTTCAAGTGAGCCATCCTTACGTATAAAAAATGTGGAAACAAAAATTTTTTACCGGAACAAAATTTTTTATCGCATAATATTTTTTTTAAGTATTAGAAACAATTTAAACTACTTATAAAAAGCCTTGTGCTGACAAAAATTTCGTTCGCAACATGAGGCTGAATTCAGCCTCATCTAAGCGCTGACTTATGGAGATTTCTTTTGATATTGTAATTGGAGTGAAATCGCTTAATTGTTCCAAAGAAAATTTTTGTCTAAACAAAAAATTTATTGTTGTTTGAAATGTCGTTCACATATAAAAAAAATTGAAGGAATCTGTGAATTCAGTTTAAAAAATCCTTTAATTTTATTTGTTTAAAATCCAGGGGGCTACTTTGTATTGCTATAAGAAAGCTAAATATTTTGCGTTTGCTCTTGGGTTATGGCCAGATATTTGTATTTATAAAATGATATTGACATGTGCTTACGCATTGCAGAGTGTGAGGTAATACATGAGGGGTTACTCTCTATTGCGATGCGAAAGAAAACGCATCGCAACTCAATGTAAAAATCATACAGATGCGAATGGTTTTTTTTCGCATCGCAATAGAGAGTAACGCCTCAGACAAATGCAAAAAGTAAATGAGCAAACACATTTAAGATTCGATTTCGTTTAGTTTCTTTTTTTTCGAAGCGTAATACAGAGTAACCCCCAGTTGCGAAGCCTTGTTTCACTGTGCACAAGTTACACTAAACATGAATAAAAATCGTTTTTGACATGTTCGAGTGTATCTACAGCCATATACTTTATGTATGACTGTGCACTCATAAAAACGTATGTGTGTATGTTACAGAGTGGTTTTTACATGTATTGTACATACTTACATATGCACACACTTATAGGCATTAAATGTAAGTATGTATGTATGTATGGATGTAGCAACATTTATGTACAAATAAAGCATAAATATGCATGCATGTGTATGTAAAAAATGTATGTATATGTTGTATCTATGTGTGTGTATGTGTGTGTGTGAGGTGGTAAAATGTGATATTTTCACTTCATGCAGCACAGCACAAAACAGTACATCATACTAAAAACTACAACAAAAATAGCATAAACAAATTGAAATAACATGAAAAAAAAAACTTTATTTTTCACAGACTTTAATGAGAACAGAAAAAAATGAAAGAAAAATACAAGCAAGCAAGCAAACAAACAAAAAAAGAAGAAAAATAAATTTCAAATAAAAATTTCGAATTAATGAACGAAACGAACTGGATGGCAGGCAGGCTGGCGATTGTACGAATAAAATGTATGAAAAGTGAACTGAACTTAAATACAACTCAACTGGTTTAATATACTTTTTCATGATTATTTTTTTATAAGCATGTTGTTGTTGCAGTTGCTGAAGTTGTTGTTCAAACCGCTGCTGCTGATATTACTGATGATGTGTTGTTATGACTTTTTGCGCTGATATTTGTTTCTTATTTTTTCCAGTTTCTGTGGTGGTACTCTGCTCTGTGAGTTTTATGTGTTTTTTTTTTTAATTTCATTTACAACTCTCATCGTATTATATGATTTCAACAATTTGAATGAAAATTATTGTTTGGTTTTATGTTATTTTTTCTTTCTTCCTTTAGCTTACCAACATCATGTAGAGTATGCACATACAAATAATTTATTTTTTCTTTTGGTTGCAACTGAACTCAACTAGGCTAATTAAGCAAAAGCATAATTTTCATATTTATTCTATTGAAAAATACAATCTACAATATTTAAGCCATATGCGAACGAATGAACGAACGTACAATCATCAAAGGCACACCAGCAACAAACAGCAACAGCAACGATAGTAATAGCATTGGCAACATACAGTTTTGTTACGAGCAAGCAAGCAACAAAAAATATTTTTTTTTTATTAAAAAAAAAAGCTATTTTTGTGCCTGTTGTTCTCGGTCGAGTCGGTCTGTTGTTATTGTTATTGAATTGTTTTTTTTTTTTTTTTTTTTTAATTTTTATTTATATTAAATTTTGAGAACATTTTATTATAGCAAGAAATAAATACAAAGAAATTTATGGGTTTATGTTTGAATGTGTGTATGCCTGCATGTGTGTGTAGACAAGCGCAACGAAATCGCACACACATAAAAATATTCAAGGTGATCGATTTAAATTTTATAACAAAAATAAGAACACAAGTAACAAAATTAAAACAAAAAAAAGCTAAAAGAGAAAGAGCAATTATTTTATTAAGAGAATGTCTTAACCTAGGGAGAGATAAATGGAGAGGTTAAGGAAAAGAGTAATAAAACCGTTTGTTTTTTTTATAAAAAGCAATCAGCAACAATCACTCATCAATTTTAAAGCAAAAAAAAAAAACAATTTCTTTCTCTGCCTGATACTGTTTATTTGTTTTGCTGTTTTATATGAAAAACATACCGAGAACAGGAACCTTAAAATTCAAAAACATTTGCAAATGTGTGTACACACACACACACACAGTAACACATACATACTATACTGTTTGTTGTTGTTTTTGTTGATTTTCTATTTAAAAGCGGAAATGATAACATTAACATTGAGAAGAGATACACACGGATCCTAGTAGTAGTTAATATTTATGCATGTGAAAATTCCCAACATTTAGACTGTTAAACTTGTTGTTGTTGTTGGCATTCTTTTCTTTGTCATAATGATCTTTTTAGTTTTTAGTTTTCTATTAACAAAAAAAAAATGTTTCATGAGCAACATTATCGCAATCTTCTTCATCACTCTCATTTAATGTAGGAATTTTTTTTTTTTTTTTGTTAGAGTGGCGGCTGTCTGCAAATTACGAGCACGGTTTTGTAAACATGCAAAGAGGAAATAGGTACCTACTCTGTGTGTTGTATTCTCTGGAATCCAATTACACAGGTGCATTAAAAATTGCAAAAACAAAACAAAAAGAAACACATTTTTAGACTCTACCTAAATATGCTGGAAATTAAGCATGAAAGAAAACCATATAAATAAATGTTTATGATGAATGCAACAATTTTTGTTGCCAATGATAACATCAAAGAGTACAAGTATGATAATGTTATTACACACCGACATTCTTTTTTAAATCTATTTGCTAATTTGTATTTTCTGTTTGTACTTATAATTCTTTTTTTTTTTTTTTGTGATAAACTTTTATCAATGCAATTAGATGACTAACGTAACACTGACCGAGCGCGCTATTATTAATCGTATTGGAAATTTATGACGTAAATCTGTTAGTAAACATATTAAAACACACGATACCTATCAAAGAACTTAAAAAAAACACTTTTTAGTTTGGTTTCGTTGGCGGCAGCGTTATTATGCATGTGTTATGTGTGCTGCGTATAGAAATTGTGATTGGAAGGTGGTTCTATTTTGAGATCTCGAGTTACGTGTATACTACACGTATTAATAAGTTCATTTATTGTAGGCATGTACTCGTACGAGTATGTGTGCCAGCAAACTAATGGAAAATTTAGTGTTTTGGTATTTAATATTAAATTTGAATTATTGTCTACTACTTAAGTTTAAGATAATGAACCATAACACAGGGCTACAATGGTTTTGGTGCTGCCAAAACTAAAACTGATTTCTAGTATATTCGGTACCCTGATTCAAACTGTATACACGCAAAGAAAAAATATGGTTGAGGCAATCATATTTTGGAGTACTTATGATTGCATCTAACCAAACATATTAACGATACCTTTCAACTGCAGATGTTGGGGTTCAATCCCCTAAATGTTTTAATTCCTTATTATTATTTTTGTAATTTTTTATTATTTTTTTTTTAATTTTTATTATTTTTTTTATTTTTTATTATTTTTTTTTAATTTTTTTTATTTCTTCTTAATTTTTTTTTTACTTTTTAAAATGCATACATATTTTATATAAATATTAAAAAATAAAATTGAATATGAATTTAAAAATAATTTTTTCAATGCTGTTCTGTATTCCGAATCCGAATATTTTATTCGGAATTGAAAATTTCAGCTGTGATTCATGTTACGATTTTTTTAAATTTTGTTTTTTCCTTATTTTGGGTGAGTAATTATTGTTGGAATTAAAGAAACAAAAAAAATTTCGTTTAATGAGAAGAAAAAAATGTACTTTCTCATTTTTTTAAATCCGTGTGGAATACAGAACAGGCACGTTTAATTCTAATTTTTAGTATAAATTATTTTTTTCTATCGAATTGATTTTTTCGTTTCCATTAATTTGTGTTTATCATAATACACCGGGTTTGAATTTATTTTTATTTTTTTTATTTTAATTGACTCTACCAGGATTCGAACTTTGGAATACTCGTATTTAATTAAGAAGCATGAACTCGCCACTCAACCACTTCAGCCACAAAGCTCAGTTGAGATTCAACGATTAAGTTTTTGTTTTATACTCACTTTATTTATATGGTTGCGGAAGAGATAAAATAGAAAACAATTTACATTTAACCATATTTTCTCATTATTACGTTTGCTATAAACATACATATTTATGGTTTCAAGTAAAATTTTATCAAAAATAATATGATAATGATATGATTGATCTATGACGGTAAACATAGTCTGGTTAAAAATAAACTAAAAACATGTTTATATGCTTAAAATTAATAATAATATTTTTGTGAAGAGCAACTATGTTTGCGGTGACCATATGCAACCTTTTTTTTCTTTGCGTGTACTTGTAGTTACCGACAATTTGTAATAACTTGAGCCCTACAATTTGTAATAACTCGAGAGCTAGCTCAATAATTAAACTTGCAAAAATACTTAAGGATACGGAATAAAATAACCTTTAAATTATGTCGTAATCAATTTTTTATTCTAGAACATATTCATGATTGGGCTGATTGTTTTTTCTACAGTTCGACATGATTGAATTTAAGTAGCAAAAATAAGAAAAAAGACATTAAATCAACAATCACACATAAACTACTGAGTACTATATGTGTATTTGTATTGAAATACGGCCTTGTATTGTTGAAGGTTTTAATCAAGTCATACGCATGCTAGTAACTGTTTGAATGCAATCGTGTCGAACAGTATAAAAAATGATTTAATAAATGATTTAATAAAATGTTGTAAATGATTTTTACTCAAATTGTTCATCTGTGTGGTTTGATTGATTGATTATAAGTGCATAAAATATTTTTAATCATGCACAATCAGCTAAAAATTCAATTTTTAGAGTTCTCTGAATCAGGCAGCAATAATCACCATACAAAGAATTAAATCTTGTACAAATAATTAGTAAAATGGTTAAATGTAAGACCAGAACCACACACGGCAAGTTTCGTTAAGCAATTCTTTCTAAATTCTCTTTTGAAATTGCCGTTTTGTCCACACACAAATTTTTTGTTTCGGCAATTTTAGCAATCTTATTCAGTCATTCATACAGCCTTCAAGCTACCTGTCTTTTTTTGTATCTTTATAAAAGATACGAAGAGGGAACAAAAGGGAATTGCCGAGTACGAGCTTAGTCTCAGAGCTATGGTAGAAGTTTTAATTAAAAAAAAAATTATTTAAAATCAATTAAGCAAAAAACCGCTTTTTTTTTTTTTTTTTTTTTTTTTTTGTCATAAGTTTCACACAAAGCGATATATACCGTTTTAAAATTGATGCACAACTTTTGCTTTTATTAACAATTAAGTGATGCTACTTTGTTGTGAAAAAAATTGCCATATGTTACAGCACTTGCATTCACACACGCCACAACAACACTAGCGAACGCATATGGCAGCATTTTTTTCTAACAAAATTGTATCTTTTACTGTGTGATAGATTATGTGAATAAAATCGAAAGTTGTTTAGTGATTTTAGCAAAATGTAACTCCTTGTGTTTGAAACTTATGGGGCTACCTGCTGAGATAAGAAAACGGCGGATTTTAGTCTTCTTCTATTTAAGTAATTTTTTGAAAATTAAAAATTTTTTAACTTTCCATAAAAAATTCATTTTTTATTCACAACTTTTCGATATTTTTAAAGCTGCTGAACAGATTTAAAAACAATGTAGGTACAAATTATAGGAAATTTTGTTATAGAGTTTCGGATTTTCTTTTTTTAACAAATAGGGGTGTGGTAGATTGAATTTAGGAAATAAAAAAAATTAATTAGAGCCACTTTGAAGAAACCAAAAATGAATTTGATATCATCGCTTCAAAATACGTTGGAAATAATTGTCAGTTAATTTGATGCAAAAATTTACCTGAATTTGTAAACTTGTCTAATGAATTGTGTTAGCTTATAGCTGGCTGAATTAAATTAATAAGCTGTTATATTTGGAAGTGGTATAAGTCCACTTAAAAAAATAATGAGTTAGATTTACATTTAAAAAAAAAATGGACTTATAACACTTTCATATACAACAGCTCAAATACAAAAAATATAATTTCTAGTGTATATTAAAGTCTTAATAAAATAAAATACTTTACTCATTTACATGAAATAAAAATTTTTTTTTTAAATAATTCTTATGGTGAAGAAAATTTGTTACGAAATATGCTTCTGGTGCCCTTGATTCTTTGTAGACAAAATATAAAAAAACTTTTGTAAGAAAAAATATTTAGTTTTTTTTTCTTGTCAAAGAAGGAAAATAATAAATAATAAAATAACTTTTTTATAAAAAAAAATTGATGTAGAAAAAATTGATGAAAAATTTCGATAACGTTTACATCAAAAGAAACAAACTATTATTAAGATACCAAAGGCGCCAAGCTCTATATGGAACCACTTAAAAATTGTTTTTAAGAGTATTTTATTAATGTGTTTTTAAATTAAAACTGCTAGCTTATTAAGCTTAAATTCGCATTATATAAATTTATATTTTATAAAAAATGTAATCTTTATTTGTGCTTAATTCCATGACATTCTCAAGCATATCTATACAGCTGTTTCATCAGACGCTACTCTGAATCTTCAGTAGATTACTACGAAGTCTTGTTAAATTCTTGCGTAAACATTTGAATATGAGAATATCATGGAAAATAATGCATTTAGCACACCAACATAATTTAAAATTAAACACAAATAAAGATAAAAATTTTTTAAACTTTATTATTACAAATAATTTAATGCTTTATATTTTATATATATAATCTTTTTTTATTTTAAAAACATTTTTTAATCAAATGTAAAAGAGAAGAGAAGAATAAAAATAGAATATATAGTTTTCAATATTAAAATGTTGGTTGGGAAATTTATTTATTTATTCAGTTCGATGCTTACTGAGTTTTTTGTTTGAATATTTGAATCTTTTTGTAACTATTGATTAATAATTCTTATTTAGTCAATTGCTTTTACAATATAAAGGTTCTAAGGTTCGCAAGAAATGTTGGGAGTAATCTACTGAGGAATCAGAGTAGCGTCTGATGAAATGGTCGATATCGATATGCTATCCCCTTCAGTACTTACTGTACTGAATAAATAACTCATGAGAATATCATGAGTAAACGAATAAATTTTAAAACCAACACAATTTCTGGAATTAAGCACAAATAAAGATTAATATTTTATTTAATTTTCTTAATTTTTTTTAATTTTAATTTTTTTAATTTTTTAAAATTTTTTTTTAATTTAAAAAAATATCTTTTTTAATTTTCATTTGTAAATTAATTTAAGCTTTTTCTTGTTTTATTGAAACGATCGGATTAATAAACTAGCCGTTTAAATTTTCAGTTATTTTATAAAATTTCTCTTGTACCGAATTTCAAATATGAAACACTTTGAAGAACAATTTATAAACAATGACTATTGAGGACATTTAATATTGATAGGCGATTGATAACTATAACAGCTCGCGCATTTTATAACAATTTTGCTAGGCTTTTCTGATGGCCACACAGTAAGTCTCTTTGTTGTCAAAAGAGATTTCTTTTATTGGCATAATCATTGATTGATTGCTTATTTTGTCGTTTTTCTTTAACTAAACATTTTCATAAAGCAAATTTAATTTGTAAAAATTACAAATGGCTAACATTTTGTAGACATTTTCTTAATTTTATTAAAAAAAAAAATTTTTTTGTTTCGTGAGCAAAAATCCTTTTCTTACAATTTATTAAATATTTCCTATATATTTTTTTCTTTATTGAACATGCAACAAAAATATTATAAACTGCAACACTGCACACTTAACCAGTGACAAATTGGTGAAACTGTTTTACATCTCAAGATGCAAATAAAACAAACTTTCAGTTAAGAACAGATGTTTAACTCTACCAAAATAAACCCCAAACAGTTTCAGCGCCGAAAAGCAACAGTTTGAAATTTCATTCTTGAAACACACATCCATACATACTTAGATATGTATGTATGTATGTATGTATGTATGTACTCATGCATAAATGTAAAGCACCATTCGCTTTTAAAAATTGTTTACAAAAGTGCATTCCAAAGTTACACACACACAAACACACAAACAGTCATATAGAGACGTACACTAGAAACGTCATACCAACCAGTAGAGAATTACTGTTGAGCAATATTTGGAGTGGGTGTTAAATGTGGAGGATTTAAATTGGAGAATAAAACATAAAAGAAATGTTTTACTTTTGAGCATTTAAAAAAAAAAAAAAGAGGGGAGCACGTCTGCACATGTTGTTAAATTTCAACAAACTATTCCAATACATTCATACACCCTCGCTGCCATATGATGACATCAATAACAGCAGCACCATCAATAGCAAAATGTCCTGGCGGTGTTGCTGTTTTTTTATTATTATTATTATTATTATTGTTTCTACTACTTTAAGTAACAGTTAGTTAGTTCGTGCTCTCGCCAACACACACACAAATATTCTCAATTTCAAATAGTTTATAATTTTTCGCGAATCTTAACGTGCACGTTGCGCTAAGGCGCACTCATAAACCATAAAAGTCAAACAAGAAAGGAAGGAAGGATGAAAACAAAACAAAATAAAACCCTTTCTCTTTGTAGCAGTATTACCAATACTAACACACACAAGTACACACATACACCAACGCCAAAACACCAAAACTATCTAAACAGTTAAGTAAATAAAAGTCTCCAATCCAACACACACTAACAACATTATTAGCAACGACATTGTAAAGTGGACTTTTGGCTGAATTATAGGCAGGCTGGCTGCCAGTTGTTTTTGCAAGATATAAAAAAAGAGAAATAAATAAATAAAAATATAAAAACATTAAACGACAGCATAGCATACCCCCTATCCTCTAACAATATTAATGGGAAACGAGAGAAATCTCAAGTTTAGTTGTTAGCAAATAGCCGTTGCCTTCACAACACAATATCAGCGCGTTGACCAAAAACCAAACAAAAAGGATATTGCCGATTGATCATAATTTTAGCCAAAGGTCAACAGCAACTCTAAATTGAATTCACTCATCATTCAAATATCCTTCTAAAAATTATGTTTGTTGACTGCATACAGTTTCTGTTAATAAATTTTAAGTTTAATTTTTTATTGGAAATTCTCAGGCTAGCTACTGGCATTTATTTGAAATTAATTTAAAACAGACAACTGAAACAAAAATGTTTCAAGGCAAAATAAACTTAAGACTGTGTCATACAAAACTCAGGCCAACAAAATAATCATACAAGCAACTTAGCCAGTCAGCCAAACAACCAGCAAATCTACATACCGTTTAGTTGTGGTCGTTGTGAAGTTATACGGCACGGCATGGCGGGGCCCAGCTAAGCGTGGCTTGCAAATAACGACATTGCCTTCAACTAAAAGCCAATATACATACGTACATACAACAGCCAGCCAGCAAACTAAGCATTCATACAACCAACTTGTGTCGATTATTGCTGGTGCCGATTTTTCTTTTTTAAATAGTTTTTACTCACAATAGTTGTTATTTGATGGCTAGCTAGAGCTGGGCTACATAGCTGTTTTAACTTGTCTTTTATTTAGCTACTTTTATACAAAACATACATACCTACACATACAATCGAGTATTTAATGCGAGTTACTTGCCTCTATACAAGTTACTTCATCATTAAACTTTTACAGAAAAAATTTCGAATTTGTTGGCTTTAACTTTTCTCTGTTTTTGTTTAATCTAAAAGACACAAACCAGCACAAAGCAAAGCAATGTAACTTATGTGCTCCATACAACCAACCAACAAACCAACCAGCCATCCATCCATCCATTCATCCATCTACCCATCCATCCATCCCACCATATCCAAGTTATACTACAAGTTAGATAGATAGATGTACGGCTAAAAACTCACAGCAAGCAACTACTGCAAACAATATTAAGGTTTATAGTCGTCGTTCATTTATCTATACCGAGTATGCATTACTTAGTATGAACGAATATGTATAGATTTTTATGCGATGATATGAACAAGCGAACGAGCGAACGAACGAACATTAGCATACATATAGAGGAAAAAACTGTATGTACATGCGTGTGTGTGTGTTTGAACGTATCTGTGTATATATTTTTGTATTTATAAAAACGAAATATGTTCAAGAAAGAAGAAAAAAATCCCAACTGACAACATTCCACACACGTATGCGAGTGTATGAGTGCGAGTATGAGTTTACGAGTGAGTATGTATATGTATGCATTATAAAAACCCCATTCTTTGGAAACAGGCACACACAACCACATGAAAATGAATCCGAATAATAAAATTAATAACCCAACCAACAAGCGGATTTGAAAGTCAAACTTGGTTTCTTTTAAAAACATTTAAATCATTTTTTAGTAGGGATTTTGTGTGCCATCCATTAAGAAATAAAGAACTAAAATTTAGCACTATTAATGGCGTTTTCTTTTCTAACAAAAATGTTGCATATATTGTGCCATTCAAGAATATTTCCATTCAATAAAAATAACGTGTCGTTCTTAATATGTGGCCTATAAATGATGCAAAAATGGTACATTTGTTGTACGCAATTTATAAGTAAGGGTGAGATAATGCTCTTTTTACAACTGTGTCCACTACTTGTTTATACATTTAAGTAAACTATTGAATTTATATCTAAATGAAAAAGGAGACGCAACATAATCTATGTCAAAACCCATTATTGGTCTCTCTTTAAGCCATTAGCGTTAAATATTACATGAAAAACTTATTTGTGTTCTTTTGACACAATAAAAAACCATTACTTTGTTCATATTCTTTGTCTGGAGTTCGAACCCAACCTCTCCCACGAATCACAGATAATGTTTTGAAAATGCCAAATTTATTTAAGACGATTCTGACAACTCTCATTTATAAATAAACAATTCACTAATCTGATTGGCAGAAACCAAGTAATTTTTTAATTTTTTATAAAAAAAAGAAAAAGACAAATTTGTTTTTTGTTTTTGTTTCATTAAAAAAAGAAATAGATTTAATTTGAATTTTCCACAATTTTAAGTTTTCTTTAAGGCTTAGTTTACACAAAATTAAACAGTTGGCTTCGGTGTACGAATTGAAACCACTAAATTTCAGGCGTTTACATTTAATGGCTTGAAATAACGCAAATTTCTAGTGAGGCGTTTTATAGAACACTTTTTGCGATTTCAAATTGCAAGCATTTTGCAGCCTCTACTATTAAAATTTAAATGAAGTTGTTGGAGAACTTTTTTTTAAAGGCAGGCAACTCAAACAATTAATTAATGCCTTAATTGCGATTAGACTGTAGTCAGCAGAAGCCGACTCTGTTAGCTATTTAGTAGTTAGTAAAAATTCATTTCTATTAAAAAAAATCATTTATCTGCGAAATGGTGAGTAGAGATGTTTTTGTGGTGAATACGTGCTTAATTGATTAATTAATTAATTAGCGGTTTTCAAAACCAAAACAATTAGATCATTTCTTGATTTAGAATCAGCTGAAGTAGCCTGCTGAGGCCAAATCGAACGAAATTTCTATTTCAGTTATATTGAAATTTCGCTTGATATCAAATGCCGTAATTAGTTCCCTGGATATTCTGCTTTCTGCTTAAAAAATATCACCATATATGAGTGGACTAATCACATGAGCAAACATGTTGGACTTGATTTTTTTTATTTTGCAAAAACTAATAAAAAATTTCATTTACATTTCTTGAAAGTTAGTTTTTAAATTAAATTTTTTTCAATTTACTTTTCTATTTTGGCTTATCACTACATAGTATAAAGCAAAGTCGCTTCCCGCGTCTGTCCCTATGTCTGTATGTATGCTTAGATTTTTAAAACTACACAGCGGATTTTGATGCAGCTTTTTTAATAGATAGAGTGATTCAAGAGGTTTATATGTATAATCTTGTAATGTTTAACGTCACAAATCCGCCCGGCAGGTATCTGGCTTATTTGTCTACTACCTGTTTTTACCTGGTCTCGCTCGGTTCTTTACTCTATGAGTACGATTTCTTAGTGTAAAAAGATCGAATATATAAAAATTTTAAGGCAAGACAACGTTTGCCGGGTCAACTAGTGAATGATATAATCAATTCATTTCAAATAATTTCTTGAATGTTTGATGGGCAACACAGAAACAGCACACAAACACACATACGGATGTTAAAATCGTCAAATAGTTTCCCCCGACATCATACACTGATTCAATACAATACGAGCGAATACATACAGTAAAATATATTTAGTTTGAGGTTGCCAGATGCTAAAATTATGTTATTATGAACAAATCAGGAGCGTATGTATTAATATACGTAAAGGTCGAAAGGTTCTATATGGAAATGAATGAATTTTTAAAGATAACAGAACACATTTTCGATTGACTGTTTGTAAATATAATCATGCTACAGACAGTAACCTTTTAAAGACAATTTAAAATCCAATACAACCATAATTCAATACTAAGAAGCTGGCTTATTATTTGCAGTAGTATCTTTCAAAATATTAAAATATTCGTAAGCATTTAACCTCTAAATAGGCGAATTTTCTTACATTTTTTCTGTTAAAAAGAAGATACAAAAAAACGGATTTTAATACTGGAGTTTCCACATGTTTATATACTAATAGCTTCTTCCCACATTTATATTGAAAACAACATTTTTTTTTGTATTTTTTTGTTTGTTTTCAATACATTTCTTTCATACGAAAGAAGCTATCGCTCTCATGTAGAGAACCAGCCTAATTGTGAATGTCATTTTGTTAATTAAAGGAGCATTATGCATTTGCATTAGCCATTAGCTTGTCGTTGATTATTGTCTAAGTGAGCCGTTCAAAAGACACATTGATTAACTCCAGCTGGCAGATAAAAATGTTAGCATTACTGACGATTATTTTTTGCTTTATTTTGTATATCGTTAGAGGAAACTTATGCCCAGTTTTTGACTTTGTATTTATATGTTATTTTTCTTTTAGTGACATTTAAATGCGAAAATCAAGTTTCTACTTCAAAATTATATAATACTTAAATGGTAAGCATTACCAATTTAAAGTCTACTTAAATTATCATATGTTTTTAGCAGCTTTTTGTTGTTGCAGACAACAAATATTTTAGGCCATCGATAAAATTTTTTATTTTTGCTGAAACAATCCATAGAAACTCATCTTTCGTCCAATAAAAATTCGGACATCTCATTTGCACATATTTTTTTTATTGCATTTTTAATGTTTTTAGATTTTATTTTTCACATTTCATTACATTTTTTTCTCTGAACAGCTGTGTTTCATTGAATGTCGAATAACACAGTCGATAATTTCGTTGTTCTGCCATTCTTTATGGTAAATAAATGTGTTACTTATATATTGACTGAAAAACTGAAAGTGTATTTATATACAACTTAAATTTAAGTAGCATTTAACTAATTGCGTATTTAATTACGAAGTTAAAAAATGGGCATTATAACAGTATTTTGGTATTCTACAATAGATATTTGAATTTTTATAATACAAAATTTTAAAAAAATTAAATTTTTTTACTTCATAATGTGCACTGAACGTTTCAAGTAACTCCCATATTTCTGATATATTAAAAATTAATTTGCAAAATTTACTCATAAATCGAAATTTCTCCTTTTTTAACCACGTTCTTTTACTTTTGCTATGCCATTAGTTGAGACCAAGAAAATTAAGAAAAATCATCCGGCAACTCATATCAATTACTCGTACTCTCGTACAACAGCCAGCCAGTTTTATATGAAATTTCTCACTTTTATTATTTTGTAGCTCAACTCTGTGAATTTGCTTATAAAGCAAATGTAAGTTTTTGTCGAAATACAAAATTATATTTTTTTTTTGTTGTTGTTGCTGTTCTCATGTATTATGTAGAAAGAAATACAAACTGAAAAATACATTTACTGAGTGTTCTCTCTCTCTCTCTCATTTGCACACTATGACAGGCTATCGCATTCTAACATGGAGCCAGTCATACCACTGAGAGTATGTGGCTGTGTGTGTGTATAAGTCGTCTATATGGCAAAACCATCATCGGGCACACACAGATACACACTAACACAATGTATTGTGGATGAGAAGGGTGTGAACAAAGGGGACTCTCTCGAAAGAAGGAAAAAAATATACAGCAACTGTAGAGGTCTGTATGCCGCTTCAATACTCTGGTGCACATATCTTTCACAACGACTGGTTATTTCTGATTTTACTATGGTAGACTAAGTACACGTTCGTTTGCTCGCTGGTCGCACATAAACTTTTTGTCGTACTCGTAACGTAAAACACTGAAAAGCGCGTATTTTTGTAATTTTGTGTGAATTATTAAAAAAAAAAAATTTTTTTTAATAAAAAAAAACATACAAGTTCCTTGATAATAAAGCTGGGATTAATAAAAATAATATAAATCCGAATTACGGAAATAAATATTTTATAAATTTTTCTTTTTTTAAAAATTATGTGCATGAAATTCTAAATTTTTTGTATGGAAACTTTTACTAGAAAAAAACAGAAAATTAATTTACTTGGAATTTCAATAGAAAAAAATTGTTTACATTAAACAGTTAAACTACCTGTAAAGTATTTTGTTTGTTGACATTTATTTAAAAATAAATTAAAAAAAAAATTTGTGTAAAAAAAAGAAAACCATAAAGGAAAACAATAAAAAAGCACAATTTTCGCGCATAAGAAAGACATAATCAAAACAAACAATAACCAGTCATTCAATCAAATAATGATAACAACAACAACAACAGCAGCAACAGCAATAATAATAAGAAAATAGCAAATAATTCATATAAGATCCATTGATCAACAACATCAGCAATAACAACACTAGCAGCAGCAGCAGCCGCAGTAGTAGTAGCAATAAGCAATTTTGTGGCTGCACTCATTTATTCACTCACCAATCTAATGACTGAGATCAAGCAGAAACAAAAAGAATAAAACGAAATAAACTACCGAAAGTTTGTTGATAATGTTTGTTGTTTATGCAGCAAATAAAACCAAAATATTAAAGTGAAACAAAACAAGTACACACAATTAAACCCTAACAACACAACAACAACGACCACCATAAAAAGCTTAAGAATTAAAAACACAAAAAAAAAAAAAAAGACAAATTAAAGGAGCAAAAGAAAGATGTCAAAACTTAACACACCACAAGCACTATACTGTTGTTGTTTATACCTGAATGTATGTGTTTTGTTGTAATGCAACACAACACTTTCGCACTACAACAACAGGTTAACTTAAAAAGAAAATAAAGCAAAGAAAAGTTCATCAATTGGAAAGAAACAAGAAAAATATTATAAAAACAAACATACACACACAAACTCACCTAGAAAAATTATCAAAAGTGGACAACTTAACATTGGAGGGATCTTTCCACTTTGCAACACCACAAAGCCTACACGATAGTATTGTGGATTTATTCATAAGGTTTAACAAAACAATGTGCACAGAGGTATGTATCTATATTCACAAATAAATAAATAAATTCCCTTAATTCATTATTAGTACCAATAAGGTGCAAAAGGTCTTTACGAGATAACTAGCATGTGTAACGTACATACTTACATAATGCAGAAATACTTTAAATCTTTACACTCACACACAGAAAAAAAATATTCAATTAATTATAATTGCTTTAGTTATTACAAAAAAATATTTAATTAGTATTTGCAATTTTTTTAAGAAAAAAATTCTTTTTTAATTGATGTGGCAAACACATATTTTAAAAGGTTTTCATTTTTATATTTTTTTCTGTGTACTTTTTCATAAATATGCAGGGTAGTGCAGGTGAGCGTTACTAAAGTTATTAAATTGATTTTAAAACGCTTTAAGCAAAAAATTAAATTTTTATTAAAAATACTTTTAATTAAAAAAAAAATTATGGCCTTCCCTACATCTATCTTGCAAACATCAGGTTTTTTTAAATATTTTGTTTTAAAAATCTCGCCTAGAACCTCAGCTAAGTTTAAGCTATCCAGCTCAATTAGTACCTCCATGCAATGTGGTTACCAAGACAAAAAATTTACTTTTATCTGCCACTAAATTAAACATTTTATAGTAAATTCTTTAAATTTACATAACTTCTAAATTAAGCAAAATTAAATAAAAAAAATTTTATAATTATAAAGTAGGCTTTTATTAACAGCTGACTTTTCTTCATAAAAATTTTATGAATGTAAAACCGTTTTTACTACCGACTTCAGTATGACTATGATTATGGGCCAAAGTATTTAAAGTTTTCTGTAAGAGTTTTTCTTTTCTAAAACAACTCACCGCATTCAGAAATTGAGAATAAAAGCCAAGAAACATGAGGCCAAATATCACACGCAACTTGTATAGAAATTTTCTAAATATTTCATTCAAAAAAAAACAAATAAAATTTAAAGCATTCTGAGGTATTAAACTAGCCAAATCGTAGGCAAAGATTTAGTAGATTTTTTGCTGGCAAGCAATCTACTTTGGTAGTCTACTAACCTTACAATCTAGGGGGCGTAGGTTCGTAAGTTCAGCTTCTTTTGATATCACAAATTCAAGTCAACTTTTGGCCTAGTAAAACTGGAAACTGTTAGCAAAGTATTTTGAAACGCCTTTGTTGCCTAAATTCAAGAGGTGTAGGGACATACCTGAGCATTACTAAAAAACTATTCTTCTATTCTTCTATTTGTTAAAAGGGAAAATTCGAAATTCCGCATAATAATTTGCTTCAAGTCGTACCTAAACTGTTTTTAAATCTCTTCAGTAGTTTTAGAAATATTGTAACAGTTGTAACAAAAACTTAAATTTTTTTTAAATGTAAAATTGAATAAGCTTCTTAGGTAGTGGGGCATTGGTCCTAGAAGATCTAGGCAAGATTAGTCCTACAACAATTACGAGATTCGTAAGGAGTCTCACATTGTTGTTAGAAACTGAGCTGCACAATAGATCTTAAAGGTTACGGTGCGTTTATAGCCCATAATGATAGTAATAATGTAGACAAAAATTTACCCATTTCTTATTCCAGACAAAATGAGTTATTTTTTTTTATTAAAATCAATAAAAAACTTTTCATTTTATTCCTTCATTACATGAGTCGGCTTCCTTAGAGAGCGTACATATGTAGCAATTTTTAGAGAAATTCCTTCCAAATAAATACAGTCATTCATTGCTAGTATTATTATCAGAAGCGTTAAATAAATTATTTCAAAATATAAATTCAGGCTTAAATTAAGTTTGGCACACATTTTTCTCAAGAGTAGTAAATGAAAATTATTGAAAAGTGGGCGTAAAAATGGAAGTAACTGCTCCAAAAGTATATGGAAAACTTCTTGGGAGTATGGAGACTATTGAAAAACAAAAATTTTTATAGCGAACCAACAAACAACTAAACAGAAAATGAGTTTTATTGATATAAATAGAGTCAATCTATCACACAGCAAAACATAAAATTTTGCTAGTGTTCCTTTGGCTTATTTGCTGGCAGCTGTGATGTGGCAAAATTTTGTTCACCAAGTAGCGTCACTTAATTGGAAAGTTGTGTATCAATTGCAATAAAATAAGGCTGATTTCGTTTACTTCTAATTTATTTTAAATAATTTTTTGAAAATAAAGAATTTCTAAATTTTGCCAAAAAAAAATGTATGTTTGGTTACTTCTACGATATTTTTGCAACTAGTGAGCCGATTTAAAAACGATGTAGGTATGATTTGTAGCAAATTTTGTTGAAAAATTTCTATTTTTCCTTGTGGTCAAATATAGCAAACCGTTTCAAGGAAAAAATTTATTTTATTGTCTTGTTGAAGCAGCCATAATTTTTTATTGATTTTCAATTTTTAGTTATGAGTCAACACTCAATATTTCGAGTATTTTTCATATAAAATGTGCAGACGAATTGATCTCTTGTGTTATAAAAACAGCACACTAATTTTTTTTAATTTTTACTTTCCAAATTTTGATTTAAGAAAAAAAAAATTGAGCAAAATTTTTTTTTATATTTACAGATAAGATACTTTTCCAAGAAAGTTTTTTTCTTTTTTTGTTTTGGCTTATCTGTTGTGAGCAAATACCAAAAGTTTAGTCTAGGAAGTTGAACCAGCTTTACGTACTTTTTTAAATCGTTTTTTAAGTTTTAACTTTATTTATTTTTATATAACTTTTTTCTTTAAAAAAAATAATTAGGAGAATTGATTAAATTTAAATTTAAAACGATCATATTGGGCCATGACCGCCAAAACAGCTTAACCAACAATTATAAAATTGTACAAGAAAAGTTGTTTTTTAAATATCTTTGCTGTAAAAACAAGATATGTGAACTTAAACTAAAATTGTTTTTACTACAAAAGTTTTAAAGGTATTTCCATTGAAAACTTTGACACATTTTTGTGATATAAAAAATCGAAAGTCGACTGTGATGTTGGTTTGGAGTCAACCAAGAATATTTTTTGTTAAAAATATTAAATACCAGTGACAAATTACTTAGAAAATTTTTTTTTTTTTTTTGCATTTTAACTGAAAACATTAATGTAGAATTAATATTGTATGAAAAACACTCAATATTTTGAGTACGTTTCAGATAAAATTTCCAGACAAGTTGATCGCTTGTGTTATAAAAATATTACATTAACTTTTCTTGTATTGAATATTTTTTTTTATACTAGTTTCTCTTCTTCCCCAATAAATTCAAAGTAATTCATGGATTACTTGCCAATGTGATGAATTATGTTTTTTTTAAAAGAAACTACTTTTTTAAAAGTCCTAAAAATAATTCTTATAAAATTAATAATTGTTAAACTTGGAATGTTGTTAATTGTGGAATAATAGCGGCCTACCATCCACCACAATAATAAAGTTTTTGTGTTAATTCAACTTAAGCGATTTTTTCCACAGAAAATATTTTTTTCTGATTAAAAAAAAAAAAAATCCTGCAGCAGAAAGGCAAAAAAAAAAAAAAAATAGGTGTGATAATTAAGTAAAAAAATAAGTCAGCATTAATTCTATTTTATTTTATTTTTTTTTTAAGTGGACTTATACCACTTTGAAATATAACAGTTTAATTAATGTAGATAGACATATTAACACAACATATTAAGTAATAAAAAACAAAATACATAATGAGCCGTTATTTTTTAAAGTGGTATAAGTCCACTTTTTTTTTTAAACAAGTCGGCGGTAATTTAAGTACGATGATGTCTTTAGCTTACTAAAATTACCGCTAACTTATTTTTTTTTTAAATAACAGCTCAATTATTAAATAAAAAAAAATTATAAATAAGGCTCATATAGAAAAAAAATTTTTATGTGCTGTTTTTATAACACAAGTGATCAAAAATTTAAAAATTTTGTACAAAAAACACTCAATATTTTGAGTAGTTTTCATATAAAATTTCCAAACGAGTTGATCCCTTGTGTTATAAAAACAGCACATCACAACAGAAAAAAATTTTTAAAGGAACTTTTTATTTAAAAAAGAAAAGCGTTTTAATTTGTTATAAAGCCTAAAATTAAGAGACCCACGTAAGCCTTCTTTCATCTTTTTCTTTGCCAATACTGTTCAATTTCGTTTGAAAAGAAATACCTATTTTTCCCAGTTACTTTATAAAATATGCAACTGACTCTTCTTATATTTAAAATGGCTAAAAACCGACTTTTAACTTGAAAACTTAAAAATGTTTAAAAAGCATTTAATAAAATGTGTTAAATAGAAAATAGAATTAAATTCCAAATTAAACTCAAGCTTTCTAAAGACTTCCATTTGGTTGCAAAATAATGATAGTGAATCTTATAGAAATCCCTACAGTGCTGGACACCCAACATTCAACGAAAACTTATTGTGTCTGTCACCTGTCTTTTTTTTTTTTTTTTTTTTTTTTGATTTTTAAAAATTACCCCTTAAACAAAATCAAAAAAGGGACCCATTTAAGGAATTATTTGGCTCAGAATATCCATAACGCCATAACAAATAATAATTAAAATTAAATTAATAAAGTAATTAGGAATGATCAATAAATAAAATTATTGACTTCTTTGGAAAATCGCCCAGCAATTTTGTTTTTTTCAAATTTTGTATAACATAAGATTTTTTTATTTTAATTTTCTTCTTTTTTTTTTTTTGGAAAACATTGAAAACTTATACCAAAAACTGCACACAATTTTAAGAAAAATTAACAAACAAAAAAAAATCTTACAAAATTTAATTAAATGAATGAATGCAATTTGAAATTAAAAAAAAAGAAAAGAAATAATTTCTTTAGTAAGAGCACCTAAATTCATCATTGTGTTTATAGTATTTTGTAGTATTTTTTTTTTTGTCATCAGTTAATATGAATGAGTGGGGATATGGATGGTATCAGCAGCACGTGGTTATTGAAAATTATACACAAATCTATGTATGTATGTGTGTGGGTATAAAGTTAGTTCGTTCTTTTGTTTTCATTATTATCATGCATATACTACCATACATACATATTTATGTATGTTTTTTTTTATTTCATTTTTTTTTTTTTTTTTTTTTGTTGCGCCTTGTACTATTTTATTCTCACAATTGAGAACGTAAGAACTACGAAGGAACAAACAAACAATAAATTGTATTGCTTTGCAAAAGCACATCTTAACTTCCTTCTATACACGAATGCATGCAATAACCCAATGTTAGTTGCTTGTTGTGTGTGTAGTGGTAATAATGGTAATGGTTGTGGTGGTGGTGGTGGTGGTGGCGGTGATGATTGCTGGTAGGTTACGACAACGTGCTTATTGCAGCAATGAATACAACACTTGTCATGTCTACTCTTCTTGTTCTTCCTCTTGTTCTTTAGTTAATGGCAATAACGATAAAAATAATAATAACAACCAAAACTTTCATTCAACCAGCCATTCAAATAACTAAAGCCAACAGCGAGCACCCTTAAGGGTTGTCTTGTGTATCAGCAGAAATCCAGCAACCATGCAGGCAGTCAGGCAGCCATCCAGCAGTCAAACAACTCTTTCACTCACTACCTTATTTCCACACAAAGACATCTCGATTACATCTGGTGCAACAGTTCGTTTTTCTGTTTTTTTTGTTTCTGTCTAACTAAGATTTTAACGACTGCCTGCTACTGATGTTGTTAAAAACCGTTTTCTGTTTTGTGTTTTCTTTTTTTTTTATTATTTTTGTGCGAGTTTTGGTTAAATTGTTTTTGCGGTATTTTTGTAATTGAATTTAGTTTAGTTTCGATTTGACTTTCCTGCCAGCAACATTTGTGGAAGCAGTAGTTTTAGTGAATTCCACCAACAATGGAAAAAGCCGCTTATATTTAAGGTCTTCTAAGCTAAATAGTGTGAACAGGAACAAAAATGAAATGACCAAAACAAAATGTATTATGCAGTTTTATGCCAAGCTTTTGTTTATTTCAAATTAAAATTAGAAATCTTTAAATGCGCGTATGTAATTTTAATTAGCAACACAATTTGCTGCTGATGCTCTTGTTGTTGTTTTCAATGTTTACTCCACTAAAAGTAGAATTATGTATTTGCGCTAGTGTAGCTCTTTCAAGAATATGTGTTTGTATGTATGAATGTAAGCAGTGAGTAGTAGCCGTAGTATAGTATCCAATAAACAAATTGCTCACACGCACTTTAGCACGCATGATACGAGTACCACCGAAATTATTTGTATCTCTTGCGGTAGAAGAAAGAGTTTTTCGATTTTTCATTTCAATTGAAGCAACCATGTAGTTCAAGGTGGTTCGTTGGTTGGTGGTGGTAGTCAGTCAGCTAGTTAGTTAGTCAATCTGTTTTCGTATTGCCGAAATTACCAAGTGTTTTTGACAATCGTCATGTTGCAAATGCTGGGTATGAACGGTTACAAATCATAGTTAAGAGGTTCGATAGGTATAACGATTAAGAAGCTTTACTCTCACTTGTTTTTAAAGTTTCTTTGAAACAAATTCACTGCTTGTGAAGCGTAAAATATTCATGAATGGCAGTAAGAAGAGCAATAAAACAGAAGAGCATAGGGTGGTTAATTATTATTAAGTTCTTAATACAATTTTTATTTCATTTTATTTTTGCCGCTGAAATTGTTTAATGTGCCGATTTTGTTAAACAACACGCAGCCAACAAACAGCTGTTATATGAGACAATTAATAAAGCAGCTTAACAATTAAGAAAAAAAGAAAAATAAAAGAAAACAAAAACAAAACAAACAAAAAACCTGTTGATTTTTTCCTTTATATTAAAACCTTAATAATGGATGTTTAGAGCAAAAAAAAAAACGTTTAAAAGAAAAATAATAATAACAAGAATTGATGAACAGAACTTTAATCCATTAAATAAGCAGACCTGTCGCAATATTCTTTTGCTTTGCTAGAGAATAATAATTTTTCACAATGAAAACAATTTCAGTTTCTTGCATGAGGTGCAATTGACAAACACTATCGGCGAAATTCATTAAAAGTATTTTTCCTTAAGAAGAGCTTATTAGGCAGCTTTGCTAAGGGAAATCTGTTTAATAATTAAACAAAAATATTTTTTTATGAATTTGGCCGTAGCCGAATTTTATAAATGTTCAAGAAAATTAAAAAAAAAAAAAATTTATTTTTTTTATAATCGGGAAAACTAAAATAAAATTTGAACAAATAATTAATAATTTTTTAATGATAAAGAGCATTAAATTAATTTAAAAAGTAGTAGAAGTAAAAAAAAAAATACAGAAATTAAAAACATTTGAGCTGTTATTTTTGAAAGTGGCATAAGTCAACTTTTTTTTTTTATTAGTCAGCGGTAATATAAAGACTAAATCTTACTGAAAATAGTGATAACTCAAATTTTTTTTAAATGGACTTATACCATTTTCATAAATAACAGCTCATTTATTTGCGATTTAGTTACCAAATACCTACTTACAATATGGATGTTGAGAGTGCCAGTCATTGTGAAAGTTCGCACAATTTAGTTCAGGAATTTGCAAAACGCAGCGCCTTCTAAGCACAAATGACAAACAGAGTTCGTAAAGAAGCGAAACGAAACGAATGCAAACATTTCGTTTCCTTATCAATTCTCTAAAAAACTACAAAACAAAATCTTTGCATTTGTTGCTTTTTTTTCTTTGCGTACTCTGCTTAGAAGTGATTTCGAAATTCTATAATATGAACTCATAAACTTTAAAGTTTTGAAACTAAAAGAAAGCTTTTTTAAGATATGAATTTTTATGAAAAATATTTTCTAGCATTTAGGTTTATTAAAATAGAAGACACTTTTACGATATTTAAATCATTCAAATATTTTCTGTATGTCCCTCTACACTCAGCAGTATTATTTCAGTCTATTGGAGCGAAATATCGATATAAAAATAAATTTATGCAATACGAGCTCAAGCTTAATAAAATAGCATTTTAATTAAAAATAAAAAGGTCATATAAACTAACAAATACCTACTTAGTGAAAAAAATTATTACAGAATATTTCGAAATAATTAAGAATAATTTAAAAAAATTTTTTAATTTTTCTCTTAAGCTTTAATTAAACTTAAAATTATATTTAATCCTAGAGAAAAAATATATTTATTTTTTGTTTTGTAACTCCTCGTTAACTTTATTTTAAGTTTTAACACATTTTTGATTGTCAACGTCGTCCACAAATTTTGACTTTATAGCAAATTGACTAACAAACTCTTTATGTAGGAGAGAAACAAATGAAAAACACACCTTTGTAAACATATAAACGCATAGACAAACATCCCTACATACCTGTATATACATAACTATGAATGCCTGTATGTGTAACAGAGAGATGTTTTGTCAAACGTTTGCACTTATTGTCAGTTTGTTTGTCTGTCGGTTGGTGTCAACACAAAACAAAAAATTTATTTGGTCATGCGCACTGCTCCGTTTTATTTAATATTAATGTACAGATAAGCACACACTCACACACATTCATGCCTTAAAAAAGAAATACCTATTCCCTTGCTATTACATTCACAACATTTTTGTCAGCTTAACGGAAATAACACCCAACATTCAACCACCATCATCCACCAACTATCAGAACAAGCGAACGAACGAACGAACATCTCCCACTCAACATCAGACACATCCATATCCGTGACCAAAACAACTAAACGTAACTACGAATTAACATTTTGCCCAAAATATGCTCGCTCCTTTTTCTACAAAATTCTTACAAACAAACATTTACATCATGAGTGTGTGTGTGTGTGTGTGTGCATGAATATTTACTAATAAAAAAATATCCTGAATTTTAAGCTGTAAAAAAAAACACAAAACCCCAAACCAAACTCCTCTAGGGAGGATAATGTTATACTTTAAACGAGAGTATTATACCAGTGCGAGAAAAACATAATAAATACGATAGCACGAAACAAGGATTCGCAAAGTATGTATATACTACAATTGTAGGTACATAAATACACACACACATACATAATATAAGTATTATAAAATTATAACAGAAAATAATATTATAACAATGCATTTGCACACACACACACACAATGCCACACAAAAATTAATATGGTTTACATGCATACACACACACATAATGCAACGCATACATTTCCATACACAGCATAGATTTTATTAACGGTAAATGCAGTCAGTCAGTTTATTTTTTCTTCTGTTATACTTGCCAGCATTAAAAACACAAATAGTAGAGATGGCTGTTTAGTTTACAACTTTACCTTTGAGGGTGCTGTAGCTCTGTAAAGCAGTTTGTAAAGTGGCCTTCGATCGACAGCCGAACCAAGTGTTTTTTCTCTTATAAATATAAGCCTGGTGTTGTAAATAATTTTATGGGTTAGTAGAAAGTCGTTGGCGCAGTAAAGTGCGTAACTAATTATTGAAACGGCAACCACTACAGCTTCAAATTATTATGTCTAATTAACATCAGGGGGGTTACTCTATTTCGATGCGAAAGAAAAACGATTCGTATCTGTATGATTTTTATTTTGAGTTGCGATGCGTTTTCTTTCGCATCGCAATAGAGAGTAACCCCCCAGAGGCTTTATATGTTATCGATTTTTGAATATTAGAAATATACTTTAACCAAAAGTGTCCGATAAGTGTTTAGTTGTTGTCTGTGCTTTATGTTGCCATTTTGGTTGTTGTACACGGTTTTCAAAACAAATAAAATAAAATTTTATTATTGGTAAGGGGTAATAAAGGCAACAAGTTAAAGGTCACTTTATCGTTAACTCTAACCTTATTGGCAAGTGGTATTAATGACCCTAACTTCAGTGAATGATTTTTTTTATTTTTCCACTTTCATAGCTTCATCTATCCTCTCAAGCCTTTTAAAGTAAACAAACATTTTTCATTGAAAGTAGGCCTCTCCTTTAAAAAATTCTGCTTAAAATTTTTTATTGTTCCCTTGAAAGAGGATTTTCTTTTATAAAGAAAACAACTGACATGTTTGACAGTAAAGATGTAATTTTAACAAACGAAACTCAAAGTACGCATTTTATGATCATAATGACTTACACAGGACATAGTTTATCTGATTGGGAGTTTTAAAGGCGTTTATAGCAAACTAACTATCCAATCATCTAAAACATTTGTCTGAAAACACTCAAATATGTTTTATAAATATAAGCAGCTCATGCCATGCTTTGAAAAATACTTTTTTAAGCCTCATTGTTACCCATTGCTGAAGTGTTGCCATATTTTTAATCTTTTATTTTAGCTTTTCTTACACACAAAATTGCATATTTAAAGAAATTGTTATTAAATTTTAAAAAATATTACATTTTTGTGTACATTTTATTTTAATTTAACTACATAATTAAAATCTGGCAACCCTATTTACTACACATTGCTTTCGAACTTTTCAGAAGCAACTCTTCATCATCGTTTGCTTGTTTTTATATTAAAAAACAAATCCCCTTTGCTTTGCCGCTCTGCACACATCCATGTTTTATTTTTAACACTGTGACTGTACTTCGTATATTCATACGATGAATTTTTGTTGTTGTTTCTTTTTTGTTTTATTCAACGGATAGGCAGGCATCTTACTTGTTTTTTCAGTTTCTACATGCCTCGTTTCGAGTGTTCGTTCGTACATTCAGTTTCAGGTCTGTGTGAATATGCATGCACACAAGTACGTTTGTTCATTGTGCTCGTTATATGGGTTCAGAGCTATATTATAACCAACATTCCGAACTGTTGCTTGTTGGCTGGTTGGTTGGTTCGTTGGCTGTCAGCGCTGCCTGCTATTATTATTGTATGCTGGTTCAGTTTTTAATACAAGTCAGCAACATTGGATGTGGAAATACAGTCAAGTTTTTATTTTTTCTTTTTTTTTTTATTATTATTATTATTATTTTCAGCATTTAGTAAATATTCAAGTAGATTTTTTGTTTGCCATACACTCGGTTTGGACGGTCGATCGAATAAACAACGCAACCAACAACAACAGCAACACAACGAATGTATGTACTAAAATGCTTGTGTCTGTATTTGAGTTTTTATTTTTTGTTTTATTGAGGGTTGCGGAAAAAAACAACAGAGAAGGCATACGGGGAGAATTGTATAGAGCCAAGTGAATGCCATGATATGAAGCTGACATGGCGGCAGCAATGGCGACGAACAACGTTGTTTTGTCGGCAACGGTCTTGCACACTAACATTTCATTGTAGAATTTTATTATTATTTTGTGAGATGTGTTTTTAAGTTTGTTGGGTTGCTTTTTTCGATATTACACACACACAAAATTCCAAACAGACTAAAAAGTTTTCAACAACTATTGTTCGCAATAAATGGTGTAAAAAACTTTTTTTGCCCAGTGTAAATACATTTATATCTACTATATTCACTTTAAGTTGTATCATCAGTCGGTCGGACAATTTGTTTGTTTAGTTTTGTGTGCATATGTATGTTTCTACATACATACTTACTATGCTTGACTGCTGGCTGATGTTAATATTGTTCATTTTAATACTTTGGGAATGAAGAAAATACATTTAGTAAGTGTGTATGTGCATGTGTGTGTGTACTCACACATATAAATTATGAAAATATTTTGATTTTTATATTCCCAAAGCCTTCGCTTTGAGTTGAGTTATAAACTTAGTTCATGTGTTATTATAACATGTCTTACGTTCAAGTGTTTTGATGGACCGACACACAGTGCTTTGTTCCCAGAAGTATGAATGTTTGCATATCCAAGTACCTCTATAATAATTTTTATAAATTTATGACACAAATTAATAACGAAATAGTGTGTATGCCAACTAAATATTTCTGCAAAGTGCGGCTCGAAGGACCATGATCAAGTTCTCAATGAAATCATAAATAATAAAAGGTTTTCATTGGTATTGATACCGAAACGAAAAGGCTCTTTCATGACTTAAGCATATTTTATGCCATATGAATTGAATTGTTGAAAATTTACATTTGATTTATAGTATTAGCGACTGACAATTGGCAAATGTTATTGAACCATTCGAAAAAAACATATTTTTCGGGGGGCTACTCTGTATTGCAGTGAAAACTGTCAGGCAGTAATAAAAATTAAGCTGTTCTTTTCGTAAGTGGTACAAGTCAATTAAAAAAAAAATTGTCAGCGTTAATTTTAGCAACCCCGTTAACCTATTTTCTTTTAAAAGTGGACTTGAAGTTCAGATGATGACAAAATTTTGTATTACACACATACATACACACATTTGTAGCTGCAGCTAGAGCAAGATTATGCCATCCCCTGCACATAAAATTGAAATTGTCTCAAGAATGATAGACACAAGATTGTTTCTCTTTTTGAAGAAAAAAAAATTTATAAATTTCTCCACTGTTTTGTTTACATTAGGTAATAGGAAAACAGCGCGTGACGTCATTTGTGCTACATGAGCAGAAAATTTAAATTTTATGTTTAGGATGCCGTAATCTGGTGTCTATCATTCTTGAATTGTCTGCACATGTAGCACAAATGACATTAGGCGTTTGTGTCTACTGGCTTATAATTTACAGCAAAATAAAAGATTGAGAGAGAGAGAGAGATATGTGTATAATTTTTTTCTTCAAATAGTGAACAATCTATCCAATGGAAAATCATGCTCATGGCGTAATCTTGTATTTCTATCATTCTTGGCTGTAGCTACTTTCTAACATACAAAAATGTTTTGCTGTTCCTAACAGGATAATTACTTTTCTCAGGAATAATATCTGTGATTTATGCATGTGTTTACAGTAAAATATTGTTAAACGTTTAGAACTCACATCCGTCATTCTAAGAAACACAAATTAAATCTTGCCAACTCATTGTAGCCAACATTGTTGAATAGGGATTCCTAGCAATTTGTGTAGGTACTTTTTGTTCAACATTTTTAAGGTTATAAGGCTTACGGTTGTTAAGCATTTAACAAGTAATTGCACAGTTATTAAGGTACACTTGAAAAATAGTTTCTTTTTTTCTAATTTACATTTAATGACAAACTGTCACAGTTGGAATCCTGAAGATTGGAAATAATTTGACGAATTAATCAAGTTGTTTATAACTTTAGACAGTTAGTTTTGATAAAGCTTTATTAAACTGTTTTTAGTTATTGAAAGTTGGCTAAAAAAACAAACTTTCCAAAATGCAAATTTTTCTAGAACTTCTTGTTTGCAGGAATTTTAAAAGAACAAAAAAATCCTCACACAAAGCACTAACCTACTTATGTGAGGCATTAGATTCGAACGATGCTTGACTAGATTATTTCTTAGTTTGATTTGGAGGATTTCATAAAAAAAATGTTATCAAAAATAAAATCAATCATCATGCCATTGCAGTATATCTTAACAAAAACTGTGATTCAACTTTAATTAAACTAACACTTAGTTAAACTTAGTTTAAGTTAGAACATCAACTTCATTAAATGGCAAGTTTAAGTTAAGTTAGAATATTATGATTCTCTAGTAAAAAAATCTGTAATTACACACATTATACTTATTACATGCATGCATGTGTGTGTGTGTGTGTGTTCATAAAGTCAAGCTGTTGTTATTGAAGCTTTCTCAAAATTTGTTTGATGAGTAGGGTGTCGGAGAATTCTAAACTAAAAACACAAAGCATATGCGAGTTGTTAGTGGACAAGCTTTACTTAAAAGCATACGTATGGATATGAATATGTATGTAGGTATGCGCACAAATGAATGTTTATATTCCACAGAATATAATCACCAGCCAGCAGTAACGTTGTTTTAATATGATACAAGTACTAGTGCTTTTCAAATCAGGTTTGTGTCATGTGGTATGCGTGTATGTATCTACATACATGCACAAGTAGCAATGTTTATATGTGTGTTGATGTGCGTTCATACATGAAAACCAGTTGTATTTATATATATATATTTTTACAGTGTACCAACGATTCGAAAATGCTTTTTGCTTTTAAATTTAATAGCGTAGCGTTGGCCAACATCGTCATCCATATAAACATAAACTTTTTGAAAAGCCTGCAAACAAAAACACAATTCAGTGTGTCTTATTTCTAACTTGCTTGCTGGCTTGGCTTGGCTTGTTAAGTTCAGCCGTCGCCGCCAACAGGCTTGGCAAAATAGAAACATTTTTCAAAAGATTGTTGTGTTTAACTTCGAAAGCTGGTTTCACCACTACACCATGGTTGGTTGTTGGGTAGTAGATAGATACATACATATGTATATACATATGTAATATGTAGTTAAAGCTTAAGCTGTTTCACTGGCTTAATGGTGGTCATGATGATGAAGTCGAACAATGTTGTTTGTAAAGATGTTGGCTACGAGGATGATGATAATGATTTTTAGTTTATTGCAGTGCTGATATTTACAAAAAAAAAAAAAAAAAAAACATGCTTATGGACTTAGTGTATCTGTATGTATTTATTTGTTTGCTTCTTTTTATTATTTTCTAGTCATTAGTTTTGTTCGTTAGATAGCAAACCGCTTACATAAAATAACATCAAACAACTATAGAGTCATCAATAAACCGTCCAGTAAATGTAATTTTTAAATTTCAGTTGCATATTTTTGGAATAATCATACTTCAGAACGGATGTTGGCATACCTATAATACGCGCACAAGCTTACTTACATACAAACAGGCTGGCAATGAGTGAGTGCCCTCTCACTCACTCACTCATTGCTATTGAGTTAATTACGATGATTGTTGCACTAGATGTTTTAAGTCATTACAATTGTTGTTAATAATGACCACACGATAAACGGTTTATTACAAATATTTACCAATATGTATGCATGTGCTAAAGGATCAATTAAAATTGTTTTGTATAAATCATTATACCTACTACTTTGAGCAGTAGAATTTCTTTTAACAATAATACCTTTTGGAATTGTTTATTAATGTTTAATTATTAAGATTATTTGCATGCGGTTTAAAAGAAAATTTATAATTTTGAGGCTAGGCAACTGATAAATTTATTATTTTATTTTTATAAATTAAATAAACATCTTTTAGTAAGAAAGAGGCAAAGAAAAACTGCAAAATTTGTTGTTTAAAAAAAAAATTAAAAAGTACAGGGATACAATTTCTAACAAAAAAAAATAATTATTATTATATCGCAAAGTAGACATATGCCAAATAGCCACGTCTTCAATATATGTACGAGTACGTATCTTATGTCGTGCATGCAAAATATCAGGTTTTTTTACAGGATCAACGCTCATATACTTTATTAATGAACTGTTTGGCCGACAATATTACTTGAACGTCATTAGCAATTTAATGTGCTGCTTACAGGAAACCAACAATCCAGTTATCTAACGATCAAATTCATAAAATAAATTTTTGTTTATTAAGGATTTAATAAGCAAATTTCAAATAGAAAATTTGTTTAATAGGCCCTTATTAAGCAAATATGTTTTTTATGAATTTGACAGTAAAAATTTTGTATGGAAATTTTAAATTTTTAAAATATTTTTAAGTGTTTTACACACAACTGTTTTAAATAATAGAAAAAACTCTCGGGGAATTTCCCTTTTCTCTTATTATAAACAAAATGTCTCATTTTTTTAACACAGCAAGTTATCTGAGTTAGGGGATTTTCTCGCAAATACTACCAAAATTTTCCCAGAGAAAATATTGTGATGATAATTATAGGAATTTCAGGGATTATTTAGCAGCAGGCTTTGAAAATTAAGAAAAAAAATAAAATTATCAAAAAAAAAAAAAAATTCCATAATGTTTGTACATGGAAAATTTTCAAATGCGTTTAAGGATAATTTGGCCAACTGGGTACACATATGATATACTATTTTGCTAACTCTAGTTCTTTCTTGAATTGAACTAGAAAATTAAAGTGAAATATTGAGCATTTCCCTGTTTCCTTTTGGATTGCAAAGTAAGGGATGAAGTGAATGAAATTCTATTTTACCATCATCGTGACTACAAACACATTTACTACCACCGTCAGCTTAAATACAACCTAAATAAGCATAAAAATATAAAAGAAAGAAGTATGAAAACTAAAAAAAAGGCACGTCAAGGAAAATAACACATGCCGTGCCACGATGGCTTAGCCTTAGTTGCATGAATGTACAACATACATACATACATACTTTCGTATACGTACTATATCCATGTAGCAACAGTAGTGAAAGAATAACTAAAACCGAATCGATTCCAAACTCACCCTGTAAAATTTACACATTCTGTTTGTTTGCCTGCCTGGCTGCCTTGCCTGCTTACGTTGAAGTCGTCGTCGTATCTCTATCTTACAATATAAAAATCCCTTTAATAATAAACAACGTAAAAGAATGAAGAAAAAACCTAAATTCTAAATAAAATAAAACAAAAATACAACAAATAGCAGCAGGGCAACGGCATATGGCAACTCGTAAACACAATGGAAACATTTTCATTATTTTTTCTTTTTTCATTTCTGTTATTTTCTGTGAATTGTGTACTTTCTGAAAAATGAGTGTATGTATGTATCTATGTGAATGTGTGTATATATATGGATGTACATGCATACGTGCTAGATATTTTTATATTTGTATGTTTTGGCTCTGTACGGCAGATACAAAAACACATATACGACTAATGTATGTGTGTGTGTGTGGATATATTCCTAAGGAAGAGGATAAAAATAATGATGTTGATGATGAATACCAAATGCTGTTGTGTAAAAACAACTGCGTCATCAGGCTACATTTAAAGGATTTCTTTTCTATTTTCTAAAACAAAATTAATACTGTTGGTGAGCAATAAGACTAGCTCAAATAGAAGGCCTCTTTATGCGCAAAAGTACCTTCATATTGTTTTAATAATTTTTTTTTTAATTTTACTTAAATTGTTTTTACTAAATCGTTACTTTGCTTGTTTAATTTTAGGTTAACTCAGCCATGGGTCTGCAAGCCACAACCGCTACCAAGCGGAAACATGATCTAACTTTTGAAAGTAAGGATACAACTACCTATTCCAACTGTCCGCCGCCAATAAAAACCAGTAAATGGTCATTAAAGAACAATAGTTACGTTGATGCTGTAGACGAACAAAAATTAACGGTCGTTAATGGCTTAAAATCAACTAACCATAGCAAGAACAACAGTTCCAATGCCAATAACAACAATAACGAGAATAAAAACTGTGACATTTCATGTGGCTCAATTTCATATAATCTTAGAAATGGTAAAGAAGTTTCAAGAAGAAAAGTTACGTCCACAAAGCCCGTATTAAATGCTATTGTAGCCAATATACCAGCTGCTGCAGAAGTTGATGCATCTACTCCTTTGCCGCCTACATCGTCGAGCCCTGTACCAGAAGATAGCATAGCTAAGCTGGAAGTTGTAGCGAGTGTACCATGGACATCTGCACCAGAATCAGTCGATTGTATATCGAAATTACAAGCCGTGGCAGTGCCTTCTGATCCCTGGGGCAGCATTACGACCCGTTCAACGCTTGCTACCACATTGCTTAGCGCTGATGAGTTAGATGATGATGATGATGACTTTGAAGATGACTACGAAGAAGAAGAAAGTATTATTCCCACATATTGCCCACTGAGATACCATACATTCCCATCTACGAATTCGTCATCGCCCTCTAATCATCAAAATCAGCGAATGCCAGGTAGTTTTGCATCTTCTACAAGCTATGGTTCTAGACCCAACTATTATTCAGAACCATTCCCCCAGCAAAATTGCGCGCGCACTGGTGGACCCCAACATCTACGTGTAGGTAATGGATTTACTTGGCCGAATGGCAGCAGTAATGGTTTTTATGCTTCAAATGAATCCGCTTACACTTCTACACAGCAACAGCAAGCAGCTCCACAACAGCAACAACAACAACAACACCAACCTCAAACTCAACAACAAACAATTCGATGTGCTGAAAATGGTAAATCTTATTTGGAATTAGGCTGCAGTAGTCCAGTATCGAGTAATATAACAATCAACCCTTCTCCAACACCATCTCCCACACCGTTTGCTAACATACACGTTTCCACTCCCACTGCACTTGAACCGAAGATGCCATTAAAACGTTGTTGCGATGGTCGCACCGCCTGGTGTGGCGCAAACAATTCCTGTTACAAAGATATTCGTCTTAAGATTCGAAATCTATCCATGTTCAAGCTATCACGTTTTCGCCAAGTATCAGAACAATCCTTATATAGATCAGTATTAATTTGCAATACACTTAAACGAATCGATAGAGAAATCGAGGCAGAGTCAAAGGAATTACATCAGGCTGCCGCGCATGTAGCGCAACAACATCACAGTCACATTACTCATACTGCCACCCATCATCAACCACAGTCTCAGTATCACAATCTCCACTCGCACATGCAAATACAATCGCCGTTGTCAGCTCATAACAACAGCAATAACACTAACAATGTGCACCATCACCAATTGCCTCAACAACTTCAATCCCAACAGCCAATGCTACATCATCAACATCAGGATTATATGCCAATTCCTAATTGTGGCCGCCTTGGACCTAATGTTGAGTACCAAAATCAACAGCAACAACAACATCAACAGCAACAGTCTGCTGCCCAACAAAACTTTCATCAGCAGCATCACTATCAAAGTGAAAGAATGGAATCGTCGCCGTTCAACAACTCTTTGCAAAAGGCATCTCCAAGCAATCAATTCATTATTAATCCAGCAACAAATAGTTGTACGGGATCAGTGACAACAACAAATCTTCATCCATATGATCATTACCCATTCCGGGAAACACACTCGGGTCGAGCCACTCCATTCCCAAGTCAACCTGTGATATCATTACCGCACGCTTCAGCCTCCATACCATCATCAGCATCGGCTTCCTCTCAAGTGCAATCATCTGCGACAACATCTGCTTCTAATACATCAGCTGTTTCGATAAACAGCTCAATTGTATCCGATACAGATTCAGGTTATGCGGATGATGATTCAACACGCTCGATTAATTGGAGTTCCGTGCTTAGCCTGTCGTCCCAATCAGCCTTAGATCCAATTAACAATAACGATCTGTTTTCAATATTACCTCCTGCAAATCCAGCTACTGCCGTACCCGTGTCAATAACGTCAACCTCCTCTACAACAAATGGCATTGAAACAAATTCGCCAAATTCATCGCTGGCAGTGGCAATCAGTGGTACATTCACCTCAGTTCAATCCTCATCAGCAGCATCGTCAGCTGCGGCAAATAGTACATCTACCATTCCCCCTTCCGCTACCACTGCTGCCACCTTCACAACATTATCAACAATCTCATCTGCAACGCACTCGTTAACATCTTCTTATGTTAGCAGCATGAGTTCTAATTCAAATTCAGCTTCATCTACTTGGGAATATGGCTTTTTAGACATGGACTTTGGTTTGGGAACTGAATTTACGGAACTAGCTCCAAGCTGTAAACTTTCTGCGGATGATTTCGGATTTAAAAACAGTTTAACACCTGTTACAGTCACTCGCTATGATAACGAACTAGAACAACCTGCACATATAATGGTCGGCAGTTAGTATCAATTGTAAACAACTCCTTAGCAAATACATACTAGTTGCAGCAAGCAGGCCACGTCCTCGTCCATAAAAAGTATTTCTAAACATTTAAGTTGAAGCTTATTAAGCTTAAAAATGCCAATTCATCTCCTTAGATTATAATTTAAGTTTTTTTTTTTTTGTATCAGTTATTCTCTCTTTAAAAATCAATTGCTCAGGTTGTGAACACTCTATTTCTCTAACCGTTAAATTTTGTATATAAATATGCCACCAATGGAGAACAATGGCCAATAATCGAAATTATTTTTTGATTTGCAATTGGATTTTAATTAAAAATTTAATATCTTAATCCTGATCCTATCCACATATGTATGTATGTTATTCAACTATATATTTTAAGGTTTCTCTTAGAAGGATTTATTAAAAATGCCTTAAAATTTTATGTCGGGATTACAAATATCGATCGTCTAGTGAATGAGAGATATCATATATGTATCTGTATGTCCATATGGATTAAAAAATCTCTGAGTTTAGCAGTAAATAATATTTTACATAGCAAACAAAAGATCGAATGGCCTTTGCAATCCAAGTGTGCAATGCTTTAACAAACATGTATTAAATTCCTATTTTTACTTTGCATACAACTAGTAAATTTTTTTTTAATATTTTGTAAATATGTAATTGTAATTATTAATAAAAAAGTAATTTAAGAATTTCAAAAATCTACGTTAGCTGCAATCTAAGATACTGTTATTAATTTAAGAAGTAAAAATTTTTATTTATATAAAAAAATCTTATAAAAAGAGGTTTTTATTTAATTGAATTAAATAAAGTAAAAATTATTGTAAATATGTCAAATGCACACATACATATGTGTGTAACTTATTTTTATTTAAAACTAAAACAAGTTAGTTAAACACCTAAAAATATTTCGAAAGAACAAAAATAAAAACAAATAAAAAATATTTAACAAGAATTGTTTTAAAAAATTATAAAAATCTACTGAGTTTTATTTAACAACCGTTTAGAATTAGACTTAAATCCAATTAAAGGTAAAAATTTATGCCAACAGAAACTTTAGAATTTCCAACTTCTTTTAGAAGAACGAAAAACGCGGCTGATTTTTATTTTATTAATTTTTAAAAATTAAAAATTTTTTAATAATCTTTGTCACAACATTTTACGTTAATTTTAAAACGAAGAAATTTGTTTGCGAAATTTCAGATTTTATTTTTTAACCAAATATTACAAAGCGTTTTCAAGTAACATTCATATGTACATATGTATATGTATTTCGTGTCACTCCATTTCGGAGATAAAAGTGTATCTTGAAAATACCAGCATTGGGTTGGATTTTTCAATTCAGTGCATTCTAATTGTTAAGAAAAAAAAATACCTTCTTTTCAAGGACAAAAACGATGTAAGCTAGTGTAATTATTATTATGTATTATGTATTTTAAATACAAAACTGACATTATTTACAGAGGCGAATTAAGAATTTAAGATGAAAAGAAATAAAATATCAGATCAAAAAAGATAAATTTAATAACTCATGCATTAGTTACTATTGATAGTATTTGTATATACATATGCAGCACATTTTCCTCAAGTATTTGCTTTTCAGAAAACATATCAAAGTACTCCTCTTTATACCACAATACTCATAATTTGAGCATAAAAATTTTGCACTTGTTCCTAACTACATTTTTCTAGGGTTATTTTATTTTATTTAATGTTAGTAACGCAATTTCGAGCACAACATTTAGTTGTTGTAAAAATCATGTTACAAACCTTGTAAATTATGGGTAACACCTCGTTTTTCAATGTTAGAACTATTTTTTGAACTCTTGTTAAAATATAAACAAATTTGAACTTACCAATTTTGTATATTTTTATTTCTGCAAAATTGCATTGACATCTTGTTGAAGCTTATTTCTAATAGTATCTGTAACAATAAAACCCTTTCCGTGTCCGGGTATGATGTATGTACATAATCTAGCCACTTTTAAACGATTTTCTCTTTGAAGTTTTGGGTTTTCCGATCCAGCATTTAGCCATATTTGCGAATCCCATACATCTTGTTCATTTTCAAACAAGTCCCCGCATATGACCACAGATTCACCCAGCTGAGTGTTATTAACCAATAAAGAAACGCAGGTTAATGTATGACCCGGTGTAGAAATTATTTGTATCTCGTTTTCAATTAGATTGAAAGGCGTCTCCCAATTATATTCAGGATACTTGTTTTGCCTTGACATGCATGAACCCACAAAATGCCATTCGGCGTTGGTAAAGAGATAATTGCACCCAGTGTGGTCAGAGTGTGCATGAGTGCAAACGATAAAATTAATATCTTCAGGCTTTAGCGAATATGCCTGTATTGCTTTCACTAGAAATTCACCATCCCATGCTGTCATCGTATCCACAATTATATTTTTACCGCAACGACTTTTGACTAAAGTTGATGTACCGTTAGCAGTCATTACTTTTGAATCCAATGGTTCAAAATACGAATAACCCACTGATAAAATATAAACTTGATTAAACATTATTTTCACTTTTCCACTTTTAAGAAGTATACTATGAACTCACTCGCGCCAATTTTATACCAAAATTATTCTGGGTGCCAAAAATACAAATCATTCACTTTAAAATACGATCTATGTTAGCGTTGTCAACTCTTCAATTAAAACAAACACCAAAACAAAAAAAGAGTATTTTGCAAAAGCACTAATAAAACATATATAGCCAGGAATAATAGAAATGCAAGATTACGCCATTATCATGATTTCCAATTATATGACGTAGAGTTCAATCTGTTTGAAGAAGAAAATAACACATTTCTCTCCGTACAATAATCCCAAAAATGTTCCATAGTGTTATTAGGGAGACATCGCGTGATCATTTGTGCTGAATGCACAGAAAACTTAAATTTTGTGCGGGATGATGTATTCTTCTGTATATCATTGTTGGTATAACCTACAGAGAAAAAAAGCACTACCTTGAAAAATGTGAGCTTCGAAAACTTTTAAAAGCCACTTTACAGAGGCCAAAAATAAGACATAAATTTGAGCTCGTTATTTCGTCAAACATATTCACGATAATATCCAGATCTTGGCTTACAGAGATAACAATTTATAGAGAAAGTCGTAATTGGCAGTCTTCATCAGCTAAACTAGATATTTAATTTTTCTTTAATATCATTCAGTTAGCATTTTTCTAGTTATAAAATCAGAAATAAAATCGTACAAAAACGTTATGCACTTCAAATAAAATAAAATTAATTGTTACAACTACATGTTTCAAATAGAGTTTAGGAGGAATTATAGCTATAAATCATTTAATTCAATATTTCTCATACTACTGTGAATCACTAGAACTTGAACTTGAACTGTCTGTTGACATTACTTCGACATCATCTTGGGATGCTTCCTTATGTGAACGAGTTTCCAGCGCTACCGAATTACCCGAAGAACCCATTGACATGTGTAATTCACCCATATTTGTCCAGTTAAACTGATTTTGAAAAGCATTCGGGACTTCATTCAAGTTACGCTGATTATCGGCCATGCTAATTTGATGTGCAACGCCACCGCCATTTATGTTTAGATCCGATTTTCCTAAAAAACCATTGCGCATTTCAATATCAGTGGGATATGGACGTCGAACATCACCAATACACCAAGTTAAAGGTGCACTAACGGCATTTGCTGAACTTATACGGTGGGCGTATTTTATTAATTCTTCTGAAGACACAGGACGCTTGTTGGCTTGATTAATACTCGCTAATTTTCGGCGAGCTTGAAAAATGGCAGTAGATAGAATATGTTCAGCTTCTTTAAGAGACTTTTGCAACTTTTTTATTTCACAATCCTGAAGGATTTTTTTACTATTTAAAATTATAATAATTTTTTTTATATTTTTGACTAACCTGGACTTCAACCTTTGCTTTTAAGTCATCCATTTTTTCTTCTAATTTAGCCTGCTCGTCTGCCAGTTCTAACATTTTGCGAAATTCTTCATCTTTTGAAACCAACAAATCTACCAAGGCAGTATGCTCAGCAGTAGATATTTTCTGATGTTTCGGCGAAAGGTTTTCTATTAACTCTCTTCGAAAATAAACCATTATTTTAATACAATTACGAAAAAAATCATAATCAAACTTACTTTGATATTAATTCCATATCGTCTATTAGTAAAAGCAGACGTTCCTTTGTACTTAAATGGAAGGACATATTTTACTATATATAAATAAATAAATATTACTGTATTATTTTTTTTGGCTTGTATTAAAAACAAATTATTAAGACTACTGTGAAGTGATAACTTTGTTTACAAAAGAACAATGTTGACAATGAGAGTTTTTATTTAGTACTTTTCACGCTTAAGTGTAAATATTGAGAGATGTGAATGTATTGTTATTTTACAAAATGATCTTTCCACAAAAAAAAATTGGAGATTCATTTATAAATTTTCATCAAAACACGAAGTGAATCGTAAGAGACATGTAACCCGGAATTTGTTTGTGCTAAAAACTGAAAAATAATGTCGGTTAAAAATTCACGCCTTTCTAGATCTGATTTTTTCATACATTCATATGTTTTTGTTTACCTTTTGATTGTCAAACATTTCCAACTTCTGTCATATGCTAGAACTAAATAAATTGTGTAATGATTAAATAAAATTATATGCCAATATTCAAACGAAATGCACAGACAAATATATAAACAGATATACAACAAAGTCAGCAGATTTTATAGCTACAAATCTGTTAAACGTCCAGACTTTAGTAAGCAATCGAAGCCTGTACCGAAACCAGCCGATAAAGATGCAAATTCCAATATTGATCTTACAAAACAATTGGAAGCAAAAATTTTGGCTACAGGGCCAATCACTGTAGCTGAATATATGCAAGAAATTTTAATAAATCCTCATTCAGGTTATTACATGCACCGTGATGTGTTTGGTCGTGAGGGAGATTTCATAACGTCACCAGAAATATCACAAATTTTTGGTGAGGTAAGTTAAAATTGACACAAAAATGTTAAAACATTTAATAACAATTTGTAAGCTTGTTGCTATTTGGATTTTAAGTGAGTGGCAGAAAATAGGAGGTCCGCCATTTCAGCTTGTGGAACTTGGCCCGGGGCGAGGTACTCTTGCTCGGGACATATTAAAAGTGTTATCCCAATTTAAACTGGGAAAGAATTTTTCAATACATTTAGTTGAAATTAGCCCACATCTAAGCACCTTACAAGCCCAACTTTTGTGTTATACTCATGAGGCAGCCGACAGCAATGTCTTAGGCTACTACCAAAAAGGAATAACTGTCTCGGGAACTCAAGTTTTTTGGTATTACAGAGTAGAAGATGTACCTAGCAGCTTTTCCATTGTTTTGGCACATGAATTCTTTGATGCTTTACCAGTGCATAAACTGCAAAATGACAATGGTGTGTGGAAGGAAGTTCTTATAGATATAGCTAACGAACAAACTAAGAATGGAGACTTTAGATTTGTGTTATCTAAACATCAGACGCCTATTTCAAAATTATTCGAACCAATAGCTGGTGAAACAAGAAAATCTATTGAGTACTCTGTGGAATCTGATCGTATAGTTAGCTTATTAGCGGATCGCTTTGAAGCTAATGGTGGCTTTGGGCTTATAATTGATTATGGGCATTTTGGTGAAAAAACTGATACCTTAAGGGTAGGTAATACACAGACATATGTATATTGAAAAATAGAAATGTAATCAATTGTAAATGTTAAAGGCTTTCAAACAACACAAATTATTTGATGCATTGAAATCTCCAGGAACAGCCGATATAACAGTAGATGTTGACTTTAGGCAAATTAAACGAACTGCTGAAAGAGACGACAAAGTAATGTGCTTAGGCCCCATTGAACAAAGCGTATTTCTACAACGCATGCACGGAGAAGTACGCTTAGAGGTACTCACAAAAGGGTTTTAATAAATTGTTTGTGACTTACTAAATTAATTTCGTTTTAGCGCTTAGTAAGTAATGCTTTGCCTGAAAATCGCTCAACAATTAAATCCGCATACGAGATGCTAACTCATCCAGATAAAATGGGATCGCGGTTTAAATTCTTTTCTATATTTCCAAGTATTTTAAAAAGCCATTTAAATAAGTTTCCAGTTGGTGGTTTTCAGTAGTTAAAAATATGTTTATATAATTTTATTTATTTCATAACAAGAATTTCCAATACTATTAAAAACGTAATTCGACAGTTATACCAATTTTTTATTTCCTATTAAACGTTTCGTTAATGATTTTTGTTTCTTGGGGTGTAAATTGCAGTACAGCACTAATTGCATTCATCATATGTCGCTTGTCGTCCGTGTCCTTGGATACTATATAACTGATAATAACATTTTTTAAGTACTCCAAATTCGCACCTTCCCGCGACTTACATCTTTCAAGTCTAACAAAAAATAATAGAAAAATATAGTTTGTGACATATTTAAATAAAATTAATAATGAAGTTTTACCTATCAACTTGCTCCTCAAGTAATCCAATTTTATTGTTTAGTTCTTCTTGGGCGTTGACTTTTTCATGTATAGCTTTACGCATTAAAGTTTCTGCTTGATATTTAGCTTTTCTTAAATTCGCTATCTCTATGTCTTTACGAGCGATTTCATTAGCATAATGCAGCATATGACAACTATCGCCCATAGATAGCTTTTTACTTTTTATATTCGATTTCTTATGCTTAGAGCATTCTTGGCCTATTTCATCAAGCACATCACCATCAGAAGATATCTCGTTGTTACTTTCATTTCTAGTTACGTTTAACATTGCAGAGTTGATATCAGTCTGGTTGTTGGAATGAAAAATCTCGAAAGATGTTTGAATAGCTTTTATTTCCTGTTCCTTTTCATCTAGAAGCTGAAGAGAACGTTGTCTTTGTTTTTGTAATTGTTGCTCCAAATCATTTATCTTCGAACGATAGTCATTTTCCATGTCTAAATGTAAAGTTTGCCATTTAGAGCGTTCTTCCTTTACCGCAAGACGTAACTTTTCATTAAAATTCTTCAATTCTATATCCTGTTCATCTATGTTTCGATTTAGATCCTTAACCTTTTCCTGCAATGTTGTTATGTGTTCTATTTGCTGCTTCAACTTTTTTTCAAGTTCATTGACTTGCTGTCTTGAATCTTCTAGTTGTCTGTTAGCTCTTTGCATTTCTTCTTCACAATCAGAATGGTCTGCGCCCACAGAAAATATATTGCTTAAATCGATGGGATTTTTCGAATTAATATTTGCCTGTATTAAAATGTTTTTTAAATACATTATATTTTCGACGATGTTCGACATGTCGTTGTTGGTAGGAGTTGCTCTCTTTACTCGTTTGTCTTTATAAAGATCATGGGATAATTCTTCCAATTCAAATTTATTGAAAGGTTCTGAAGTGGTCTTTTCTAGGTCATGTATTTGCATTTTTAAAAGCTGAATAGATTCCTGATCTTGTTGTCTTAAGCGATCATATGTTCCTACGGAGGTGCTTAGTTCGGCTAATCTAGATTCTAGATTGGCTACACGATTTTCATGTAAAATAGCAAGTTTTCGTGATTGCTCTTCTGCCAGTTGAGCTCTGTGCTGTTCGTTTTTAATAGCAATAGCATGATGTTCTTTTAATTGTTGCATTTCTTTTTGAAGTTGTTTCAATAGTTCAGAGCTATTTTCAACAACTGTCGAAGAGTTATCCATACCATTTTTTTGGCAATTTAGTTGTACAAGCTGAGCTTTGGCCGCTTTTAATTGAGCCTGTAATTCACCAATACGGCTATTTTCTGCTTCATTGCTGGCAAACTGCATTTTAAAATTGTTTAGTTGCATTTCTATACTCTCCTTAAGATGTCTTTCATCAGCATACAGCTTTTGTAGCTCTCTTATCATTATCATTTGATTATTTGTTTCCTTTTCACGCTCTTGCCTCTCAACTATCAATTTGGCTTTATATTCGTCAACATCGGATTTTGTCTGCTCTTCTTTTTTCTTAATTGCATATTGAAGCTCATTTATCGTTTGATCCTTCTGTTGCAGTTGGGTACGCAGTACTTTTTTATCGGCTTGAAATGATGCCTCCATTCGGGATTTTTCGGCTGATAAAGTGGCCAAAGAATTCATTAGTGTTGAAATTTGTGCTTGAAGGGAAAATTTATCATCTGGTTTCAAATTTTCATTTGACCTAGGAAGTTCTTCCTTTGTTGCTTGCACATCGCCAGATTTTGTCTTTGGGTCCACATTGTCTTCATTACTTATCACTGTGGTTAAACTTGCTTCCAGTGCTTCTTTTTCTTTAAGTAAGCCTTTATACGCAGCTACAATATCTAATATTGAATATGTATGTATTAGCCATTAACTGTATATAAATTGCACAATGTATATTTTAAGCATTTATTACTACACATTTTTGTTTACCTTTCAATCTCTTTTCATAGCGGGATAATTGCTCCTTTTGAGAATTTATAATAGATTCTAAATCATTTCTACTTCGTTCCATTTCGCAAATATATATTTAATTTAAAAGACTTAAATTATTCCACAAAACAAAATATTTGGCTTAATTATTGCCACAAAAAAACAAGCAAATGACTACATTTACAAGGTGACTCATATATTATACAAAAACTATTAATATTGGTTGAAACATGCAATTGAAAAAGAAAATCTAGCCCTTCAGCAGGCTATAACAGCTGTATTTACTAAATTTTTAGGCGTGTGGTGAGTTTTACGGTTTATTTTGGTATAGAACACCACAGGATATTTATTTAGATGTGCTATATTCATAAAAAATCAGAGATTTAATAATTTAACTTGTGTACTGCTAGTTATTTTAATTTAAATGGAAATAATGGTGGAAAATATATATTTATGAAAATAGTCAAGAACTAGTTTCTGTATAGAATATAATTGAGTACAAAATCTGAAAGTTCGATCGTTACAAAACCATGGATGTATAGTATAGTGCAAAAATAAAAAGTGTGCTGTTTCAAAAAAATAAATTTTCGAGTGGGTATATTATAATTTTTATTTAATTTTAACAAACTACAGTTTTTTTTTTTAACTGGGAACAAATAAACTATTCAGCACAATGGTATTAGGATATATCGTTTATTATTTTATTAATAGCACAAAATTTAATATAAAAAAATAAATCATCTGGTTAAAGATATAATAAAACATGTTTTAAATAATTTAATCAGTAATATTAAGATTAAGGTGAAATTTTAATAATGATAATAATCGTACATTATTACAGCAATATCATACAATAATTAATTGTATCAGTCTCCAGTAAAAACTGTCTCAATGAGTATTTTCGAGTCTTTGTTAATACACAACAGGGATAAGCACTCCAGCCTGTTAGTGACTTGCGAGTTATGACGATGCATAAGTATGTATGTATGTCTCAAATAATTAAGCTGCAAGTTGAAGCAAATATAAAAAAAAATTTAATTCATTCCAACTGTTTAAAATGATAAACAATAAAGTTAGTATTATCTCTCTTTATAAAAATTTGGATTTTAAAATTAATTACATATACAATATTTTTATATGAATAATATTACTGTACAAGTACATATTTGATTGAGGTGTTAATTATGCTCCAATAATTTTGGGAAACTACTATTAATCAATGCTTGTTTTTTCGTTTCTTTTTTTGTTTTTTTGATGATGAATATTTAAGATGAGTAATATTATTCTGTCTTAATTATATTGGCCGTTTCAGTATAGATACATACATACATACAATAATGAGATTAATATGAAGATTGTTTACTTTGTTGTAGTAAAGCTATTTTCACACTATGCCACATTTTTTAAATATAATTTTACGCTTTCGTGCTGTTGTACTTTTTTGCAATTTTATGGTGCCGGGTGTGGACTTTGATTTGGTAAAAGTAGGACTAAATGCACTAATGGTCTTGTGGCTTTCATGACTATGCGAACCGTTGGAAGGATTACACTGCTGTAATTCTGTATATGAGGCCTGACTTAGTTGATGACATTTGGTTGCCAAGTAACGAAATACCGATGCCACATTAACATCCTCTTTGACTGACGTTCTTATTAGCCGACAATTCAATTGTTGGGCTAACGTTTCTACTTCATCGGCTGTAACTACTCCCTGATCAATGAGATCAATTTTGTTTTGAACTATGACTGTGGGTATTTCTTGACATTCATTTTCAACTTTACGTTTCCAATCTCGAACAGCTTCAAAAGATGCCCTATCTGTTGTGGAGAAAGTTAAGACGCAGGCTTGAGCACCTCGGTAATAGGCTTTGGTGATGGCATCGAATTCTTCTTGACCCGCTGTATCCCACAGCATAATGCGTACATCTTCACCATCAATTTCGATTTGTCGCTCCAGAAAATCGACACCTATGGTTTTTTTGTAATCTTTTGTAAATATACCTTTACAGTATCGTTGTATCATGGACGATTTACCCACACCACCATTTCCAACTATGACCACCTTAATGGCAAATTCTATATCATCTTCTCTCATGATATTAAACATTTGCAGATATTTCCTTTCAATTCAATTTTCACTTTTCAATTGCCTACGATGGCAAAATTTGTCAAAAGTGGGTTTTCTTTTATTTTTTCGTTAGTTTAAGTTAGTTAGTATGCGTACATCTACAAGTTTTTGGCAAAATTTAATACGTAACGTATTTTTTTAATTTGAATGCATAAGAAATATCTGGTTTGTGAAAAATTTTACTTTTTTTATTTTTCTACTTGTTTCTAACAAATTCACTTTCTTTTTCATTGATTTCTCTGGCCAAGATCACTAACATTTTCCATGCGTTTTTCCTAGCATGTTATTTTTCTATATTTAATTATTTATCAACCGGTTCCAGTGCGTTAATTCCTTTGTTTCTTACATTCGTTCATTCGTTGCGTATACTGCAAAGAAAAAAAAAGGTTTAGAAAATTATGTGTTTTCATTCGTATATGGGTAAAGCTTGAGTTAGTGTTTTAATCGCTGTTTTATTTCATCTAACTAAAATTTTCACGCGTGTATGGATCAACACATACGTTTGCACATGTAATGCAAGTATTAATTTTTATTTTTACAATATTTTTTTCCTTTCCCTGCTGCATATTTTTGTTTTTAATTTTATTTTAGCATTAATATTTTAAAACCTCTTTATTCTCTTTCGCTGTTTGTTTATTGAAGTATTATCGTGACATCTGCCAGCTTTCGTTGTGTTACAACGGTACTAACTTTATGAAAATATGTAGGTATTTGATATTTAATAGTAAATTTGAAATATGCTAACATTACAGCCAAGAAACTAATTATTTGTATACACCATTGTAATATTTGTTGCTTGAAATTATTATAGTGGCACCCTCAAGAAATATAATTCTTTTATTTTAATTATAATTGGTTTGTAGGAAAGACTTAAAATTCTGTGGAGAGTTCAAAATTTGTGTTGAGGAGTTTATCGCTTCTAAGTCTACACAATTTTGTTGTCAAACATAATAGGAATAATTTTAATTCAATTTCCAGTATTTTAGTTAGGGATTAATACATATACATACATATCAAATGCAAATGCTGCTATTTATAATTTTAAAATTTTTTAACTCTATTAAAGCTTTTGATTATTATTTTTCTTGTTTTACTCGTTCGATGATCTTTGTTTTATTATGTATTGTAATGTTAATTAAGGTCATTGCTCATTTTAAATGGGTTTAAATAAATTTTTTCTTCTCATACCCTCACATTTATTATTATTGTTAAAGATTTTGTTCAAAAGCTTTCGAAAATGGGATGGAAATATCGGCAAGTATGTTTGTATGTATATACTGGTATTTTACATAGGCATATACATATTTTGATTTATCTCTATGGGCTCTAATTAATGTTATCATAATTAAAATTTAATGATTTCAAATTTTTTTTTGCTTTTTTTTAATTAAATTTTCATAAATATTCTTAACTAATAAAGAAACCGGTCCTTATTGATTTTATATTATATACATTTATGAAGAAATTAGATATAAAAAATATTAATTTATTATAAAATGACAAATTGACTAGATGTTTTGATTAACTTGGTATTAAAGCCAAAAATACTGGAGATTCTAAGCTAACTCCATATTTATTATTATATTTTTTTTTAATATCTAAAAAAGTGTTTGGTAGTTTATATTTCTATAATTCTAAACAAATAATTTGTTCTTCTTTTTTTTCAGGCTATTTTTATTAAGCATCCTTTATTTTAAGATAAACTCGATGGAATTAATATTGTAATATTTTAAAATCTAAAAGCCACTTCTCAGTCGTCTACTTAAGTTTTAAGGAAGCCTAAGCATTTCCAAATAAACCAGTTTTTATATATTCGAAAGGAATACAAATTGTGTGTATGTGTATATACAAAATAGATTCTAATCCAGAATACAATGTAAGAGTTAATATTTAATTTACTTAAAATTTTTCTGTATCTATTATGTACTAACGAATTTTGTATTCATATACATATCACTTTTAAAGTAGTATCTGGAAAATTTTCTTGTAATTTGTGATAGATTTTTGATTACATCTATTTAATTTTCATTCTTTTGGTATTGAAAGTTTGTATAATTCAACATTAAATAAATAAAAATGTTGTATGTATGTACTTAATTTTTAATAAATTTTAATTGTTATAATATAATAAAACTTTGGTATCGTTAGATAAGTCGTCGGCTAGCAAAATTATACATGTTTAAGTTAATTTGAAGATGGCAAAATAATTTTGTTGGTAAAGTGATTTCCCATGTCGGTTTTTTTTATACTGCACATACAATATTAGGATAGCTCACAATTTTGTACATTTCATCACTTAATAGCAGATGCAGAGCTGAGAAAAATTCAATTTTAAAAATGTTTAGAATTAAAAACAATTTTAAATGTTGCATTTTACGACATATTATTATTATTTAGAGCCGATAGCCTTTGCCGCTTGTGCTCAAACTAGTATTAGACTTGTAATTTATTGGAAATCTAATAAATAATAATAATAATAATATATTTGAAATTACTTCTAACATTAAATTTGTTAACGAGCACTGGTAACTTTGACCATCGGCTCCCAGTGTCTGGGCAGGAATTGAACCTGCGACCTTTAGATTGGCATTTTACCACATAATTAGTTGTTTTTATTAATTATATGCAAAATTATAATAAAGTATATTAAAATTATAGGGATGCCTATACGCTACGAATATTCAATTCAATTTAAGATTTATTTGTAAATTTAGTTGGCCGACTAGAAGATTACATATTTCCAATAAATATTGTTTGCTGTCAAAGTATTTATATCGTTTCCTAATATGTTATCACAATTTAATATTTCTAAAGAAATGCAAAAATCACCACCCTAATGTATGTATGTACATGCAAGTAGAGTTTTGTTAAATGCATTCTTTCTACTTATTTTTGATTTTTTTTTACTACAATTTTGTGTTAACTCTCACAAGAATTTTTTGCTTTTCTTTAGCTAAGTAATGGTTCTTGTAGTATTGGAATACATGTACATTAGATACACCCAGTAAACATTTGTGGAAGACTGAAATCAGCAAAATTTTTAGTTTAAGCGTTTTCTTAATTATTGGTTTCATTAGCATTTTTCGCATATGTATTTTCAATACTGTGTGTGTATTTTATTTTTTTTTATTTATGTCGAGACAATTTTAAAAACCACATTCTTACATCTCGTGTACTGAAATTTTTTACAGTTACTATTTGGTTCTATTTATTATATTAGCTTATTATAAGTTTAGTTGTATAAAATAAATATGTGCTGATCCCAAGCGAACTCAAAAATTAAATATTTTGAATTTTTATCATATTTTCGTTAGAGTGATTTGTTGTTGTACGTTATAGAATATTGTTCTCGCTGTTGTTACTTTTTTACAAGTTGTCGCTATTGATATGATTTCTTGGGTTAATGGTGTGTACTGAATGTACATACTCATGTATGTATGAACTAGTAGTCGTAGTGAGTGAATTATTCTCTATTATTATCTGTTGCACTGTTTCTAAAAATCTTTATTGTGGTTGCTATACTCGTGCACAGCACATATAGAAGAGTTCCTACTTAAGGCAATTATGAATAAATTTCTCATATATTAAATCTCATACAATACATAAATGGGTACTTCTAACGGTACAATAGCTTTTATGGTACGTTACACAGAGGTGAGAGACGTGTGCTGAAAAAGACAAATCAAGTGATGCTGATTATGTTTTCAATTTTTTTGACGCTAAACTTTGGTAAATAAAATAGATTTTTTTTTTAATTCAATGATGTAATTATTTTGTAATATTAGTTTTGCATGTTTAATTGAAATAAGTACAAGAAATTAAATTACCACATACATACATACATATATTTGTACAAATAAAAATGTTGTTCCTTCTCTTTACAGCTTAGTACATATTTTACAATTTCAATTAAAAGTTGTTCATTTCTGAGTTTGTATTGCATTTTTTTTAATAATTTTATTTTTGAATAGAATATGTCGGCAAAAGATTATCTTAAAATAGGAAAATTAATGAAAAATTAAGAGTCCATAACATGTTTTACCAAAGTAGTTCTTATTAGTTAATTAAATGGGGTGAAATTTGGCTTTGACACAAGCAAAGGTAATTGAAATTTTAAAAACCGAATTATAATAAATAAAAGTATTTTTATATATAATTAATATACGCAAAAGTATAGAACAAAAAATTTACAACCTTATGTGTAACTTCGCTATTAAAGACACAAGTCTGGAAAAAAAGACCGGACATAGAAAAAAAATAATTACTCTCTAATAAAGAAACATCACAATTTTAGTCGGCATTTAGTTGGCATTTTAATAGTCATCCTTAGTAAGTTTGCAACCATATGGTTGGTGATCGTTTTTCTTTAATAGGTATCTTACAGAATATTTCAGCATATTTTTAAATTTATTATTCCAACTTATCATTATTATTTAACTTGACATCGCAATTATTTTAGTTATTTAAAAAAATTATTATTGTGGTCTTTTCTTTAATAACAATAGATAATTTCCTTATACAAGCATACACACAAACAAAACTAAAAACATACATTTCTATGTATGCAAATTGGTATATTTATAATAAATTACTTGTTCATGTGTCATGCAGGATAGCAGTAAACTATGAGAATATTTAAAAAAATTTTTTTAGCAGTTTTTAGTTGTAGGTACCTATCTTGAAAAAAAAATACTTAATTAGATACTTCAGCTTTAACTTTTTATGCACACCTAAGCTTCGCATCTATTTAATTATCAAATTGGAGTTTGTTGCGCTTTGAACCGTAGTGAAAGTCGTCTTTATATTTTAATTAATTTTTTTTTTCAACTTTTTGTCTTACATTTCTGCTGTCTTCCTTTTATCTGCACAAAATTGTTGTTTTTTCTACAATCTTAATAATATTTTTTATCGCGTTTAGTTGAAACTACGCTTTAAGAGATTTTTTTGTTTGCTTTGTATTATATACCTCTTTCCGTTAACAACAAAAAAAAATTTAATAATTTTAAACAGCGATTCACCGGTTGTAACGTTGTTTATCTTATCACGCCTCTCCCAAGACTGACTTGTGCCACAGGTGTTCTCTATTTTCTATTACCATCTGAGTTTTTTTCGGTATGTGTTTTGTTTGTTGGTAAGACGTTCTTAACCTGGCTTAAACTAATCAAGTCGTTGCACATTATGTTCAAACAGTGTTGATGGTATTTTGAGCATAGCGAGAGTAGTGACTACAAAATGTAATGCTTATAAAATAAACTAAACTCAAAAGAGTATAAAACAGAAAAATATGCAAGATTGTTTAAAAGAATTTGTTGTTAAAATATTTGTAACTAGTATATAGTATGTACATTATTATTAAATTTGTATGTAGGTGGTTTGGCAGTTATGAGAAATAGCATTTCAAGAAAAATTTCAATTATAATGTAAACTAGTCAATGTTCTACAAAAGAATATCCTATTAATTGCCTATTTTTGTATGTCAAGCAAACGGTTAGACTTCTACCGTTTAGGATAATTAATTTACAAAAATGCACAAAAGTATATACTATATTCCGCTAAAATTTTATTTTACCTGAATTGTTTTCCGTTGCGCTTCTGCCTAATCAACCTTCAAACTTTGCCGGAATTAACGAAGCCTCAAATGGACTTCTTGCCATCGCATCAAATAAACAATTACGTTAAAATTTTTCGTGCTCCTTGACAATGAGTAACTCTTTGATGACATGCTATGTTGAAATCTGTGCTAGTTTTTATCATAGTGTGCATCTTACATTAGTCCATTCTTACTATTAGTGATGCGCTCGTGTAGAAAATTTTTAATTCACGTGTAATTATGTAGCTACTTTCAGAGTTGTATTTTTCAGTATTACACATAATGCATATTTTTTTTAATAATTTATAAATTTCTGCAAATCGTTAAGTTATTTACTAGTATTGAGATAATATTTTAGGATTGTCGAGTATTTAAAAGCATGCATAAGTTGCTACTCATAGAATAACTTGTTAATATTATTTAAGGAGTTTACACAGCGCGGTACCATATTTTTACAACGCTGTATTTTTGTGGTTCTCCTCAATTTCCATTTTCGCATTTTATAAAACATTTATATTAGCTGTATAATAATAATAATAATTAATAATTTGTAGATCAGCGTTATTTTTGGGATTTGTTTTTAAGTTTTAAATTAAAAGAATACATGTAAACATGGAAATATGTATAAAGTGGAAAATGTGTCGCGTGTGCTTATTTGAAGAACCAAACAATGTCGAAGGAACTGCTGCTTGTAGCAATAACCAATTGCGACACTTGTTTAATGAAGATAAAAAATTAGTGCTTTACATATATGAACTTTTTGGTATTTTTGTAAGTATATCCGCATTATATTAATTAGCTTAAATAAAAACTTTCTTATAAGTAAACTGTCTTCATTCAATATATAGATGAAGCCGGATGATTCTTTACCCGACAAAATTTGTAGCAAGTGTATAGCAATTATAAACAATTCTGTAAAACTTCGAAAGACCTGCCGTTCGTCGAATAATTACTTGCGATATTTATTAGAACGAACAAAATTTGCGAGCAGCTTGTTTAAACAAACGAATGCAAAATGCCAAACAAGTGAGGATGAAGCTGAGCATGAGGAAATTGAAATAGAGTCAGTACAAATTGAACTAGGAAGTACTGACTTTCAAAACCAGAAAAACATTTCTAAAGAAAAAGGTGAAAAAAAGGAAGAAGTTTTAAAAAATAATAAAGAGATAGAGAGTTTAGAACATCAGGAGAAGGATATTGAACAAGAATTCGCAGATGACGTATCAGGCACTTCGGTAGAAGCAGAGGAAATCATTGAGGTTTCAGAAGAAATGTTTACACAAGCCATATATCCAGATGTAGGTGAAGAAGTCCAAAATATTCAAATTAAAAAGGAAGAAAAGGGCCAGATTTCTGACAAACATGTTACTCCTGAAACATCATCGCAACTGCAAAAGTTGTATATGGGTACTAATTTTGAAAGAATGAAAAATACTAGTATTGAATATAATGGTGAACATGAGGACGCAAATAATTCTAACAATACTGATTGTGATGTTTTGGAAAACGAAGAAATAGATACTCAAGATCTAGAAGAGAATAAAGAATTGTACGAAATTTTTAGGGGTATAGAGAATAAAGCTTGTAATTCAAATGATGAACAGCGTTTAGAGGCAAGTAAAAACTTGGAATATGTAAATGATGAAAAAAATGAAAATGCAGATGATGTAATGGAGGAATCATTTGTGCTGGACTTGGAGGATAAAAGTAATGATAATGAAAATCAAGCTCAAGTCAGTTCGACTGTTCAAACAAATGATGAAATCGAGTATTATGAACATAATTCTAATGATACAAACTTAGATGAAAACAGTTTAGCAGAGCAAGATTCTAATAATTGTAATAGCAATAAATCATCATCGCAAGAAACTAGTGAGAAACATCCTCATAATACAAGAGTTGATAGAAAATCACTGAATTCGGCTGCAGGAAAAAATAAAAAAACCACAATTGCTTCTTTTTCAAGGAGAAGAACAAAAGGATTTCCTATGAAATCCTCAAAAACTGGAGATGTGAAAATTGTCGTTTGTGAACTGTGTGGAAATAAATTTACTAATCGTAATTTAATGAATATTCACATGAAAGTTCACTACAAGCAAAAGAATCATGAGTGCGAGTGAGTTTTTAATAGAGAATTATTTTAAATAATTTTAATAACTATAAATCTTTTACAAATGTAGATTATGCTCCAAAAGTTTTATAACTGCTTGTAATCTTCAAGCACATATGCGCATACACACAGGTGAAAAGCCTTTTGAATGTAAATATTGTTATAGGCGTTTCAATGATCGTAGTTCCCATGTAAGACATGAAAGGTAATATGAAAATTTGTATATTAAAACAATATAAATATATTAATATATAAATATTTGTTTTTTTACAGAACTCATACCAACGAAAAGCCGTTTCGATGTGGCAGTTGCGATAAGTCCTTTTCTTTGGCAACTACGTTACAAAATCACCAGAAAGTACATACCAATGAAAGATTATATAGGTAAATACTTTATACTCTATTTGTACATAATTGACAAAATTGTATTAAATAAAAAACTTCTATTAATTAATAGATGTGAGCCATGTGGAAAATCTTTTAAACTATCTCATCATTTGAAAACTCATCAAAATACAGCACTTCACCGATCAACGGTTAGAATAGCACAAGAATGATAAAAACATCAAGAATGATAGCAATTGCTAGTTTTATAAATTTTTTTCTATTTAAAAAAACACATTTTTTATACAAAACTAACAATATCACACTACTTTTCTATTTATTTTCTTATTAGCTGATTTTTGTAAACTAAAAAAAAGATTCTGAAAGCACAACCTTCTATTTATTATTCTTGAGAATAGGAGAAAATAATTAGTTCACTTAAAATTTTTCTATTATTTACTTTAGCTTATTAATAAAAATATTTTTTTTTGCCTCCACTTAAACAAAAAAAAAGAAGTGTAATGGATGTTATAGGAAGCAAAATAATATTTTAAAAAATTGGAAATTAATAAAACTTCAGCAAAATTTATGGTTGTGAATTGTTTTATTAAATAATTTTAGGTTCAACATTAATTTTTCAATTTAGGCATTTACCAATATACAAAATGTATTTTTTAGACATCAATGGCGGTCTCATAGAGAATTTTGTAACCAGATGCTTCATAAGCTGCTTCTTTTTGTTTATGAGATATTGTTACCATGTGAGCTTTCAATTGATGCGCCAAAGTAAACGACTTGTTGCATATTGAACAGCTAGAAATATATAAGATTAAAAAGCCATGTTTTTAATCAATTTTAGATGTACTCCCAAAAATATTTGCCTATTTTTTTACTTACATATAATCCTTTTCTCCTGAATGAAGTTTCAAATGGTTTTTCAATATTGCCGAATAAGTGAAACTTTTTGCGCAGATATTGCATTTGTACGGTCGGGAGTTTGTATGAATTCTTAAAAGAAAAAAATTTAAAAAAAATACTAAGCTAGGTATGATATTTTTACCTTTCATGTCTGTGTCTGGAACTGCGATCCATAAAATGACGATCGCAGTATTTGCATTTAAAAGGTTTTTCTCCTGTATGACGATACATGTGATTTCTTAAATCACTCATAATACGATACGATTTATTACAAATTCTAAAATAAATAACAATTAAAATAAAAGTTTCTGTATCAAAAGCATCATGTAAGAGTCAAAAACGAACCAAAATATAAACAGATTACTTACTCGCATTGGTAAGGCTTAACGTCGGAATGCATGCGCATGTGGTGCTGAAATAATGGCTTCTTGCTATAAACATTTCCACAGATATTACACATATATGTGGATGGCTTGGGCAGTTTGATCGATTTTGTCTGATATTTATTTTGCTTTGGTAAACGTCTGTTAATTTTCGGTTTGTATTTAAGCATAGCTTTTGCATTTAATTGCCTTATTGCTACGTTTTTTGTGGCACAGTGATCTATAAATTCTTCCAGCTCATCATCATCTTCTGGATTAAGATACGACATTGCTTCATCGTAGTCTTCTGGAGTTAGCGATTTCAATATATCACCATTATCCTTAACAAACTGTGCCATACTCTCCAATTTAACATTTTCAATATCTGTATTGTGGTTTTGCAGGCGATTATTTCTGTCTACATTGTCACTATTATCATCATGATATTCATCATTCTCATAAGCTTCATCTTCAAGATAGTGACCATCATCAGCATTTTGAAGCTCCAATTCTTCAAGATTTTCCCCCTCTGTACTCTCATTAAAATTCTGTGATTTCTTTGTCAAGTTTGAACGTATGCCTTGTATGTCTTCTAATTCTTGATCTATATCCACCACCTCTTGAATCTGTGTGAGCAAAAACACTTGGGAGTTGTAGCACATTTGCCGAAAATTAAACCACATGTGCACCGTATTGAAACATTTACCACAAATTCGGGTTGGCATTTTATTTTTATTGCGAAGCTTAAAATAACACATAATTTAAAATATATACATTTATATTATGAATAAAACCAGTTACCCTGACACCACAACAATATTCTACTTTCTCGTACAGCTTTAAATTACTAAACTCATCATTTTGATCAGCTTCTATTTTAAAAGAAACGCCATTGTTGCCTCTAAATAATTCATAAGTTTTTTCAATTTCTGTTTCCACCAAACAAAGGCGGCATTTTTCTGTATTTAAAGACATTTCACACTTATTTAAAGTCTTAAATTAAAAAAAAACAGAAGTAAAATATTTTTATAATTCACTTTAGAGTAGTTTTATTTTTTTATCGCTTTTGTTTACATAAAAATGTCAAATTTCCCTTTGCAACATAGTTGATTATTTGTAAACAGAGCTGCCACAGTGCTTCCAAAAGTAGTAGTTACAAATTCAATAGTTACAAGTTTACGAGTGTAAATATATTTTTAAAGCATTATTAAAAATTTTATTAATAGGTGAATAGATAAAGTATAATATGAAAATGCGAAGAAACCAGAGCCACAAATTTTGTGCTCAGTGAAAAGGATATTGGTAGCTCTGTTTTTAAAAATGTAAAAGTCGGGTAACATTTTTGAGGTGAAATACCCACCCATGTCGCGGCTATAGTTGATAAGTAACTTGGCGGTTAAAATGTACTATCGATTGTTTAATTAAAAGTGTAATGTACGTAATTATTTCCTACAAAATAAGATTCAAATCTTTACTCAATTAAAGTTACAGTGGTGTACATCTATAGTGCCATTCGGTTTTTATGAAATTTATTATTTTGCAAAATAACTTTGTCTCTATACATAGAAGAACCGTGTTGTCCATATTTTACAGTACAATGTATAAAGTGTTTTATAACAGCTAAATAATAAGGTATGTAAAATTTTTAATTTATAGCTAGTTTTTTTTTACCTCCACAGCATTATAAAGATGGCATAAGTCAAAAAAACTTTTACATTCTAAATTATGGTACAAAAACTCATTCTGATGTAATCCAATTGTTTGTTATCAAAGAGCATTAACAAGGCGAATGCATCGCCTTGATCAATAAAATATTTTATTTTTAGATTTACATTTAAATTTATGTACTATGTCAGAAACTTTCTTATCTTACAAACGAGTAAAATGTAACTATTTAACTGAAGTTTTCAGTTTTTGGGTTACAAAAATATTTTTCACTTCCTTAGGAAGAAATTCTTTATAAAAATGTACTGTTTTTTTACACAATTTTTTTAATTTTGGTTTTCGCACTTACAAATACTACTTCCAACTTACTGGACCCTAAATTCACTTTGCGTTACAGATTACCCAATTTTCTACAGTTAGAGATTTTCATATAAAAATTATAATACTTAAGCATCACAGTATTTTTATGTAGTTAATAGATATGTTAATTGATTTAGTTTCTAGAACAAACAAATTACTTTGTGTGGGTAGGAATAAGTACAAATACATAGAATAATAATACTAAATAATGAAAAAACCAATAACCTTCGTTTAAAATAAAAAAGCTGATGTATATACATCAAAATCATTTAATTTATTTTCAAATAATGAATATTTTTATGCTGTATTAATATTTATATTATACTGTGTGCAACATATGTATATCTAATCACTAACTTAAAAAATGTTAATATATTTTAATTTTGACGCTTCTTGACTTTTCCTTTTTTAACTGAATGCAAAGGACTATTAGTCTTCTCTGTTCTGACACTCTTTTGGCTCTTCTTTTTGGATTTAACTTTTTCGTAAGCGCTAAAGTCCAATACATCATCTTCGTCATTATGACCATACTTTTCAACTAATTTATCCATTAAGGAATTGAAACCGTTTTCGCGTGATCTCTGATTGGCCATAATGGCCTGTTCCAAACTGCTTCCATTAGACGTACATGATGACTCAGCGGCATTTGCACGTTTTTTATTTCTAGCTTCAATTTTGGCTTTAATTACTTCAGCCTCTTTGTGTTCCCGAGCATATTTCTTGTGGCGTTTTTTACGTTTTTGCTCCGATTCTTGGGTAAAGATTTTGTATTCTGGAACTTCACCGGCTGCTATCATTTCTTTAACAATGCTTTCTATACGCGGTTCATCCTCTACTTTCATAAATGGTACCGTATTAAGCATATGATTAATGCAACCTTTACCAGCCAGATACGATTTTTTAATATCAGCCTTCTCCAAATCTGAACCCACATAAGATTTTTCGTAATTGTTTATGTCTTCTTCGGTCAAAGGCTTAAACAGTGTTTTCCACACCTCTAACCAATTATTAAATTTTTCTTCCATATTATCCTCGTCATCATCTATAATACCTTGCTCATCATACAGAGCTCTTTTGCCTTTATCAGTTAATATCTGATACAGTTTCGACAATAACTTGAATTTTTCCGTAGCTGTTTCCTTTTGCGATTCTGGCACACGATCTGGATGTACTAGGAGCGATAGTTTGTAGTATGCTTTTTTAATGTCTTTTTCAGCTGCTGTCTTCTCGACATTAAATAACTTATAAACATCTCGAGAGTCAAAGTATTTTTCACACAATTCCAATGTAGACATTTTTTTAAATTATTATTAAAATTTTTGCTAAAAAATTTAGTGTAAATTTCGAACAGCAAATTGTGCCCAGCCAAATTGTAAATAAAAAACAGCGAATAAGAGATTGCGGCATAGGCGCCAAGAACCACCAGTGATGAGAATTCACAAATTTTAATAAGTAGTAAAATCGAAAAAATGGTATTATTATGAGAAAAATGGCAATCGAATATTTTAAAAAGATGTTGTACAAATAAAACAAAAAATGATATTTAGAATTTATTTTTTTAATAGAAAAATCTAAAAAATAAAAGTTTTGAGGGTTAAAAGAAATAAATAAAAATATGGTATATATGATATTGTATCAGCCAAAGCGAATTCATGCCTGGTATGCATTAACATGGCGAAATTATAATTACACCATGCGCATTAGCACAAAAACAAATTTTGTGTCTTGGAGTTGTCGAAAACAGATGCTTATGAAAATTAAAGCATTATACACATTCATACATATAGTTTTATAATGCTGGATGGCAAAAAAATTTTTTTAGCAAGTGGAAAGAATATTTCACTTTCAGTTTTCTGTTTTTTCTTTTTAGTTAGTTTTGTAAAAATTGTGATCAATTTCAAATTTCTTCACAAAAACAGAAATGAAATCAAATGACACACACAAATTCGTACATATAAAATTACAAATTTCGACATATTCAAGGGCAGGGAATTCAAGCAGCTGGCACCGAGCAACCAGAGGTGTCAGAGTGCAGATATAGTATACATTTTCTTTCTGTCTTTTGCACGAACTCAAAATTTTTATTTTGTTTTGCTCAGGTATTTCTAAAAAATTTACACCTTCATTATTTACATTTCGTAAACATGAATTTTAAAACGCGAAAATTTGTGTTTGTTATCACTTTTACATTAAATTCCATACTTCATAACAAAAAACGTAGATATAATTATTTTCGGCATGTGCATTTTCATTACGGAAATAACTTTTTAATTAATGTTTTTTAAAGCAAAAAATTTTTCATTTTGCTTATATTCTCTTATTCGTAATATTAAAACACTATATCTGTCTCTTACATACAAACCCCAAATAAAACGCTGAGTTTTTCAAAATTCTAACCTCAAAAGTTTCATCTCTGGTTGCTTAGTGCAGCTGGTGAGCGAATTCTTTAATGCGACTATATTCTATAAATTCGCCTTGCAATCAGCCGAGCTGGAAAGGCTGCCAACCAAATTTACAACGAAAATTATTTGAGGTTTTTGGGATTTTTAATTAACCTTCATAATAAAGAACTTCAAAACAAAGCAAACCAAAATAACAGTCCTTACTTATAAATAAACGTTATGAATTTTGTTAACAATCATGGATTTACAATTAATTTTTTATTATAAATTTCAAAATCATCAAACTTGAATTTTTTAAGAAAATACATTTATGTAGATATATCAATTTATAACATTTATAAGAATATTTTTTGGTGATTTTTTTACACAATATATTACGCGAATAAAACCATTTCAAAAACTGCTCAAAATATGGAATATACAAAATACAGGTAAGCGTTTATTTCTTCACATACTTTCAAACCCCAAATTCAATGTATGTATAAAAATATTATTAATTTGGTGTGGAACATGAATTATTACATTGACCGAAAAACCTTTGAGTCTGCTGAACAGCATCGGGTGAGATATTAAATAGGGGATGAGTAGAAATTAACTTATTAAGGACATTGGCCAATATGGCAGGATCTGATGCAGATTCCATATATTGAGCAATAGACACACCACTAAGGGTGTAGCATGTATGATAAAGGTCTTGAGGCCTAAAAAAAGTAAAATAATAAATGTGTACAGAAATGCAAAAAAAAACTTACTTTCCAGGTTTATCAATAAGACCTCCATTGGGCTTTTGGCAACATAACACGATGTATTCTTGCAATGCCCCCGTGTCAAATAAGGCGCTTGAAATTGGCTTTCCACTTTTTGCCATTATAGCTTTTGTTATTGATATAGCGGCTCCTACCCAAAAGGAATAACAACCATCTACTAGCTTATTGGTGCGCCCTTGAAATCCTCCTTCATAAGACATTTGACGTTGTAAAGTCCATTTCTGTTTGGAAAAGAATTGATACTAAATAGAATTTGATTTTTTTTTTTGTATTTATTCACCAATAATTGTTCGTGATCACATTTGTGGCCTTCATCTAATAGAGCCAAAGCAGCTATTCCACAGAAAGTATAACCACCGTGAGCTTCTAAGCCAGGAGCTCCACCGAAACCCCCCTCATATGTTTGACAGCTAGCAATCCAATCACCAGTTTTATCAAAAAGTGTTTTAAACTTTTTTTCCGGAAAATTTGTTAGCTTAGCCACAGATATTGCACAGTAAGCACCGCGCACATCACACTCACCATCCAGATCCAGCTTAAAAGAACCATCTGGTTCTCGTACAGCAAATAGAAAACGTTCCAAACCGTCACGGTCCATAGTGTCAAATGCACTGGGAGTGCCAATTATGGCCAAACTATTAATAGCTGCATATGTAGGTGCTAAATGAGGATTTTGTCCAGGACCTCCGGCAAAACCTCCAGAATGATGACGACAGCTAAAAAATTTGATTAAGATTACATTTAACAAAATTATCAATTCCATACTTATTTAAAAATTTCACTACTCCTTCTAATGTGTGGTTGGCAAATGTGAAATTTAAAACATGAGCAGCTTGCAAAATCCAATATATACACCAAGTTCTGCTGCTATCCAAGCATTCATAATTACCCGGCAAATTATGCAACATATTTTCCAGAAATCTTTGGTGATCATCCACATAAAAACGACCTAAATGCTTTTCTCGTAAACCTACTTGTTGGAAACGTTCAAAATATTTCTCTATAGAGTTTTCCGTCTTTTGCTACAACAAATTTACAAAATGGTTAAATTTAACAACATATTATTAAGCAAAACACACCTGTTCTCTGGATGTTACCGTCGACACTTTTTCATCGTCAAACTTAAAGTTTTTAATCAAATTAAAATCACGAAATTCCAGAGTTTTATCCATGCTTAATAATAATGTGAGAAGTGAGAATTTATATAAAAAAAATATAAATCAATCCAAAATAATTTACATATAAATTTTCGTATTTTTTTAATGCAAATAGAAATGCTATTTATTCAACTAGACAGATGATTTATTTAACAAAACAGTTGTTGTCAGAATTGTCCAACCAAGAGCTTTTTTGTTGTTGTGCTGCAGTGCGGCCAGATGTGTTTACTGCAATAACTGTGTTTTTTAAACAGTAAGCAAAAATTATAAAAAATACAAAAATAAAAAACAAAAATATTATACATACATATAAAGCTATGGATTCGTTACTGAAAATTGAGTTACTATGCAAATACTGCAAGTTCTGGTAACATATCTCTTAAGCAAAAAATTTATTTCGGTTTTGAACAAAAAATAAAAATATGTTTGAATTTTAATTGAAGATTTATAATTTATTTATAGTTTTAGTTGCATCTTTTTAATCTATGCAACGTTTTTGCCATTTTTTAACAAAGTTCAGGGAACCATTAAAGTTACTGAAATATTAAGTAGAATTCCAAAATCACGAGATATTGGTTTAATATTTGGTAAGCAGTTTTTTTTTAAATTACAAAAAATTCACTTATTTTTAAATTAGATATTACTTTAGGAAATATGAATATGGAACACAAAGAACTATTGGCATTTCGTATAAGAGCAAATGGTTATTGCTGCGTTAATATTGACCCAGATGTTATCCTAGGGCAGGTATGAAAATTTAATATACTGTAATAATGTAGTTACTAATAATTTATGCATTAAAAGATGGGTCGCATAGTTGGTGGAAATTATGGCTTAATAGAACCGGGAGCTATTAAAAAAGTTTCATTAATTTGGCCTACTGCGGTAAGCTTGCAGTATTTATTTTACAATAAAATTTGTTTGTTTGTTTGTAAAATTGGATTTCACACATTTTGCTTTCCTTGCTTAATTAAGTCTTTGTATAACCGTATTGGATTTTGTCCCATTGCAATAACTTCTACAAATCTTGAAAATGAAGAATCTACTATTAAGCACGTGATACAATTTGATACTAGATTTCACATCATAGATCCTGATAACACTACTCTAAGGAATCGTAAGTTAATGCCTGGATTTTTTTTACATACTTATGATCTTGGATAGAATTTGATTATAATAAATTTTTCTAGAAAAAGATTTTGTTGATTGTCAAAACTGGGATAGAGACTACTTAAAGAATTGCACGCCAGTAAATTGTAAAGAACGTTATTTTGGATTGCGAGACTTTTATAATAATACTTCAAAAAAGTGTGAAGAAAAATATCCAAAAAACTTGCTGGTAGTAGAAAAATTTTGTGTTTTTAAATATCGAAATATTTTTCTTTATATGATTTTAGTTAAATGATAACATTGAAAATAAATGTACGAAAGGTACGGATTTTAAAGGCTTCAAAGAAGGCAAATTTAACAAGTCAAATTTAGAAGAAGTAAGGAAGGTAATTTTACATAATTGTGATCTTTTATAAAATAAGAAATTTTTGTAGTATTTTTACAATTAATGTATATTTACGGGAAATTTAAGCTACAAAGCGTGAGCAACTTTTTTCTAATAATTGTAAAATAATAAAATGTATTCAACTGTGATGCCAAAATACGCACTTTTTCAAGTAGATAAGTTTATTTTCAGTACTTAAAATGTAAACAGCACATTTTATCTTAAACTAAAAGTTGGCTGTTCTATACAATTGTAGATCGTATTTATATTAGGTTTTCATATTGTATTTCTGAAGTGTTGTAGAAAATAGTCGGATAGTGAATTTTGTTGTTGTGTGTAAAAAAATTTTTACAATTATTTTATTTTTAAATTTGTACACTCGATACTAGGGACTTTACACTGAAGTGTGAACTCCGCTAATATAACTTTGCACTGTCATATTGTACTTCTGGCTGCTACTTTTCAATTCGTGGTATGTAAATAGGATATTTAAAAAAAATATTTTATATTTTTAGCCAACTGAACCAAAAATTTATAGTCAAAGAATCTAAAAATTTAGTTTTTCCATTCACATAAAAGATACAAGATTTTTAAATTTTATTATTTTGGTGTGATTACATTAGAAATAAAAGAGATTTCGGTATTTAGCAGGTGGGGTCTAAAAAAATTAAAATATATGGTAGCATTTCTGGGGGTAAAAGAAAAAGCTTTTAGAAATAACTTATTTGCAATATTTTATTTAACGAAACCTAAAATAACTCATTTAACCTTCGGTTCAAACAAGGCGCCGTGGCTTAGTTGGTTAAAGCGCCTGTCTAGTAAACAGGAGATCGTGAGTTCGAATCTCGCCGGGGCCTTAACAATGGGGAGTTCATATTTTCCCTCAAGTATGAAAAATAATGAATGCAGAGATGTAAAATTTATAAAATATTGTACTATTTTCTGACTTTTCTGATATTATAATTTTCTTTTTAACTACTTTATGTAATTTCTATTTAAGAACAAACCGAATGATGTGCAAAATTTTAACAAAGAAAAGTCGCTCAATGAAAATCTACATGCAGGTGTAAAAGGCTTAGTTGAAGGTCTCTTAATAGTAAGTTTTGTTTTTTTTTTGCTTGTGCAGAAAAAATGTTGTTTTTATCATAATTTTTCAGGTTATTGCCATCATTGCTATTTTTGTGTTTATATGTTTTTGCATTATTTTATGTGTAACCTGCTTGAGTCAACTACAAAATCGGAGAGGAGAGGTCAATAGTCGTGATATAATTTTGGAACCACGTCATTTGGATTATTCGTCAGAAGAATATATACCAATTTATACAAATTCTAGTTTAATGTCTCAACGTTGATTTGATTTTTATTATTAACGTATTATGATCAGCGCCACACACAGCAATTTTAGTTGGGTAATTCTTGATTTTGTAGGAGAGAGAGGAAAGAAGAATGGAAATTGGTACAAACTTGCTCGTACTCTTAAATTCCCTTTTGTTCTCTTTTCGTATCTTTTATAAAGATGTAAAAGAAGAAGACAGTTAGTTTGAAGGCTGAATGAATAAAAATTTTAAAATTGCCGAAGCAAAAAAGTTGTGTGTGGACAAAACGACAATTTTAAAAGAGAATTGAGAAAGAATTGCCTCACTAAACTTGCGTGTGTGGTCTATTATATTTGAAAGTGATATAAGTCTACTTTTTTTTTAATTGAGCCAGCATTCATTCTAGTTAGATGGTGTCTTTATCTTACTAAAATTACCGCTAACTCATTATTTTTTTTAAGTGGACTTATACCACTTTCAAATATAGCAGTTTATATGTAGATAATGATTTAATGATATGTTGTTGTATTCTAATTTTATTTTTTTTCTTCCTTATATCAAAATATAATGATTGTATTATTCAGATTCATTCATTCTCGTTGTTTACTGTTGAGTGATATGTTGCCATATGATTTTGTTGTTGTTTTATTTATATGATTATTTTAAAGAATTTTGTTTTTATTTTTAGTAGATTTTGTAGGTAGTATAGTATGCTTTATAAAGTCTATCTTTACACTACCCATTTTTTCATACACACATAAAAGAACTTTGAGAACTTTGAGAGACTTGACTATATTACTAGTCCAAAGTTCAGTTGTAATGGGTAATTAAATTTTGAAATTTCCACCTTTGAAGTAGGACAATACTGTCCAAATTTTTCTTAATTTATTTTGTTCTTAATTTTTGAAAAAAAAAAAAAAAAATTAAATTAAGTTTTAATTTTTATTGTAGGAGTCATTCCTATTTTTGGGTTTGAGTTTTTGGCTTGGCCAATAATCATAGTCACACTAAAGTCGGTATTTTTTTAAAAACGATTTTAAATTCATGAAATTCTTATTACTTGGGTGTCACACGATCAAGTTTTCATTCAAATTTTAAAATTTCTCTAATTTTTTTACCAATACACTCACACTTTTAAAATTTGCTGAGAGTTTGCTTTCAATTTTTCGTTCAATTGAGTGTTTTAAATGCAGTCAAGAAAACAGCTGACTGCAGTTTTTTTATTCCAAATTTGAATTCTTATTCTGCCGCCAGTATTGTTTTGTTTTTTTTTATTAAATATGTTTGTGAAAAAATTAAACATAGAGATATACAGAAGGCATGAAGTTCTGTGGAACATGAATATTCCTGCATATAGACGGAATGATTTAAAAATTAAGGCATATAACTCTATTGCCGCCGAAACAAAACTGTCGGTGGAAGAGGTTAAAAAAAACATCTTGTTGAAAAACTTGCTTTGAAATTGCGTGCAGCCTACGTCACAGCTTTCAATTTTTGTGAATTTTGACAAGCAGTATGTGTAAATTTCTTGAAAGAGAATTGTAAAAAAACTTGATCGTGTGACTGCAGTGTTAACAATAGTCATCTCTTAATAAAATCATACTTTCTTGTAACTATCATTATGGTTCATATTTTTTAAAATAAAAATTATTTAACATGTTTTGTTCTTTTTGTCATGCATACAAATTTGTTAAGATAATTTAAAAAACTCTTGGAAATATTCTCAAGTAAAACTTTTAACGATTATTTACTTTCAGTTAACCCACACCATCTGGCAACGTTGCAAATTGTACTCTTATGATGTTGACATATATTAATGCAGTTGATAAAAAGCTTTTCAAGGCATCACCACTTTAACCAGTTTGATGAAAATTGTGCATTTTTTTGTTGTTTTTAATTAAATTTAATGTTGCTTAAAAAGAAATGTAAATAATATAAAATAATGTGAAGAATTAAGAGCAGTGCAGTGCTTAGTGAATCTATTTTTGTATACAAAATAATAATTATTAAAGTGTAGGCTACCTATTGTCGGAAAAAGAAAAAAAAAATTTAGTGTTAGACAACAGCAAAAACAACAAACACAGCAGTAAAATAATTTCATCAACATCGCGTGCAATTGCAGCGTTTTAACAAAAACAACAGCAACAATAAAACAAAAGCAGACATTTAAAAAAGGTAAATGCTATAAACGAAGTTCACAAACTCTTTATTTGCTTTTTTTGTTTTCTATATTCATTAAAAGAGATCTTATATAAATCTGAATATATGCATGTATGTATGTATATTCAATACATAATTGTATATGTATGTAAGTGTATATGTGCATATGCACATATTCTTTATATCTAATGAAGACAAGGCGTTTGCATATTTAAAATACGCCTTAACAAAAACAACAAAACGTGTCGGAGAAGTAGTAAAAAGCAATTGCATTAGAAAATCAAGTTGAAAAAAAAAAATAAAAAATAGGAATAAATTTATAAAAAGGCTATTCTAAATAAAAAAAGGACATTTTATTGTAATTTCTTGCAAAATGTAGTTTTTTCTGTTGTTGTTGGTTTTTACTTATTCATTGGTCTGTAATTAAGTCATAAATTGTAAATTTTTTTTGTGATGATTTATTTTTCAAAGTTGCGCTTTGGAAACTAACAGCCATTACAAATATGTCGGACATAAATCTTTTTATAAAAAAGGCCTGTATGTATATAGGACATATATACATACATGCCTGTATACATATTTACACATGCAGTTTTACACATTGATTTTGAAAAATTTAAATTTGTAAACAGAGACGTGCATGATTTCGGCACTATATATTTTTTTGCTGCCTCTTACACCTGTTAGTTATAATAATTTTTTTTAGAAGATTTTTTAGGTAGTGTGCTTTATAAAGCCTGTCTTTACACTACCTATTTATTCATACACACATAAAAGAAGTTTGATTGAGATACTTGAATTTATTGCTAGTCCAAAGTTCAGTTGTGATGGGTAATTGAATTTAGAAATTTCCACCTTTGAAATAGGATAATACGGTCCAAATTTTTCTTAAACTGAGTTTCTATCTCTACAACTAAAAATTCCATTACCATAAAGCTGGCCATACACATATGATTTGTGCGGGTGATTTTTGATTTGTTGCATATCAGAACGAACCAATGCGAATTCATACAAGGTGATATCAAGAAAGCAACTGTGCGCTTCAAGTTTTTCTGGGCTTGTCAAAATGGTTTTATTTATATGCTTGGAGTATATAAGCCATGACAAATCAAGAAAATTTGAAAGCAGAGATGCTTCACCTTATTCGCCTTGGAACGTACTTATCAGAATGAAATTGAAAATTTTCAATGCAATGGATTTGTTGGATGTTAGTAGACTTGTACGCCATTATTCGGAATTTTTGTCATTTTAGTGTGCTACAAGACGTCGGTGTTTGTATCGTGGAGAACCCAGATAATTTTATAAGCAAAACTTTTAAAGTCGTAGTCCACTAAAATAGCTTAAAACGATATAATTCGCTACTAAAGACTAGTTTTTTTTTAAATAATTTTCTTGTTTATAAGAATTTGAGAAAAAAAATTATTTCTTACAGAGAAGGCCCCGGCGAGATTCGAACTCACGATCTCCTGTTTACTAGACAGGCGCTTTAACCAACTAAGCCACGGCGCCCCTTAAAACACACTACAAATATTAAAAATTTTTCACACGGGAAGTATAGAAACAGGGCTAATTACATTGGCGCTTACCAAGAATGATAGAAATACAAGATTACGCCCTCTGCATGGTGTTCCGTTAGATGACGTAGTTGGTCCAATGCTTGAAAAAAAAAATAATACACTTCTTTCTCTATTTCTCTCTTATTTAGCTGTGAATTATTAGCCAATAAGAGCATATCGCGTAAGGTCATTTGTGCTATATGCGCAGAAAATTTCAATTTTATGTGTATAAACCGAAAACAACATAAACATTTACAATTGACAGATAAAATTGAAGCTGCCAGATTTTTTCGGGGGCTTTTGATCTGTTAGCTAAAATTTGGGAAATTTGAAAAGATCACTCATGACCTAGTTTAATATAATTAGCGTATTTGCAAAATGCAAATTGAAAATAAGTTCATGTTTAAAAGAAAATGATTTAGCGGTAATTTTAGTAAGATGGTGTTTATATCTTATTGAAATTACCGTTAACTCATAATAAGTCATCAAGAAATCCGCTGAACATGGTTCTATTTTGCACTAACGTCTTAACATCTCCGTGGTCTCTTAAGGGTGTGCCCAATCCCATGCCATTTTCGCTGTTTTAATTCTGTGGCTGTAGGATAGTTTCCACAGCCTGTCATTGAAAATAACTCTCGGATAAAAACTTAAAAAATAACACGCGTGTATACGCGTGTGTGCACTATTCTATTAATGCGGGTTTTATACTATAATACAGGCTTTAAGATTTTCATTGGATTTTTTCAGCTGTTTATGGTATTGCTTTGTTCGTATGCAAAAATGTAACCCTGATACAACAGAAAGTATAAACGTTTAGAAAAATTTCTAAAAATGGTGAGAGCCATACGACTATCAAATTTCTAACCGTATTTTTTAAAGTATTGTTTTCAGACTATTTTATTTTTTCATTTTATTTAAATTTTTGACAAGTCGTTTTACTCAGTATTATAGTGTAAAACCCGCATAAGGAATACTCCCAAGAACTACTATCGCAACTGAATTTTTGATTGGCAACAAACTTAGTTCTCACAGCCGAAGTTGTTTTCTCAGTGTGCTTGTGGGATAGCAAAATGTACTGTATTATATACAAATAATCCTTAAGGAGTAGTCCTTTTTACGAGAGGGTCCTTTTTATGAGAAAAGTTGAAATTACCTTAGGTGGCTCTTTTTTAATTTTTTTCTAGTAATGAATTGGTTTTTTTATTATAACTCGATAACAGTTGGTCGTAGAAACATGAAACTCACCACACTTATAGCTACCATTTTGTTCTATATTATGTGTAAATTTCATTGAAATATTGTAACGGCTTTTTGAGAAAAGTTGAAATTACCTTAGGTGGCCCTTTTTTAATTTTTTTCTATTAAATTAAATTTTTTTTTAAATTAAATTTGAAAAACTAAAAGTAAAATTTCTAATTTCATCGAAGAATATTTATTGTGGTAAAATTCAGAGAAACTAATTTGGTAAATGAAACCGTTACGTTTCTGCTTTTTGTATGTTTCTTTTTTTTTTTTGTAAATGCAAAAGTGCATATTTTGTTGTTGTTATTATTTGAAGCTTTGATTCAAAAACATAAAGTGTTGCTTGTAAATTGTGGTAATATTTTATGCAAATGTTATTGCATACAAGTATTATAGCAAAAGTTATAGAACGAATATGAATAAGCTTATATAATATAGTGTTTTATTGTAATGGCAATAAGGAAAGAATGAAAGCAGGCAAAATAATAAAAAAATATGCACAAAGTATTCATAATATTGCATGTTATAAATTGGCATCTTTTCTTTTCTTTTTTTAAATATTTTTTTGTTTTTTTTTTTAATGCAACGAAATGAAAAAAACTTGTAAAACATGTACTTAAATAATGCACCTTGCCTTGAGATGTGTGTGAGTGTGTTTGTGTTAACCCAAATTATTAAATTTTCCTATAGTTTTTGAACACTAATTTTATGGTTTTTCTATTCAAATTGACATTTACTAATGGTACTCGTTCTCTATAAAGTACATAGGCTGGGTAGAGCCCAGTGTAACTCATAAAACACTCTAAAATTATTAACATATTTAATTAACGAATGAAACGTAGGAATTGAATATTTAAAGGGTTATTTTTTTGCAAATGCTATTTTTTATATTGTTGGGTCAGTGCGCGTGTCGAGTAAGGATCTCCCTTATTTCTTAACTTCTTTTATTTTCCTTCTGTTTTTGTTTATTATTTATTTGTTGCAGTTTTTGATGAGTTCTTTACAAAGGCCAGCAATTAGCATAATCGTTGTTGTTTGTTAAAATTGCACAGTCTTATTCACTCACGTACAAAAAAAAAAAAATTAAAAAAAAAAAATATAAGCCCAGAGTGCTTTAAGAAAGTTAACAAACCTTTAACTTGTTTATTTTACTCTTCTGTATTTTTTTTTATTTTAATAAAAAAAAATTTGTCAGTTCTGAGTGCAGCTAGGGTGAAACAACATCACTTTTTTTTATATGTTTACCCTTTGTTATGGTGAGAAATGATGACCCCCTACATTTTGAGTTGTTAGTTTGACCCTCTGTGCCAATTTTAATCATTATGCATATAATATCGCTGATAAGCATCTTGAACTTAAGCTCATTTCCCAATTGCTTATAAGTACTAGTATGTATGTCTTAAAAGACATGATATTTATAAATTATGAAAGCTTATGCAGTATATTTTAAATAAATTATTAGTTTTTTTTATTCAAATTTAAAAAGAAGCGCTTTTAGTTACTGCTTTAAAATAACAAAAGTAACATTTATTGCTTGACTTAAAAAAAATGTTTGTTTGTAATTTTTAAATCAAAATGAATACATTCTAGAAAGTTTATATTCTTATATTCCCCCACGCTATAGATTTTTGTAAAAATTTTCAAATTACACATTCATACAGGGTTTTTAACCAGAGCAACTGAAAGCTGTTTCAAAGTATTTTAAATCTGCACTTAGTTTCTTTTTAGTGTAGAGCCAACGTACTCGTATGTGGTCATTTTGATACCATCCCAAATACAAAGATTTTACTCTTTTGTCAACGCACGTTGTCAAATTGGCAACAAACGGTGTCAATTCGGCACCAGTATGGTGTTATTTTAACACCAAATGGTGTCGATTCAGCATCAGTACGTTGTCATTTCGACACCAGTATGGTGTCAATTTGTACACATAAATAAGTAGATTCACTGAGAGAACATAACTTAATTAATGAGAACTAAATTTGTTGAAATGAGTGAATTTGCCGAGATAAATATGTTTCTCAGTATTTATGGCATTTTTATCAAATACGTTTTACGTCATTAAAATTTACCACCCAAATGCTCAGAAATTACTTTGGAATATTTAAAATTTTTTTTTTGAAATTCCTTCATACCGCAGTACTGTAGCTGTGAAAGATTTTTACAATAAACCATAAAATATATCGGAATAGAACAAGGGGAGGTCAGTTAGATTTGTAATCTAAATGATATATGAAATTTCCTTATACCCTAGTACTGTCGGTGATAACCGGTCATTGGACGATCGGTAAGCATGCCAGCAGGCTTTGACTGCCCTTCAACGATAGCTGCCGCAGCTGCCGGTCACCCGAGAGGAAGGAGACGGTTTTTCACCTTCTTATGACCTCGAGACACAGATTTCTCGGTGCACATCTGATGGCCGAACTACCTGAGATATCGGGAGTAAGGTTAGCAGATCTTCTCGGATATCTGAATGTCACGGGGTGGATCTAGGTCACCTTACGGCTACATGGTTTTGGCGAGTAGGTGGATCAAAACGGAGTCTCACGACTCTAATTGAAGGCCACGTAAACCAACCAACCAACTGTAGCTCTAAGGGATTTTGGAAATTTCCGGAAGAACCACAGAAGGTTATAGAATAAGATACACACTATTTTAAAGGGGAGATCCTCTAGACTTATAATCTATTGCCCAAATGCTCAGAAATTATTTTGGACTATTTTTAAAATTTTTTTGAAATTCCTTTATACGCCAGTACTATAGCTGTGAAGGGTTTTTATAATTTTCAGAGGAATCATAAAAGATTACAGGATGGTACATACACTATTTTCAAGGGAAGCTTCCCTATATTTTTAATTTCCTAAACAAATACTCAGAAAATGATTTGGATTATTTTTAATTTTTTTTTTTTTTTGAAATTCTCTCATACACCAGTACTGCTGCTTTGAGGGATTTTGTCAATTTCCGTTTTGCACCATTCAATGACAACTATAGACAATTCCTAAAAAGTTGAAACACTTAATAAAAGCTTAAAGCCTATAGATTCATTTTTTAATCGAGAATGGTAGCTCGACAAAATTAACTATGGTAAAAACTCTTCAGAGCAACAGTATTGGGGTATGAGGAATTTAAAAAATTTTTTTTTTAAAAATAATCCAAAGCAATTTTTGAGTATTCGGGTGATAGATTACAAAAATGGTGTATATCCCATCTAGTAATATTCTATGGTTCGTCCGGATTTTTCGAAAATCCCTCAGAAAAACTGTACTGGACTATGAAGGAATTTCAAAATTTTATTTTTAAATATTCCAAAGTAAGTATTTGGGCGATAGATTTAATTGATAAAAATGCCATGAATACTGAAAAGACATTTACAAATATTAAAAAACGTGAGGGGTTACGTTAAAACATATTTAACTCGGCATAGTGATTTATCTTCACTCACTTAATTTGTTGCCAATCAAAAAGAGTTCACTTGCGTTAATCGAATTTTTGTTTAGTTGTGGTGACTGTGTTATCGCTAAATGTTGCTAAATTTTCATGGTAATTGAAACTAAATTTTATTGGCTTTGGAATTGGAACAACAACAAAAAATAAATGATATTATTAAACAAAATGTTCAATAAATTTTAATTATTTTGGTTTATTTTTAATTTAAATGCTCGTAGCATTAAATTCTCAAGCAAAATAAATTCATGACTTTGAAATATTTACTCGCAGCTTTTGCTTCAACTAAAAATTTTTTTTTTTAAATTCATTCACTAAAAAATCTTTGTCGCTGGCTGATGTTGGGCTAACCATTTTTCTGTTGAATTATAAAAGCAAAAAATAAAAAATTAAAAAAAAGAAGAAAAGAAAATTTAACTTAAATAATGAAATCTTTTCGCACAATCTCAAATTGCTCATTAACATTTTGTGTTTGCACTATCACTTTGTGAAAATCATTAAAAAAAACACTAAAAGAAAAAAGAATGAACTTTAGAATGAATGCAGTTGGAGACTTCAATGCACTGCTTTAACTAACTGACTGACTTGACTTGACTTTGGCATGGTAGTGGTGGTAACCATTTGGATCATGGATGTTTTTGGTAGGTTCAATGGTTGGATGGATGCATAGTAGCAAAACAGTGGCTGTTTTACTTTTTTTCTTCTGCTGTTGTTGTTTCTGCTTAATCTTCTTTCATTTTTAAAGCTACTTGTACTACGTTTTATGAACATCTGAACATGACTTAGTGCAACAATAAATGCATTTTATAAAAAGGTAAAACGCAGTAAATTTCGTGTTTTTCTTTTCGGTAGCAAGTGAATTTTTAGCAAGGTATAGCGTTGCATTGCAGTAAAGTAACTAAAGTTTTTATGTAAAGTGACAGATGCTGTAGCCATTGAATTATAATTATTTTCTTTTGTCAAAGGAGCTTCTTTTGTTAGTTAAAAAGAACAATTCAATTAATTTCAGGAAAATGGAAAATTTTTTATTTTCTACTTTTCGTTCAATTTTCCTGCTTAAAACGTGGTGCGTTTTAGTAACTTTTATTACGAACATTCCTGACGAAAAACCAAGTATAACGATATTTTAGAGAATTCCGTATTCAGTAACTTTGCGACAAAAATGTTCCAAGTTTGCGATGAAGCTAAGAGCGCATAAATTATCAACGCAAATAACGATTTCTATCGTAGCGAATATTTTTGTCTGAAAGTTACTGAATACCGAATTCGTTAAAATATCATTATACTTGTTTTTTGGAAACGAATTGCATTACAGACCACAAAATACTATTTTAGATTATCAAGCCGTTACCTTTAAGATCTATTGCCGAGCCCAGTTTCCAACTACAATCCGAGACTGCTTTACGAATTTTGTGATTTTTATAGGATTCATTATAATTACATACCTAGATTTTCAGGAGCCAGCGTCCCACTGACTAGTCAGCTTATTCTTTGTCTAACTCCTCAGAAACTACAGAAAGCGTTCTATACTATACCGATTTTACTCATGGTCTACAAAAGTCTGTCAGCAGCTCAACATACACACAGAAAACCACTTTGATTGAGAGAAATAAATTTGTTTCCAATCAAAAATTTTGTTGTGATAATCAAATTTTTTAGTTGTAGCAACCAATATTTGATAATGCTGTCCAAAATTTAGTTTTCTCAAATATATTTCAGGCTATATGCCCGATTGTCTATTGCCGCAATTAAAAAATTCGATTATCCCAACTGAATTTTTGATTGGAAGCAAATTTAGTTCTCACAACTGAAGTTGTTTTCTCTGTGTAGAGTTTGATGTCATTTCTGCTTATATTGCAAGCAACTTCTTCCCTAAAGCGTTCGGGATTAATGAGTCTGCTTGACTACCAGAGTCTTGTAGACTTAGTTTCTTTTCCTTAATAAGAAAGTTGTTATTAACCCAGGAGAAAAGCTCTGTAGCTATGAAAAGGGTACGCGCTCTCTTTTTTTAGCTTACATTTCATTGCCTACCTGCTCATCGTAACCGGTTTCCACTCTGTCCAAGCATCGAAAAGTTTATAACAAATTCCAAACCAAACTTGCAGTGCACTTAAAGCTGCTTGGCTATCTGACAAAATGTGTATTCCCACTAATTAGAAGCAAATGATCAAAACTGGACACCAAAAATCATGTAAAATTTAAACGATTTTATAGGACGGAAGGTTGCCTTACGTGATTTAGCTTTTCTATGGAGTTGCCCATATGTTTGTTTTAAAGTGTACAAATAAATTCGCCATATTTTTATTAATTTGATTAAAAAAAACCAAAAAATGGCCACAGAAAAAAAAAAAACTGAAATATTTTATCAACATTAAAAAAAAGTGAAATTTAGTATTTGCGTACATGTTTAGGGTGGACAACAACTAACCACTTATCGCTTAAATAGCCAGCAGAAACAGAAAAAAAAGAACATGAAATAAAAATGTAAGTGACAACGTGTCCCCTTTTTGTGACACTTTACCGTTTGTGTCAAACCAAGCATTTGACGTAGCATACGTATGTAAGCGCGAGTATATAGGAAATTAAAAACATTTAAATAAAATGACAAAGTGCAGTTTTTTGACTTATGTAGAGAAAGAATTAAAAAAAAGGCAGAAAAAGTTATTATGTCCACATATTTGTATTTTAATGGCTCCTTTAATGCATTTGTCTTGTTTATTAGGAATTTAAAAACGTTTTTTGTTTGTTGTTTTATATGTCTGGCACCTTATAAAATTTTAATATTTATGTTTTTATTATTTACATATAAACTCTGTTCATAAATTTAAAAAACACAAAAAACAAAAACTCAAACAATTAATTTTTTTTAATTGTAACCCTTTTTTTGTGAGGTAATTATTATTGTTTTTAGTGTTGTTGTCGGTTAAAGCATTTTTATGATAAGTTTTATTATTGTACTTTGCAATTAAATTTGCAGTAAAATGCAGTTAAAGTGTCCATTTGCCCATGGTAATTAATCATGTGCCGTTTTATTTCTATTTATTGCATTTTTTTTTTCTTTTTACTTTTTTTTTTTTAATTTTTTTATATTAAATAATAATTTATGCCTACGAATAAATATTTAGCTGATACTAACTTGTGCACTTGCAAATGCATAAACAATTACAACAGTGGGCACACTGCATTAACAAGTTTAATAAAAATTAATTTAAATAATTTTTTCATCAATATGTTAATTTTTTTAATTAAACCGATAAATTATCATATTGATTTGAAGAAAAATTTAATTGTTTTAATTAAAATTTTAATCAATATGAAAATTTTTTTAATTAAACCGTAAAATTAATTGATTGAATTCAAATTTAATCAATATGACAATTTTTTAATTAAACCGAAAAATTATCATATTGATTTGAATAAAAATTTAATTTTAAAATTTTAATCAATATGAAAATTTTTTTTAATTAAACCGGAAAATGATTATATAAACTCAATTAAAAATCACACACATAAAATTTTTTTGGTTTCGTGTTTGTGTGTACAAGCATTTCTTACATGACAGCTTAAAAATATCCATAAAAAAAGCAAAGCAAAAATTATGGAAAATGTGAAATATTGGTTGTATTTTTGATATTTCTTCGTTTTTCGTTTTTTGCACAGACATTACGAATGCTATTTCTGTTAAAAAAATGTCAATACATTTTTTTCTCCGTTGTGCAGTTTATATAAAAAAACGCAATAAAACAAAGCAGAAATTATTGAAACTCAAAAATTTCTGTTATATTTTTGATATTGCATTCTGATTTTTTGCACAGATATTAAGCAAAAAACGCTTAAAAAATGTCAAAAATAGAGGTAGTCGCAGTGTTCGACTCATAGCTCGGCTATTTATAAACCGATCCGGCTGAATTTCAGTAGCAAGAATCTAACAGAAACAACTAACAGATTGGTATGCTATACTTTTGTGTACGTTGCCTAGGGACTTCAGAAAATTAATTTCAACGATTTGACAGACAGACAGACAAATAGACCAACTCAACTTTAAAATGATATGTGTCCCATCCCGTTATCTGCTATGGTTCGTCCGGAAGTCACTAAAATATTTGAAAGCTACAGCGTATATTGAAATTTAAAAAAAATTTTTAAAATATTTCCAAAGTAAGTTCTGAGTAATTTCTGTAGTTTTGACTAGACCGATAAGTGCTTTAAATTTGTTTAAAAAAAAAAGAAAATTTAGTCGATATAAATAAAATCTGTGATTTTTTTTGAATTAAAATTAGGAGCAGGAATAAGTGCAACTTGTCACTGAGGCCAAAATAGATGTATTGAAACACTACCCTCCTATTAAAAGTTTCTAGTTTAGTGTGGTATTCATTAAGAATTTAAAGGCTTCTTTAAGAAGTAGATAGTGATGCCCTAAATAGCATAAACACAGTAAATCCTATCCCGTGCTTTTTGATCAAAATTTGGACAAATGAGAGTAAAGACAAATAACTCTCAATTAGAGTCTTAAATGATTAAAAATAGGGGAACAGCAAATACCAAATTTTTAGCCCAAAAAAAATTTCAAAAATGCAGCAACAAAATTAAAATTTTTATTATTTAAAAATTAAAATTTAGGCATTTACTTACATTTTGCAACATTTTTTAATAATTATATTTTTATTTAAGCTCTTAGGAATGTTTTTTTTTTACATTTTACTTTTTGCAACAGCTGATTGTTTTACAATCTTACCAAATCAGTGCGAAGAAATTTCGCGGGCTATTTCGGGCAGGAAGAAGAATAATATTACTTTCTCAAATTATCTTTCACTTGTCAAAATTTTGTGTACGGGAAAAGTTTCGGGTAAGTTTGGGCACCTGCGGTCTCCCAAAGTAGAGTGCGGGAACGCAGCTAGTATATGTCTGCGTCTCTTCTGATCTGTCATATATCCTGATTTAATTTTTATTATTTTATTTTCAAAAGAACAAAGTATTTAATTTTTTTGTTCTGTTTTCCTATTTCAACTAGAAATATTTTTTTTTTAAGTAAAAGTGCTTGTTGCAAACCACTGTTGAGAAATAAAAAAAAAATATTGCGTGAATTTATTTCAAATTAAAATTCATATTTCGAAATATGTATGTATGTACTAATGCACAATTTATTCCTTTAGCCTGTTAACTTGCTAACAGAAAGAAAAAACTAAAAAAAAAGCATTTACATTGCAAACGCGTTTTAATACCAAAGACAGGTGACATTTGGAAACCATAAATACGGTAACCACAAGCACTCACACTTACCTGGACACATATTTAAATAATAAATAATATGGCAAGGCAATCTAAACTTTATGTGTTTTTTTTTCGATTTTCGATGTGCATGTGAAAACAGTAATTAAATGAAAATTATATGAGCATTTAATAATAATGATGTTATTAAAAAGAATGACATTAAATTTAGAAAAAAGTGGAAAAAAATTATTACAAACAATTGTTATAAAATAACAAAAGAGAACAAAACAACAACAGCAACAAAAAAGTGCATAACATCCAAGTGGGTGTGTTAATATTTCACAAGGAAAGGGAGCAGATAACATTGCATCACCATAAACTGACAGCGAGTTTTTGTTTTCATTGAAAGAAAAAAAAAAAAAAAAAAAAAAGCGACAACAACGTTTTTTTAAAAAAGTTATTAATAAAAAAATATTTGCAAATAAAAAAAATCATCTGAATGTTTTGCTATTCCTTCAATGAATTTTACATTTGATTTTGTATTAATTTGGAAAGGCAAGCGGAGGGTTTTTTAGCGGCTTGTACTTGTTTAATAAAATCCGCTAAAGACTAACAAAAATAGAGTTAAAAACGCCACATTAAAAAAAAACTAGCTAAAATGTCATTGCTAATCAAAAATAACGAAATAATATAAAAAACAATTGTTTTGCAGCCAACTTCATTTTAAAACGCGCTGTCAAAAGTTTATTTTCCAATTGCTCAGGGTTGTCACCGCTCTATTTTGATATGCTGCATACATTTTGTATGGGCATAAGAATTTTTGACAGATAAAAAACGTCTTAGCTATGACTTAATACCTACTTTAATTTATTAAGCATGAAGTTCAACAGTTTTTGGCAAATTGCAGTGAATTATAACCCCATTTTCCAAAAAAAAAAAAAAAAAAAAAAAAAATCTAAAGAAAAAACTTTTCCCTACAATTGATTTTTACAGTTACTTAGACCATAGCGTTTTGTAAAAAACAGTGTTTGGGCAAAAATGTTTCGGCTGTTGCATAGTGTAAGAAAAATAAAATTCATTTTCAATTTGTTTTTTTTTTTTGCTATAAAATTTTTGGTTTTCCATGGGATTTGTCTGGAATTTTGCCATGTACTTTTGGACCAGCCACGCCAATTTTTAACGATTCTCACTCAGCTTTGCTTACAAAAATGTGTACCCGTATTTAATTTAAGCCTAAAACTATGCTTTGAAATATTTTATTTAACACTTTAGTTGGTGACTCTGCTAATAATGCTAGCAACGGCATGCGACACTCTATGAAGTAATGAATGGCTATATTTATTTTTATGGGTTTGTAACGATTAAAACTCTATACGCTTAGGATTTCTCTCTATATTCTAAGGATACCGCCTCATATAAAAAACGACCAGCAAAAACATCTAGTATTGTAATATAGGGCTGATTATGAGTGTCATTGCCTTGACGAAAACATTGATATGTTGCAACGCTGGTCATATATTTTATATTAGATTGTTGTAAATTTTGAGAACAACATTCGTTTGTTTGTCTTGGCCCTGCTATGGTTGTCTGAAGCATATTTTTGTACGGTTGGCTTATGCGAGAGGATATCTGGGGCCTAATTGTGACACTCGATATCCAATTTAAATAGAAATTTCGATCGATGCCAAGAGGCTTCTAGAGCATCATTCGAATCTGTTTACATGTTTTCGAGTGCCTGCATCTTATAGGACTATTCCCCGCTCTATTTACGCTTTTAAATCTGAGAACGCGATTGTGAAGCAACATGTATAAAAAACGATCGATATTCATCGTCCGTTGTCAAAATGACAACAAACGTTGTCAATAGTGATTCAAATGGTATATGCTTACTTTGACAAAGCATAGTGTGATTTTAAAAACGCATTATTGACAACCTACTGGTGTCTAAATAGCACCATACCGGTGATAAATCGACACCCTCTGGTGTCAAAATTTGGTATAAAAATGATACCATACTATCGTTGGAAATTTGGCAACATATTCTTCTCAATTCAACAATGTTTGTTAACAAGTTGGCAACGTGCGTTGTCAAAAAAGTAAAATCGTAGCTTTTTTTCTAGGTTGACAACCAATCGTTGTCGATTGTTAAGAAATTTAAAACACTCGTTGTCAATAAAATATACAACAGGATGGTGTCAAAATGACCACATACGTTGTTGATATTGGCTCAGTGTAAATGTTGGTAGAATGTCATGCAACTCGCTCTGTGGCTTCATTTCCAGCTACATTCCTTTAATTTGCCAACACATTTAAAGATTTAAAAGTCTGCAGCCCACTTTCTCTTCACTGTATGAATTTATATATTCTTTTTTGATTGATGGTCATTATAATGCGTTAGACAGTGGCTGCTAGTGCACATACTTTGAAGCACCTGTTACCCCTTTTCTTTTAATTATAGGGTACATTCATAAATTAAAAGCAGAGAGTTTGTGACTTAAAAAAAAAACTGAATTCACAAACGTACATTTAAATGACAAACGAAATTCCCACGTTTTGGTTAATTTACAAGTGGTTTGAATGTAACACCACATCCTTACATTTTCGTTAAAGACCAGTAGCTTCTGGCAATTTTATTAATAAAAACTACAAAAGAAGAAGAAGAAGAGGCTTTATAAAAAGAAAAAAAGAAAAAGAAAACACTAAATGTGCCTGGTAGCAAAGACAACATGTTTTTAGAGAAGTAGTAGAGTTTATTTTTGTTTTTGTTAAAGATCGTTTATCGTTTTAAAATTTTGTGGGATGAGTAGCAGCAGTATTGAGTACAAGCGAATGTATTTTAATTTGAAATGACATCGTACAAACAAACATACGTAAAGCCCATATGGGTTATTTTTTAATGTCGTCTGCATAGTAAAACAAACACTGATCCATTGATCAAGACAAAACCACAACCAAAACCAAAACCGAGGTGTTAATGGCAAAAGCATCCAGTAGACAGACAAACAGACATTAAAAACATGGAGCTGAAAATAAAACAAAAATAAAATATTTATCTACAATAAGTTAAACAAGGTGTTGGAATTGTGTCTAAAAACGAAATTGTTGCTGTTGTTATTGTTTTGTTTGTTTATTTGGCAACGTTATGCTGTTGTAACAAAGTTTGTGCAGACAGTTTGTCTGTAGGAACCTTGGTCTACATACAGAATAGTATGTAGAGGATAACCTTAACTTTACACTTTTTTTTTAAAAAGCCAAAACAAAAAAAAATTTATAAATCCTAACCCTACAAATTTCGTTAGTACACTTTTTTTTCCTGGTTATGGAAAGTAGTATGTAGCTGCTGAAGTAAATTTCCTTAACTTCTGTTTGTTTATTTATTAAGCTTGGCTTTAAAGTCAAAAAGCCAATTAAATTAAGAAATCTGATGAGCTGGCTAAGATTCTTTTTTCTTCTCTCTTTTATTTTTTTTACATTAAACAAGTGCTAACTAGATTTTTTTTCTTTTTAGTCTGTCGTGAGTCACAAGCCACAAATCTTTTAAATTTATTTATGTTTTTTCTTTTTTTTTTTTGGTTTTGTTTTTCTTTTTAGTGTTGAGTTTTAAAATGCTCGTTCCTCAAGTTTTTTGTTTTAATTTATTTTGTTTGCTCGTTCTCTTTTTAACATGTGACATTCCTAGCATTTGTATAAATCATTTTGTTTATTAGAATTAACAGAACGTATGTTTTGCAGCAGTTAATATCTCACAACAAATATAAATAAAACAACAACAAGGAAAAGTTTTGTTGCAAGCGTGTTCTAATGCTATTCATTTCATGTACAGGTAAATTCGTTAATATTTTTTTTTTATTTAACTGTAAATGGCAACACGGAAATGGTTTAATTTTCAATTTTTGTGTAGTCAGGTAACTCGCTTAATAAATAGTAAGAAGAAGACAAACTGTAAGTACATAAGAAGGGTGGGCATATTAAAATTTCAAATTTCTGCCCGTCTGTCCGTAAAATCGTTGAAATCAACTTTCTGAAGTTCTTAGATGACTTACAGAAAAGCTTAGCATACCAATCTGTCAGTTGTTTTTGTCTTTCAGTTGCTATTGAAATTCAGCCGGATCAGTCTATAAATGGCGGAGCTATGAGTCAAAAGCCGCGACCAGCTCTATTTTTGAGGTGTGTGAAGATAAATACCTTTTGTAATAATTTTATTAAATTATTCGATCTTATAAATTTATTATTATTTAATATAAATCAAACTTAAGATTTCCTTGAAGAAGACCTTCAAGAGAAAGTCGAAATATCGGAAAATTTAAATAAAAACCATTTTAAGCTTGATTTATATTAAATAATAATAAATACGTTTTTCTAAAATAGCGCATGCAATAAAAAAAATTTCCATACATATTCTTCACATATGTACTGAATTTAAAGAGGTTTACAGAGAGATGAAGCCATTCTGGCCAAATCCTTCTATCTCATGGAATGGGACCTAATGGAAAACAACTACAATGAATATGGCTATCATCCTGGGAATACAGTTTCTCTCAATTATATTTGTGAAATTATTTAGAAAACTTTGAAAATTTTACTTAGTACTAAAAAATATCGTATATGTGGTCTCTAAGGGAAACCCTTCTATCTTAAAGCTTGGTGTCTAATGGTACACAAATTATTTTAAAGGGGAGCTCGTCTAGATTTGTAATCTACTGCCCAAATACTCAGCAATTACTTTGGAGTATTTTTAAAATTTTTTTGAAATGTTCTTAGCATTACCAGCCAGATCTCCAGATTTACATTTATTTTGCATTCTTGAAATTTCCTTTTTTTTTTTTTTTAAAATTTATCACACAACGAATTCTCGTGTGATCTGAAACGAATTATTTTTTATTTTAAAATTTATAAAAAAAAGCCAATTAAACATTTCAATTGAAACAACACAAGCTTACAAATTCAAGTTAACTTGAGGATCAGTAAAATATTTAGGATTTGTTACATATAATCGCTATACTTCAGGAAAGATTGCTATATACAATTGTACCGGACACGCCCACTTTCTTAACAACGTAAAAATATGATTAAATATGGTCACCACAAACATAGTTTCCTCTCCGTAAAAATATCAAAACTAAACATCAAGGCTGGTTTATTGCATTTAAAGGAAAATGATTAGAAACGAAAAAAATCAATAAATTAAAAATTTTTAATTTTTGGCCTTGACTGGGGGCTGAACCACAATATTTGCAGTTGAGAAGCATTTTTAATAAGTTTGGTTAGATGCAATCTAACGATAATATAGTTGCCATATTTTTTCTTTGCCTGTAGTTTTATGTGCTGTTTTTATAACACAAGCAATCAAAACTCGTCCAGAAATTTTATATGAAAAGTACTCAAAATATAAAATCAATAAACTGATTGCACAAAGAGTCATCGTTATCGAAATTTTCATATATTTTTTTTGGATAAGATCATACAACTTTAGAAGCTCTGAAAGCTTTTCTTATAAAATTTTCAGTTCTAGCAAATGGTATAGTTTTCCTGGGCATGTCGTTAACTGTGGAATATATCGCCTCACCATTCATTTTTTTTTTTATATAAAAACATAAAAATTACGATAGTTTTTGTTTGATATCGAAGGCGGTGATTTGGGCCACCAAGTCAATTTTAGCAGTTTAGTCGTCTTAAGCGATTATTGTTTATTAGCACAGAATTTTCGTTACATTTTCGTATTATGATTTTTTCTTTTTTTATAATTTCTTTTTAATCATAAATAAGCTTAAAAAAAATTTAAATTTCTAGTTTCTAATAAAGCAACTTAATTTTTTTGAATTTTGAATAAGTTGCCACTTAATATTTCTTTTTCAAAATAAACCAATTGAAATTTAATTTTTTGAATTATTATTATTATTTTTTAATTAAAATGGCTATTTTGTTAAGCTTGAGGTCTTATTTTTCAAAAATTTATTTTTATATCGATATTTCGCTCCAATTTTTGTAGCTTCTTCAGGATATAATTATAAATTAATCAAATTATTAAAAATACATATTTCAAAAATTTTCTTGACAAAACTAAATTAGGGTGTTCAATAATAAGGTTATCCCAAACAAAATTTGAAAAATATTTAATATGTTAAAAATGTATATATAAAACAATTGTTATAAAAATGTATGTGTTAAATGAATTATGTATGTATGTAACAAGGAACAATTAAAATTTTTTTTTTTTTTTTTTTTTTTTTTTTTTTTTTTTTTTTTTTATAAAAATATTAAATAATAACATAATTTTGTTAATATGCTCAAATAAATATATAAAATTATATATTTGTACATGGACACACTTATTTGTATATAAATAATATGTGCATATTAACAAAAATATTTAACAAAATTTATATTTGTTTATTAAGTGTCTATAATTTTGAGCTATATTTTCTGTATCAGACTTAAAATTTATTCTATGTGTTGTAGGTGTATTAATTATTTGTAACATTTCTAATGTGTACCTTCTTTTATAATTATTTTCTATATTTAAAACTGAAACATTTTCAAAATTAGGAAAATGATTTAATTCAAAACAATGAGAAGTTAATGCCGTTTTTTGTGAAGAAATGTTCCTATACTTTTGATCCGATTTATGTCCAGCCATTCTAGTCTTAAGTTTATTTTTTGTTGTACCTACATATACTTTGTCACAAGTTTCATTTTTATTACCATCACATGGTATTCTATAAACTACATTTGACATATCAAATTTCTCTATTTATTTATAGAATACCATGTGATGGTAATAAAAATGAAACTTGTGACAAAGTATATGTAGGTACAACAAAAAATAAACTTAAGACTAGAATGGCTGGACATAAATCGGATCAAAAGTATAGGAACATTTCTTCACAAAAAACGGCATTAACTTCTCATTGTTTTGAATTAAATCATTTTCCTAATTTTGAAAATGTTTCAGTTTTAAATATAGAAAATAATTATAAAAGAAGGTACACATTAGAAATGTTACAAATAATTAATACACCTACAACACATAGAATAAATTTTAAGTCTGATACAGAAAATATAGCTCAAAATTATAGACACTTAATAAACAAATATAAATTTTGTTAAATATTTTTGTTAATATGCACATATTATTTATATACAAATAAGTGTGTCCATGTACAAATATATAATTTTATATATTTATTTGAGCATATTAACAAAATTATGTTATTATTTAATATTTTTATAAAAAAAAAAAAAAAAAAAAAAAAAAAAAAAAAAAAAAAAAAAAAAAAAAAAATTTTAATTGTTCCTTGTTACATACATACATAATTCATTTAACACATACATTTTTATAACAATTGTTTTATATATACATTTTTAACATATTAAATATTTTTCAAATTTTGTTTGGGATAACCTTATTATTGAACACCCTAATTTAGTTTTGTCAAGAAAATTTTTGAAATATGTATTTTTAATAATTTGATTAATTTATAATTATATCCTGAAGAAGCTACAAAAATTGGAGCGAAATATCGATATAAAAATAAATTTTTGAAAAATAAGACCTCAAGCTTAACAAAATAGCCATTTTAATTAAAAAGAAAAAGGTCAAATAAAACTTACTAATAAATTATTATTTTTTTTAATAATTCCGATATATAGACAGTAGGAGAAAAAAGCGGCTCTCCTTCTCTTTATACATTTGAAAGCTGGCAAAAATAATTTTATAAAAGTTATTGGGGTTGAGGTTATAATTGCAGCTAACCTGTTTCTCATTAATGTTATCATCATCATTGTATATGATAAGTGTGCCAAGTGTATAATTATTAACATTATCCCTGCTCTGGCACACAAAAAGGATATTTGCGCATATTATAAGGCTTGTTTAGCGATTTACTTAAAGATCCTTTAATATTTTGTTGTGTTTGCTTCATACCACACCTGCTTGTCATGCTTCAATTATTACATTTCAGTTCTTATTAACTTTTTTTTTTTCAACTGTCACATTGTCTTTATGAACTGGTTTTTTTCTTTAAATTAAATTCAACAAAAAATTAAATAATTTTTTAATGTTTGCTGACAATGAGTGCATTAAACACACAGAAAAAAAGTCATTTTATAAGGCGGAAAATCTTCTTTAAGCAACAGAACACAAAATGTTTTGTTTTTTTCTTATAATTTAGCAACAAACAACATCCATTTCTTAATGGTTTTAACAGGGGGTCAAAACAAATTTGTTGCCGTTTGCTACTCGTACTGGCGAAATGATATTTGACATTTTAAAATGCAAGCTGCAGAAAATATTTAAAATGATGAAGAAGGAAACAAAAAAATTAACCCCCCGATCAAAACCTTAATACTTTAGCAAGGCATCCTATTTGTATTCCCTTAATTTATCCTTTATTTTTAGATTACGCGCATGTATGTGTGTGATGTTATTGCTTCTGTAGTTATTAAAGTAACGTAATACATCGTTTTTATCAGAACTTTTTTTTTAAGCCACGTGTCAATTTTTAACTGCTGCTATTATAGATTGGGCTGCATACTATGTCACAGATATTATACGTAACGTGTGTTTTTAGCATCAAATGGCTAAAAAAAAATTATTTACAAAATAATTTTTTATATTTTAATTATTATTAAATTAATTTCCAATACTTCGACACGAATTATAAAATTTTATTAAATTATTTTCCTTAAGAAAAACGCTGGAAATTAATTTAATAATAAATAAAATATATAAAAAGACTTAAAAGCTTAAACAATAATTATTTATTTATTTATAAATAATTTTGTTGTAATTTAAATTTCACCCGAAAAACGCCTAAATTCTTTTCAACATGTTGTCATTTATTTCATGTTAAACATATTTAATGTGTCTGGCAACATGTTTATAGCAACTCATGTAAAATAATAGACCCGACTTTGAGTGGCGTTGTCATAACGAAAACTGTAATATATGGCAACACTAGCTTTGTCACACATATCGTTATTTTTTTTCAAAAAAGTTCTAAGTTACCAAAAATTTAAATCGACTTTTTGAGGTATTATGATGCCCCGCATAGTTTCTGCAAAATTTTGCACTCCTACAATTAAAAAAAAAATGTTTTCTTAAACTAAGACTTAAGCTCAAAATATAAATTTTGTTAATGTAAACATTGCATTCCATATTTGCTCAAATGTCAACAAATTGAAAATAACAAAACAAATTTACTATTGAAAAAATTAAAGTTGCCAGATTTTTTGAAAGTTTTATGATCTGGTAGCATAGATTTTGGTGTTTGCAAGACCTAGTTCACTATGCTCAGCATATTTGCAAAACTTTAAAAAATGTAATTTAAGTTATTGCTCTTACGCTTGGCTGTAGCTGCATAAAATTTGGCCTAAAAATTATTACAGCTTGTAAGTTTTATTTATGCATATTTTTAGCAACAACAAATTATAAAAAATTTATACTAGATACAAGAAAGCGAGCTGAAAAAACCTAAAATTATGTGCTTGTAATTACACCTTAGCGAAAATTACTTTTGATAAAAAGACGAGTTAAATGCGAGTACAAGTTGTATTGAAATTATTTACATTCCTTTCAAGGAATAATTTTTTTCTGCTGTTGTTGTTTCTATAGTTTGTACGTGACACTCATTTGCAGCTTACGAGTATGAAAAGTTTGCAACGCTCGTTCATACAGGTTTTTTAAATAAGAAAAAAAAAACACATGACATAATTGTAGTAAAACTTTTATTACACCGTGCAACACATCAAATACAAACTCCTGCTAGTAAGGAATTTTTAGAATTACTAGTTTAGGTGGGACTTGAATTTTATGGATGATTTTTCCCAAGAATATACCACTTTTCTTAAGGCAATATCCCACCAACCAATTGGAATTTTGTTTTCATGTCTGCGGCACAATTGTAGCTGTAGTCTAGAAGAAGAAAAGCTTAAAGGAAAGTAACCACAAAAAACTGCATCTAGTGCTCCTTTTCTATTCTACTGCTCTTTAACCTTCTGTCTCCTATTTCTTTGACATCCCCTTCTATCGCTTTCTTTCTTTAAATTTACTTTTATACAGACATTAAAAAAGAACCAAATCAAAACATTCAAAGCTTAATTATAAATTTATTATTGAGGCCGCCCTGTAAAACTTATTGCTTCAAAAATGCTGTTCCCATGAAATAAATAAAATTAAAATAAAAGAAACAACAAATTTTCTGCCACTTAGATGCAGTTTTTTTGGGTTATTTTGTTTTACACTTTCTATAGCTACAATTGCGCGCAAGATTTCAATTGGCTTGGGAGATATTGCCGTAAGAAAAATGAATTATTCTTGAAAAAAATGTTCTGGAGGCCCATAATATCTGAACGTCAGCTAAATTAGCTTACTAATTATTCATTTCGTTCCTCCATTGCGGAAGCAAAATTTTCCCATTATTCATTCCGTTGTTGCGGTTTTACCATATTATTGACTCCGCATTAAAGATAAATTTCTACAATTTACTTACGCTTAAATTTTCTCCCGGAAAGTAAACGGAAAGATAAAAAATTTTGCAAAAATAAAATGAGTTTTAGTTTAATTTGTTTATTTTTTTAGAGAAAATTTCGTTTTATTTGTTTAAAATTAAATTTTCTTTTTGTTTATTTAAAATTTATTTTGAGGTTAAAAAATGCAAGTTTTTTCTTATCATGAAAAGCTGAAACATTAACAGAATTCATTCACAATAGATAACTTATTAGTTCACAATTAAATGAAATAATTCAAAATAATGAAAGAATTCCACAGGCCTGAATAATAGCCTAACATTTTAGAGGTCCAAGCGAAAGAAGAGAAGAAAGAGATACGCAGTTTCTATTAGAAATGTGGGCAAAAGGTGACACCAAAAATATTGTTTTACAAACAAACAGCTGTTTACTGAATACAGAAACTTTTAATTTGCATTAGTGTAATATTTACACACATTAATGTCACCGACTGTCTACGGTATTAGTTATTTTTAAAATGTGTTTCGATGACTTCCAACATGTTGCACTGTGTTATTTACCGTTTTTTGTTTATAGAGTTTAATTAAAATTGAAACTTTCGTTTCTAATAAAGAAACAAGGAAGAGTTTTATTAGTGCCTATTTTGCACTATAAATTGTTTCCTTCTTATAACAAATGTCCAAGTCAGTGACATGTTTTGCCAGAATACTTAAGGTTTGTTATCTTAATTTAGGAAAAAAAAACTGGTTTTCAAAAAATCTATTAAAATATTGACGCTCTACCCTAACCTTAAGGCCCCGGCGAGATTCGAACTCACGATCTCCTGTTTACTAGACAGGCGCTTTAACCAACTAAGCCACGGCGCCTTATAAATTTAAGTGCAAATACTTGTACTTAAGTTCATTTAAAACCATTTTAAAATTCCATGTTCTAATTTTTATTAAATTTCTTATCTAATTTTAAGTAATTTTTTTGTAGTTCATAAATGCTTTAACATGTTTTCAAATAAAATATTTGTTTTGTTGTTACTGAATGCTCGACCCAGCCAACATTTTGATTTGATTTTACAATAGAAGTTTTATAATGTAAAAGCGTATTCTAAAATCAAGATATGTGCATAATTTTTTTTATTCTGGATTAAACCAAAAAGAGACAGTAGATATACACTCTATGGCACATGAATAGAACCCCCTAACACAACTTCAAAAGGTTATGGCTTCTAAAAAAAATGCTATTAACTTAATTTTTATTTCCATTTAAAGCTAATTTAGTTGTTATTGAGCTCTACAAAAATTGGTTCAATATAAACACTGATTTTGTTCTTATAAAAAATTTTGTAAAAAAGAAATGCCTTCAAAATTTGTATCAAAATTTTTTATGAAAATTTTTGCATCTTAAAGCGTTTTTAATAACGAGTAAAGCCTCCATTTTTACAAATTGCTTCCTGAATTCGATTGGTAATAGAAGCATACAATGATTTTATGTAATCGAGCGAAATGGTCCATCAAGCCACTTTTATGCCTTCAATTCAATTCTTTGGTAGTATACAGCTATTCAGAGGGTTTATTATGTATTTCGATTCGAATCGAAATGGCTTTCGAAATCTTATATGTAGAACTTTCGAAAAACCTGTAGAGTTGTATAAACAATTTTAGGAGTCATTTTAAAAATGTTAATTTTTTTTTTAATTTTCTACAAAATTAGTTTTTTTCAAATTGAAAAATTCTCCTCTAAAGCCTTTTCGATTCGAAGCGAAATACATAATAAATATTCTGAAGGAAACGTTTCGAAAAATATGCGATGGCTTCAATTATTATTTTAACAATCTCTGAAAAAAGGAGCATCAATTGAATCGTTTGCCAAGCAGAGTGAGGGGGTATTGATAAGGCTAACCTGTGAGCTGAAATTTTTGTCCAACACCATTAACGCTAATTGCTATATTGAAGTGCTACACGAAGCGTTTCTCCACTTTCAGAACAATTTTAAAAGCTTAAAGTGGACATTCCAGTATGACAATGTAAAGAAGTATATAAAAGCTTACTATACATTTAAGACTATCTGTCTCTTTTAGATTTTCACTAGATTGCGTTCATGTTAAGACATTTTTAACAAATAAAAAAAGCTTTTTCAGCTGTTATTGTATTTTGTGAAGAAACTTGTATTGGGGGCTGTCTAGTTTTAGTGCTTAAGCAAGAAGTAGAAAATATATGTATGTATAGGTTTATCTTCTTCTTCTTAATATATAAAATTCGACTGTACGTGTGTTTGACATTGTACTCCTCCTAAACGACTAGACCAACTTAATTGAATTTCTGTATATGTGTTTGGGTTTAGCGTCACAAACCCGCCCGGTAGCTGGCGGTACAGTCAGTATCTGGCTTATTTATCTGCTACCTATTTTTACCCGGTTTTGCACGGTCCTTTACTTTATTAGTACAATTTTTTAGAGTTAGAGCTAAAATAGACCACGCCCATTACGCCCATTACCATGCCCACTTTTTTAATTTTTCCCAAATCTTAGAACTTCTAGACCGATTTGGCTAATTTTATTATTATAGACATAACCCAACTTAAATTTTAATGCAAATAAAAATTTGCCACGCCTGTTATTGCCTATTATTTTTCAATAAAAATAAAATTTGAACAACGTTTGTCGGGTCAGCTACTAGTGTATTTTTATATATTTTTTATTTACTTATTTATTTTTAAAGCACCACACTTGCAATGTTGCGTTTTGTTAAAACTAAAATGAATTAAAAATTAATTATATCCTGAAAAAAGCTTAATATTTATCAATATCAAAAAAATAAGCTACACAAAAAACTAATCCTCTCTTTTTTTTTATTAAAAAAATTAAAAAAAATTTTTTTCTAATTTTTTAATTTTCTTTTATGTATTTAGTGAAAAATTGTTTTACACGCACTTCAGTATTAAGAAAATACACTGAACGTACTGCTTAAGTCTTGTAATAAATATTAAGCAGTTGTGTGTTATAAGGCGCCGTGGCTTAGTTGGTTAAAGCGCCTGTCTAGTAAACAGGAGATCGTGAGTTCGAATCTCGCCGGGGCCTTTGAATGGGTGAGTGCGAATTTTTGAAATATTTTTCAAATTATTATTTCAATTAAAATTATAAATTTTATAACGTTACAAAAAAAAATTAAATTGGCGAAACCAGCTCTAGACCTAAACCGACCAGCTTCTGTGTATTTACTTCATAATTATACGGATTAATATAGATGGAAGCTTAGAAATAAAACCTTTAAAATTTTTTGAGACAATAAAATCATAACTGTTTTTTTGTTGTTAATTGCTTGCTGTATTTAACATTTGCTGAAATTACAAACACCTTAACTTTATGCTTTCATTCAATCATGTCATATTCATTAGCATCAATTAAAGTGTCACATAGAACTCACTGTTAATATATTTTTTTTATTCTTCTCTATTTTTTTTTCTTATTTCCGATCATTCGTTTGCTTTGTTTGTCTTTTTTTTTAAGGCAAACTAGAATTTTTATTTTTATACCCCCCGCCTTTACAAATAGATTTCGTTTTAGTTCCATAATAAATTGTTAAAGGCAAATTGGTCTGTAATAATGCCAAACACTACCAAGCTTTTTTATTTTTATTTTTATTATTTTTTTTTTTTTTGCAATTTGCCAAAACGGCAGCTACAGTTAATGTCTATCAAATTGTCAGTTAAATATCGATCAACTGCAATTTAAATAGACTACAGCACGCTATGAGAAGATTGTAAACATATAAAACCGATGAAATAGATTAAAACAAATGGCCAGAATTATCTCAAGCAAAGTTTCAAGTTACAAAAAGATGATGCTAGTAGACGTTGCAAAATAACTTTTAAATATTCTCTCTTGTTAAGAATATTAAAAAGAAAGACTTGAAAATTGAAAAGAGCAGAGGTTAAATTGCGTTAGAAATTTCTTTATAATTTGAATGCAAATTTTAATGAACAACTAAAACAAATAGAAAAAAACTCGCATTGGAAATAGCGTATATTTAAAATTTTTATTTTCATACAAAGCGTTTCTCTTACATATTTTTATTAATTTGTAAAAGAAAATTGTTTAAAAAATTTGTTTGTAAGTTATAGGTCCGGGGAGATTCGAACTTACGACTTTTTGTTTGTAACTTTATAAAATTTATTATTATTTTAATTGAAATAATAATTTTAAAAATATTTCAAAAACATGGACATACCCCAAAGGCCCCGGCGAGATTCGAACTCACGATCTCCTGTTTACTAGACAGGCGCTTTAACCAACTAAGCCACGGCGCCTCACGAAATCCCAAGTTCAAATTTATTAATAAAAATTCTAAAGCTGTCTAATTATTTAATAATTAAAAGCATATAAATAAATTACTGATAAATTTCTTTTTTTGTTTGCATTTTACTACTTGCAACACTCTAGTTAAAGTATTAGTAAAGATAAAATGATACTGCTGGTTTGTTTTCTTTCGAACGTTCAATATTTCTTCATAGAGTTTATAAAATGTAGGCAAATTGCTAAGTGTTTCACTAAATTTAGTTTTGAATGAAGGGCATAAAAACCAAACAAAAAATGAATATAAGTTTCCTGAGCAGTAAACTTTTTGAAACTCAATTTTATTACTTCTTTATATATAAAATCAAGTCTTATAAACAGCAAACAAAAAAAGGCCAAGCCTTATTAAAGTGTCATCTCGAGGTCCTAATCGTATCTTTAAAAAATCAAAGGATTTGAATTTTAATATTAATTTAAGCCACATAAAACTGTGCTTTGCTTAGGGCACCTTGGCTTAGTTGGTTAAAGCCCCTGTCTAAAAAACATTAGATCTTGAGTTTGAATCTTGCCGGGGTCTTTCAATGATATTTGGAGGTTAATCTTTTTTGTATAATTCATAAAAAATCTATTCTATAAAAGTTTTACTTCATGTTATTCAAAAGTTTAATTATAATTTTTAAAATTGTTCTAGAAAGTCCTGTTTGTTACCTGTGATATCAGTATTTTTTACTTTTTTTTTTGAAAATGATTAAAAATTCACTTGTTTGTCTAAGGCGATACCTGATAGTGACTCAAAAAATTTTTTTAATTAAATGAGACTTAGCAACTCATAAATAATGCCTGCGTAAAAAAAGGGATTATTGTACAATTTCGCTTAAAGAATAAAATTTGATTTAAATTTTTTTAAACTAAGTTCAAGGGAAGCAATAAGGCGCCTTGGCTTAGTTGGTTAAAGCGCCTGTCTAGTAAACAGGAGATCGTGAGTTCGAATCTTGCCGGGGCCTTTCCGTCACGGGGATTTTGATAAATATTTTTATCGCAATTTTACTGAAAATAATTAACCCTTATATAGTTAAAATTGAGGAATTTTCTTAAGTTTGCAGTTGACTACATGTAAAATCGAAATATTGTGGGAGGAGTACATACTTATATCAGGCCAATTATAAATAAAAATATCTTTATAATTTGTAAGAATTTTTCTTAAAAAAAGATTTCAATTTTACCATCTTAAATTAGAAGAATATGTTCTATTATGCTTTGTGGAATCAAGTTTGTAGTCCTTAGTTTAAAAACTTTCACCTTATCTGAAAGTTTGCTTTTCTTTTTTATATTTTCTTGTTTTGACTAATTGAGAATTATAAAGATTTTAAAAAAACTATGTATGGCGCCGTGGCTTAGTTGGTTAAAGCGCCTGTCTAGTAAACAGGAGATCGTGAGTTCGAATCTCGCCGGGGCCTTAGTAGTAAATAGAAATTATTTTTTGCAAGTGAGATAGCAAAACAAAAGTAAATAATGTTTTAAAAAATTCTATGAAATTTTCACTGGAATTTCCTAAATCTTAACATGGTCTCATGCTTTTGAAGCTTGTATTTTTTTATATTTTTTTTTGATACACTAAAATTTTGTCATTGAAAATGTAAGAGGTTTGATCTAATACGAAAAGAAAATTTTTTATATGTTTTAATATCAATTAAAACAAGTTGTTAGTTTAAAAATGAACTATTTAACAACCTTTTCATATGGTTGGCCCAAGCAGGAAGGAGGAGGCCAGAGAAGTTAAACATAAAATATAAAAATTCTACAAGAAAGATAAGATGATGTTAAGATAATTAAAAATGTAAGTGCTTTTTGATGTTCTGAAGGCTTCCCTGCTCCATCTATTGCTTGATTCAAATTTTTGTATTGATAACTTGCGCTGATTTTTTTGGCGACTATTTTTACTAATTAAATAGGGCGCCGTGGCTTAGTTGGTTAAAGCGCCTGTCTAGTAAACAGGAGATCGTGAGTTCGAATCTCGCCGGGGCCTTTCCCTTAAAGGGTTGTTGATACTTATTTTTATCACAATTTTAGAGAAAATAATTAACTCTTATATAGTTAAAATTGATAAACTTATTAAATTTTATTAAACATTTTCTTAAATTTTCAGTATTGGGATAATGTACATAAATCAGGCCAAATATAAACAAAATTTTCGTTATAATTTGTAAGAATTTTTCATAAAAAAGATTTCAATTTTGCAATCTGCATCAATAATTTCTTAACGGAAAAGAAATTTTTGTTCTGTTGGTAGTACTTAGTTTAAAAACTTTCAAATATTTTGATTGCTTGCTCTTCATTTTTATATTATCTTGTTTTGACTGTTTGAGAATTATAAAGATTAAAAAAAAGAAAATAAGAAAGTGGACTGAAAAACAATGTGGGTAATATTAAATTGTATACATTTGTGGAGAAGATATGGCACCGTGGCTTAGTTGGTTAAAGCGCCTGTCTAGTAAACAGGAGATCGTGAGTTCGAATCTCGCCGGGGCCTTTGTTGACAAGAGTAATATTTTTAAAAAAATATTTAAAAAATGTTTAGATAACCAAGGAAAAATAGAAAAATCCACAAAAGGACCTTAAAAATATTTTGTTCTATTAATAAAATAAATACTTTAAAAATTTATAATTTTTTTAGAAAATTTTTTAAATATTTGAAATGAAAGTTTTGCTTTTAAAATAATAAATATTAGGCTTGATGCTGTCGTAGTTGTTGCAAAAACAGTGATATGCGGCAAACGTCAGCCATATGTTTTATATTATCATGTCGCCAATTCGATTTCGAGAATGATATTCAGAAAAAGGCTGATAGAAATTTAGCGCCTAATAAATTTATAATTTTTATAAATTTTACTCCAGGCTCATTGTGATTGTTTGTTAATGCCATACTTGTAAGGAGTACAGTTAAATATGGCAACTCTGCTATATATTTCATAAGCCTGCCTTCTAAGCTAGGCAGGGAAATATAAAAAAGCTTTCGAGAAAGCGTAATTTTTATACCAGATAATCCATTTTATTACGTTTATTAAAAATGTTAATAAAATAATTAAATGTGGTAGCTCTGGTCATTAAGTTTTCTACGTTTTATAGTTGAGTTGAGGTTACGCTTACTGTCAGCCTACAAACATGCCTATTCCTTTCCGTTTTTTCCTATTCTAAGGTCTGCACCTTCTCTATCAGATGAGACTATTTTGATCATAGAAATACAAGATTATGCCATCCCGCACATAAATTGGAAATTGTTTACGCATGTTGGGCCAAATAACGTCGCACTATGTTTTCTTATTCAATAACAGAGAGAGAGAGAGAGAAATGTGCATTATTTTTTTCTTCAAATAGTGGAAATCATACACAGGGCGTAATCTTGTATTTCTATCATTCTTGGTAAGGACCACCGTAATTAGCCCTGTTTCTATACTTCCCGTATGTGTGAAAAATTTTATAATATTTGTAGTGTGCTTTAAGGGGCGCCGTGGCTTAGTTGGTTAAAGCGCCTGTCTAGTAAACAGGAGATCGTGAGTTCGAATCTCGCCGGGGCCTTCTCTGTAAGAAATAATTTTTTTTCTCAAATTCTTATAAACTCGTTTTTATTATCATCACGCACCGCCACCTTAAACATCTATTGTGCAGCTAAAGCTATTGAGTGATTTGCGACAACAAATCAATTTTTACTTAAGTCGACTTAAGCGATTTTTGCTTAGTCCAGGACTACACACAGCAATTCTTGATTTTGTAGGAGAAAGATGAAAGGGGTACAAACTTGCTCATAGTCGGCAATTCCGTTTTGTTCTCTCTTCGTATCTTTTATAAAGATGTAAAAAAAGAAGACAGGTAGCTTGGGGCTGAACGAATGACTGAATAAGAATGCTAAAATTGCCGAAGCAAAATTGCTGTGTGTAGACACAGCGGCAATTTTAAAAGAGAATTGAGAAAGAATTGCCCAACTAAACTTGGCGTGTGTGGTCCTGGTCTCATTTTATTTAATTTTTTTTTTTGTTAATTTTTCTCTCATGTAACTTCTTTTTAAGAACAAGGCGAATCTCTAGGCATCCATTAAATCCGTTGGTTGCATAATATTTTTTCTATTTTTGTTTTGTGTTAGATATTTATTTTTGTTGTTGTAGAAAAGTTTTTAAATACACTTTTGTTGATGAACATCTAACGTCAGCGCTCTTATTTAGATTTGTCATTTCAACATAAACGTTTGAAGCGCTAATTTAGTTTAAGGTGAAGGTACACAGCACGCGTTTCACGCGCAACGCGTTTCATACTTCTTGAGCGTTTTACGCGTTTAAAGCGATGAGTTACACACAACGCTTTTGACGCTTTTTTTATAATTAGCTGTTGAAAGAAGTTATATTTTTATTTGGTAGAGTGACACAACAAAATGGATAACGAAATAATTTTACTTCAAGATTTTTTGCTTTTTTACCTCTTCCATTAATTTTTCATCCATTTTTTTCAATTTAAATTTTGCTTTTTATAACAACAAATGTCGCTTGTCAACTGTCAACCGCCTACAACGCGTGAAATGTTAAAAGTTGCTTAACTTTTTGCGTCACACGCGTTACACGCGTCTTTATGTACCTTGCTTCATATAAATACATTGTTTTAACTTTTTTGACAGAAGCGTAAAACGCGTTGACGCGCGCGACGCGTGCTGTGTAACTTCAGCTTTAGGCTGTTAATGGAAAACTCATAATTAATAATCCTGTAAATTCCCTTTAAATTCTGGTAGCACTTAGTGGTGTGTTGTAATGATTATGGTGATGTGCTGCCACATGGTTTCATATTTGCCCGCACTTTAAAAATTCTGCTTTGATGATTTTAATTAAAAGATAATTTCCATGCCCTGCATAAAATAACTATAATAAAAAAACAGAAATGTTCTGAATCTTGCAATTCTAATTGAAGACCAATAGCGCGCCACACAAACCATGAGTGTTTGTATGTAATTTTACACAATATGCTCTCACAATTATTAAAGTAATTTTTGCTTAAAAACACAAGTGGTCGTTCATCTTACTTTTCTTTATCTTTCAGATTATGTAGACGAGTATGAATAGGCGTTGTAAATCCCTTTTCTTTATATATTAAATCCTCTTAACACTTGTTGTTCACCAAGAGTAGCTTAGTGCTATCAATGTGCAATTTGCGGTTTCAGTCTGTTTCCTTTTCAGCTTAGTTTTTAACATAATTCATATACCTACAATTCTTTATTTTCATTTTAATTTTTTCTTTTTATTATTTTGTATTGAAACACATGCTGGGTACTTGGTTAGTTGGTTGGTGCAAGTGTTTGTTTGTGGGTCTTGTAACCACTGACAGACTTTAAAATTATGTCTTTTTTATTTTAATGTGATTTTTTTTTCTTCCGCAGTTGCAGCGTCTCCATCCACTTTAAACATTTTTTTCCTTTGCGGTGAGTGAGTGTTGCTATTTTGAAAGCATCTTCTTGTTGCTTTAAAATTATTATTATTTTTTTTTTTTTTAGTTTTTTGGTATTTTGTTTAAGCAGCCATATTCTTTTGAGCTTCGTTGTGGTGTCTAGGCTGCCATTTACAAAATCAGAAAAGAAAAAAAAAGCACAAAAAAGAAAAATGTAAAACTGAATCTGTGGTTGGTTTTACTTACCACTTTTTCCATTTGTTTTCATTCATACCACATTCATGTAATTTACAGTCCGGCGCGCGCGCACAATTGTTTTGTATTAAAATCTGTCTGTCTGTCTGTCTGCATATTTTTTCGCTGGTTGTGATTTTTGGTTATGTTCCCAGACTCTCCCTTGATAATGTCGTGTGGTGGTATTGGGCAACGCCCGTTGCTGTTCCGTTGGCTTTTACTTCATTTTAACTTCTTTCTCATTATTGTGTTATTAACTTGCTGCGAGTATGACTACTGTGTTTGGCGAGCTGAGATTGTTTTTTTGTGTGTTTTTCTTTTCTTCATTTTTTCATAACTACATGAGTGCATAAATAATTTTGTTTCTTAGTTTTATTTCCATTTTTTTTATTGCTTATGTTCCCCAGTTGTAGGTTTGTTTGTGTGTGTGGTTACCTAACCACACCTCCAGTTTGGCTCGTTTTATTTTTATTTTAATTTATATTTTATCTCTCCTATGGAATCTGCATAATTTTTTTTTCAAGTTAAAAATCAATTTCTTTTTTTTAAGGCGATTTTTTTTTGCTGTCAGTAAGGAAATTTGCCTTAAAATATGTAATCAGAGCAGATGATCGCTTGGATTAGCGTTTTTATAGTATAAAAAATTGAGTATCTTTTTTTTTTTTTGTCTAATTGTCATGATTTTTTTATCTAAAAAAAATCATCTAAGATAAAAATATAAAATTGTCTTTGATTAAGTTTAAAATTAAATACAGGAAACCCTTAATTAAATTATAAAAAATAAATTAAATTTGAAAAAAAGGAATATCAGTACCATCACCAGAATAATTTTGTTTATCATCTTGTGAAATTATTTCTGAATTATCATCTCTAAATTGCGTACAACAAAACAATTTGTGTAAAAAGAGAATTTTTTTCTTTTTAACTCGTGTTAAATCAAATTCCTGTAAAAGGAGCATTAGGTTTATACACTTTAAATGATCAGAGAATGGCTTTCGCTAACCAGCAGCTGAAGCCATTCTGCCACACAAGTAGTTGCACTAACATTGTTTTCAGCAATTGTGAATATTCCCTGGGGCTTTTTCCAAAAAAAAAAAAAAAAATCCCAAATCTCAGAATTTTCTATGACAAAAAAGTCAGCACTTCTTTTTTCTCTTATCATAGAAATTTCTCCGATTAAGGGAATTTTTTTCAAAAAATCAAAATTTTCCTAAAGAATATTCATGATTGGTCTGATAGTGAAAAAGGAGGAAAGGAATAAACTTCCAGGAAATTTTTATTCATAATTGGAGTGTCTAGATTAGCTTGGGTTGCACAGGCTGGCTCAACAAAAAAAACAGAAAATAAATCACTTAAGTCTTCGGATATGGTCACTTTGTGTAAGAAGAAAAGTGAACAAAGAAAGCGATAGAAACATGTCAAAGAAACAGAAGCCAGAAAAACAAGAAAAGTAGAAACATATTAAGAGAAGAAGAAGAGCCCATCACCTAAGCCATTGTAACTAAGGTAGACCGGGGACAGATGCCGAAGTAAAGTTCACTTTGATCCTAAAATGCAAAGGCAGAGAAGATGTTCCAGAGTTTCGTCCTCTTTCTGGTGTTAAAAATTTTACAGCAACACTTTGATGGCAAACCTATTCTCCTCTCTAGAGCCCCAGAAAATCCCTAAATCCCTACCGCCATTCATCTGGACTGTGCTTTACGAAAAAAAATCTTTCAATTTGATATTTGCAGACCGAGAGAGGGATCCTTAATTCTTTATTATTACTATCACTATAGGCTATAATCGACCCGCGATCTTTAAGATCTATTGTGCAGCCCAATTCCTAGCTACAATCCGAGACTCTTTACGAATTGCGTAATCGTTGTAAGACTAATCATGCTTAGGTCTCCTAGGACCAGTGTCTCATGGCCTAAGCAGCTCATTCTGCATCTTGCCACTACTGGGCTCTTGCTGAGAACATGCTTCAATGTTTACCGTTCTTCTCGATAGTCGTCTTGTACCACATCGTTTTTAGTCATGTGATAGTTAAGCCCACAATGGCCCGTAAGTAGCTCAATGTAGAGTTTTATGTCATTTCTGCTGAGGTTTAAAACAACCTCTGCCTTAATACACTCGAGGTTAATTAGTCTCTTTCACTGCCGCATGCCCCATTTGGCTCTCCAGCAGTCTAGTAGACTTCGTTTCTCCTCATTGCGTACTTGAGCACTAGTCAAGTTTTTGGTCCTTAATTCTTTAACTTTTTTAAGAAAAAATTCTACATTCTACATTCACGTGCTGAACATGAATGCCTGCTCGAAAGCTCAACCTTACGGCACTCATAACCCTAGGGTGAATACAATGGGTCTACCTGAGGTAGAAGCGGAGCATATCTAAAACTGCTTCCGATCTACGAGTCAATGCAACTTCACACCGAGCTTATGCTCTCCAACATAATTACTGTATCATTTTAATCAAACATTTCACTAAATTAAATTCCCATTCGCCATTCCTTCTCATCACAAATTTTAGTGACAAAAAATTTTTTCTTTTATTTTAATTTTAATTTGTTTCCATAAAAACTTGTTAGTGGGGAGAATTTGTTTCCCATAATTTTCATTTGTTTAATTTTTTTTTCTCAAAACACTAATTAAAATTCTTATGTGATTCAAAACGCCCATTTTACCAACACCCACTTTCTATTGTTTTAAATAAAAAGTAAATAACCACCCATAACAGGGTTTCATTTATAAATTCCCTTCAACAATTCAATTCTATTTGATCGTGTGTATGTGTATGTGTGTGAATTGTGAATAACAATTGCCGATTGATGTTTTAAAATAGTTATTAAATAATAATTTTACCTTGATGACATTTACTAAACAAATAATTATTTTACAAACGATAAATTAACAACAACAACAAGAAAATGGCACAACAACTTGTAACAAACAATTGTCTGAATAAAGTCGTGTGTGGCAGAGTAGTTGTAAATAAATTCATATAATTTGAGAAGATTAGTTAGTGTTGTTGTTGCTGCAGTAGGCCTAACAAATACATAGCGGCGTAAGGTTGCCAGCTTGCAAACTATCCTATAAAAGTAGAAAAAAGGGGGGAAAATTAAACTAAATTAAAATCAGTTACCGAAAATCATACAAAATATTAGCCCTTGATACGGTGGTCGAAGCTGTAATCAAAATTCAAGGGTAGCGTTGCCACATTTCTTCGTTTTCATAACGAATATGTGTTATTGCTTTTTCAAAAGAATTTTTAAATCCATTAAATCCAGATGCAATAACCTTGATAGTTGGCATGCCAGTTATAAATATTTCTATTCCAATCTATTGGAGGAAAAGCTTACCTTGAAATATTTTAGAAGCAACCATAGTGATTAAAATAGTAGCGGTGAAAAATGCTTTATTTCAACTGATATGCCCTTTGATTGTAAAAGCTAAGGCGTGTTGTTTTACAATAACAGAAGAAACTTTAAAATAGTGCACCGTGTGTAACGCAAAAAAAAGTATCCGTCGCTTAACCATTAATTAAATAAAAATTTTTTTTCATTTGATTAAATTTTTAATTAATTCAATTAAAAATTTTGTCGCCATGAGTTTTTTTTAATTGAAATTTTTATTTAATGTAAAACTATTATTTTGTAATTTTAACAGTTTTTTTTTAACTAGATTCCTGCTTTCCTTGGGAATTTCTCTCGCTTATTTTTAGAATATTAATGTGGCCATCCTTTTCATATTTTCTGCTTTTGGTAATTTTATTCCCATTTTGAAAATATTAATGTGGCCGCTATTTTCATATTTTCTGCTTTTAAGTATTGTTTCTCTATTTTGAGAGTATTAATGTGACCACCCTTTTTATATTTTCTGCCTTTGGTACAGTCCTTTCTTGTTTTGACAATATTAAGGTGGCCACCTTTCTTACATTTTCTGCATTTGCTAACTTCTTTCCTGTTTTCAGATTATTAATAATTCCACCTTTTTCATATTTTCTGCTTTAGAGCTTTTTTCATCATTTGGAAGATATTAATGTGGCCACCCTTTTCGTATTTTCTGATTTTATGTATTTTTTCCCCATTTTGAGAATATTAATGTGACCACCCTTTTCATATTTTCTGCTTTTGGTAATTTCCTTTCTAATTTTGAGAATATTAAGGTGGCCACCCTTTTTATATTCTGTTTTTGGTAATTTTTTTCCTGTTTTCAGAATATTAGTGTGGCCACCTTTTTCATATTTTCTGCTTTTGGTAATTTCTTTCCCATTTTGAAAATATTAATGAGGCCGCTCTTTTCATGATTACTGCTCTTAAGTATTTTTTCCCCATTTTGAGAATATTAATGTGACCACCCTTTTCATATTTTTTGCTTTTGGTAATTTTTTTCTTTTTTTCAGAATATTAATATGGCCACCTTTTTCATATTTTCTGCATTAGGTAATTTCTTTCCCATTTTGAGAGTATTAATGTGGCCGCTATTTTAATATTTTCTGCTTTTAAGTATTGCTTCTCTATTTTGAGAGTATTAATGTGACCACCCTTTTCATATTTTCTGCTTTTGGTAATTTTTTCTTTTTTTCAGAATATTAATATGGCCACCTTTTTCATATTTTCTACTTTTGGGATTTTTTCATCATTTGGAGGATATTAATGTGGCCACCCTTTTCGCATTTTCTGCTTTTATGTATTTTTTCCCTATTTTGAGAATATTAATGTGGCCACCTTATGTTAGACCCTTTTCATTTTGCTGACACAGTGGCTCATCATCGTTATTAGCTGTTATTGTTGTTGTCAATGTTGTTTGTTGTCTTTGCACTTGATAATTTTCTCGATGAATGATTTTCTATGTGAAGGTTGTGGCATTGTTCGATTTAAATTTTATTTTTATTTTTTTTATTAAAATATTTTCTTGTTGTTGTTTTTGTTTTATAAAGAAAATGCTTTGTTTAGAATGCTTACAACTGCAAATGCAATTTTACCTTTTTAACGAACTCCCCTTTAGAAGTTTATAAACTAAAGTTGAAAGTTTCAACACTCTAGTACTCATTTGATGACACAATGGCAGTTGTTTGTGTTGGTATATGTGTGCTTCACTGCAATTTTAGTTACACGTATCAATGACAGGCATTTCTTGGTTTTATTCAATATTTCTGCTGCATTTTTGTTTTGTTTTTCTTTTTAGTAAATTTATTTTTAAACAATAATTTAATACCGGTCTTGAGAATTTTTGTAGATTTAGAGTGGTAAGTGGGTACAATATTCTTTATTTATGGTAGTTAAGTAGCTCAAGTAGACAATGCGTGCGTGTCATTGGTGTTGTTAAGCAAACGAAACAGAAAAAAAAAGCTTAAGGAAAAACGCAATCAAAAAAAAAAAAAAAAAAAAACATGAAAATTGCAGCTCGTTTTAAATTAAAACGGAAGGCTTGGTTGCATAGAAAGAGAGTCAAGACAGTCTCGTATGCGTTTTAAAGAAAAAGAAAAAAAATACCAGCCAACACAATCAAAAACTTTCAATTTCAATGTCATTCAAACGTAAACAAACAAGTGGTGGTAACGTATATTACACAGCCTTAAATTATTTAATAAGATAAAGTGCAAAAATAAAAGATTTAAATAATTTAAGCCATTAAATGCAACATCACAGCAAGGTCGCTTGAAAAAAAATATTCAGAAGGGAAGTTTAGCAGCTGGGCTAAGAACAACAACAGTAACTTAAAGTGTAAAAACATTTTAAAAGAATTTTGATAATTTTTTCAATAAAATTTAAATTAATTAATTAAAAGGAAAAAGTGATTTAACTTTATTCCATCTTCTCTGACAAAAATTCCGTTTCTGTCGTTGTCTTCACTCATTATCTACTTGCTCACTTTGCTATTGAATCATTAGAAAATTGTAAGACCTCACACTGACTTTATTTTAAAAATCTGATAAACAGAAATGACGTGTTCAAGTCACCGCTAACATTTTGCTTATAACCTTTATTTACTTTGCTTTCATTTATAATTTAACGGTGAACATCAAAAGTTATCACTTTCTAGTGTCATTTAAGTGCCGACAATTAAGCGCCACTTTGAAAACAAACAACAGCAACGGCAAAAAATATTCTTCAAAAACACAATAATCATAAATACGCTCTTCAAAACAATTAAGATTGAGGAGCGCGCACGAGAATTAAACAAGAGAGAAAAAAAAAACGAAAATTTTAAATTCAAATGAAAAACGTTAAATAATCATAGATGATGAGAGATGATCATTCACAGCCACAACAGCAGCAAAAATCGCTGTTCATAAGGCAACAGCAATAGAATGATGAAAGTGATGCTGATGATGTTGATTGAGCATGTGGTTGTGTGATGGATGTTGATGAAGCCGACAAATAACGTACGGCATGAGTGAAAATTGACCATAAGCTGAGTTAAAACAAGACAATGTTGCTGTTGCCAGTGCCTGCCTGCCTGCCTGATAATAAATTGTTTGTGATGATATACGGTGGGAAGTTGCATAAATCATTTTGATTGACAGCTTGGAGGGAAACAACAATTTGTGAAACATTTACCCAGCACAATACCCAATAGTTTCAAAGTTTCCAAGTGACCAAGATATGTAAAAAATAAACCGCGCAAAAGTTCTAAGAAACCACATTTTGTTGTTGTTGTTGTTGTTGGTCAAGCCAAACTTAATTAAGACCAAAAAAAAAAAAAACGAACAACCAGCATAATTTTACTTAAAATATGATGGCTTTTTTTTAAACACAATTTAACAATATTGTATTTTTGTAAATGAATAATTTTGTAAAATATACGAGGGTTGTCTGAAAAGTTTTTTTTTTTAATTTACCTTGTAAAGCTCTATTTCTGTAGAGGGAAACACACACAGAAAACAACTTCAGTTGTAAGAACTAAATTTGAAGGGAAATAAAAAAAAATTCAGTTGTGATAATCAATTCTTTTAGTTGTACTAACCAGAATTCCAAAATATAGACCAAAATTTTAATTTTCTAATAAGATTTTCTATGGTCATGATTAAAAAATTGAACAGTCACAACTGAGTTTGTGATGGGCATCACATTTATTACTCACAACCGAAGTTGTTTTCTCAAAAACGAAATTGTTAAGCTTGTTAGCAGAAACCAACATTTTATTTTGGTTGAAAAAATTTCAATGTTATATCATTCAACAGATTTTTTTTTTTTTTTTGAAAAAGTGGACTTATACTAGTTAAAAAAAAGCTCCTAATTCGAAAGGGGCTGATACACACTTAAGTTCAATGCAATTGTAGAGTAAAAATTTGGCAGCTTCTAGTAAGCTTGTGTAGTGAATGGGATGTTGTTTTTGTTAAGTGAGAAAAATCAAAATTATTGTGATGTTGTAATTTTGTTAAGCTTGTTTTGCACTTTTTGGGGGAAAAGTAGTGGTGCCAGATTTAAAAAAAAAAAAATTTAAAGCATTTTTACTACAGCTCTCGTAGTCATAAAGATAGAAGTATGTTCCTACATTTTGATTAGACAGATTATTCTGTCATTTATTCTTTTAATGCTGCAACAACAACAAATCGTTCACAACTAATTGTTGTGTCTTTAAATTGAAATAAATTTTTATTTTATTTGAGAAATAAAACCACAACAAAAATTCTTTGGAAAATTTTCCTACACAAACGAGTACTTAGCCGTACAGCAAACAATTATGAATGGTGGTGGGGTCTGTTTGCTGGTTTGTTTGTTACAATTTGTAATATGAAAAGCTGAAATTGAAAAAAAAAAAACTATTTATGTGAATAATTGAGAATGAATGTGAATTATTATAAATAATTACAGGGTGCCTTAATTAATCTTGGTGTAGATGAATTATAAAATAATTCTAGACACAGATCAATCATGTTTTATTTCATTTTTGTATTAATTTCTGTGTCTTTTTATAATTTAAATACGAAAATGTTGTTATTTGATTAGTCACCACATGTAACCGGAGCTTTTGACAAATAATTTTAATAAGAAAAAAAAAACTGTGGCACTCATGCCCACTGTAATTTAAATAGGTATTTAAGTGTCAATCAAAAATTAAATAATTAATTGTTATAAATTAAAGAATTTTTTTTTTAATTTTTCTTTTAAATTCATAAATTACTGCACAGTAGTTGGAAAACAATTAATTTTGGTTTTCAATAAAAAACACAAAAAATTAACAAAATAAAAATAAATAAAAAATTAATACGTTTTAAGTTTTTTTATATAATTTTTTTCACTTATAAAAAGAATAGTACGAGTATTTTGGCAACAACAGCAACAAACAAAATTGTTTTTTTTTGTTATATGAAAATTATGTTTGTTTGTTTGTGTTTACATACCCACAATATAATATTTTTTATTCTCCCAGTGTGGAATGACCCCCCTTGGTTTTACGTTATATGATCTGTTATTAATTTGATTCTTGTTTAAGCAGCATCAGCAAGTTTTTTCTTTCTTAATTTTTTTATTTTATTTTATTTTTTTTTTTTGATATCCCCCTCAGCCTCTACACCCACCCTTCCTTGTGTCTGTATACGATTTGTTGGGTATGTTGTTTGGCTCCAATGCATAGATTTTGCTGGAATCTGTTGCTCTGTGTGTTAATCCTGTGCTAAGCTTGTCGCGCGTTCTCATGTTTAATGCCTCGTTTGTGGTGTCTGTTTAAATTGTTTGCTATTTATGTCGGCAACTACCGTATAAACTTTAGTGTCTTTTTCTTTTTCCTTTTTTTTAAGTTGTTTGTTTGTTGGTTTATTTTTCTTCTTCTTCTTTTATTTGTTGCTGTTGGCTTTAAGAAACATTAGCTTGTTCCTACAGCATGTTGTTCATATTTAGTTGGAGCCCAAAAGCATATGCTGAAATCAATATGTTGACTAATAAATTGTTTAACAAAAAATCTGTGTTTTATTCAATAACAATTAAAATACAAATATTACAAGGATGCTAGCCAGCGCTTTTAAAACGGGTGCAAGATGGAGGCGAAAAAGAGGGCCTTAAAATGTTTTAAAAAAGATAAGTCTCTTGGGCTTATCAGTAATCTAGTCGCTATCTTCCTTTTTAACTCTTTTGCTTTTAAATCAACAGCATTTGTTATGCTTCCACTGCTATTTGGGGTCTTAAGCCTTAATCCAAAATTCATAGCCAGCGTTTTTAAAACGCGTTCAATAGGTCAAGTTGGTAGGAAAAAATGAGGGCCTTAATATGTTTTAAAAAGTATAATTACGAGTTTCTTACAGTCTCCCAGGCTTATCATTAGTCTAGTCGGGATCTTCACTCTTAACTTTTTTGCTTCTGTTTGGGGTCTTAAGCCCCAATGCAAAATTCAGTGGGTGTAGAAAAAATTCTTAGCCCATAAGTACTGCGACCCAAAGGATCTTTGGGCAGCCAAACACCTGAGGTCTAGGCAGGAATCGCATTTGCGTTGACTGGACACTATTCTCATAGTTTTCGCAAAGTCAATTTTCCATTTTCTACCGCCTAGAAGAATTTTATATCTCCATATTCAGCTTACCTCGGCAGTCGGATAAAGGAAAAGACATCTGCTACAACTTGGAGGTACAGCTTGCACTTCTGGCAAGAAAGGCACAGAGGATCATGTGCGTATGTTAGCTAATCGTTTAATTTATTCCTAAAATCATTTAAATAATTTTTGATTTTAAAGAATTTTGACTAAAAGTTACGGTAGTCAGACTTTGCAAACTATAAAAGAAAGTGAACTAAGCGGTCTTGCCTGTCGTAGCAGAGTAGAATTAGAAATAGAATTAAAAGCGAAGACAAGGTCAAAGTGCCACTACTCTCAAGTTACAAATTCGTTTAAAAAACAAAATTTCATTAAGCATTCAAAGACGTCCATGTCAGACGGTTGTAGGTAGTGATTTACTCTAAGTGACACAATATGTGTTCTGCTATCTCTTCGTCTTCGTTACATAACCTGCAAATGTTAAGTCATGAATCCCCTGACAATATGACCGGGTCCCAGTAAGTTATTTGTTTTTTTCGCAAACTTTTTACTACTCCAATACCTCTTGTCTTCAATTAAAATTGTTGTGATGCCATTTTTTTCTCCCTAATCGTGAGTTGTAAGACAGTCTGCAGTAGGGTTCTGGGTCAATGAAATACCTTTTCTTGCGAGCTCGTGTGCCTACATATCCACTATAACCTAAAATCCATATCAAGTGGACCTACTGGGCAAGACGCAGAATAAGCTGTTTAGATAGTGGGGTTGTTGGTTTTAGAAGATCTAGGCAAAATTAGTGCTACAACAATTACGAGATTCGTAAGGTGTCTCGGATTGTAATTAGGAACTGAGCAGCACAATAGATCTTAAAGGTCACCCTGTTACTAGATAATAATCAATCACTGTCTAGTTTTGATCTTATCTTAAGGCTTGTAATGCTACTCTGCTGTCATAGTGACTGTTATTTGAAGTTCTTCCTTTAGATTAAGTTCGATTTCCTGTATTTAGGTCTGAAAAACCTAACCTAAATGGCTTAATAAGCTTTTAATGGGCTTTTGAGCAAATACCCTTGCCATACATGAGATCTGAAATCAGCCAGCAAAGGCCCTCTTTTTTAAATGGCCTGTTCGCAGAAACAACTCGTTTTTAAAAAAATATGAAATATTTGTTTAATTACTCACAATAGCTTCTACTCTTTGCCAGCAACAGCAACAATAACTACAACAAATATAACATAAACATTAAGTAACAACGGCAACAGTAACAACAACAACTAAAACATGCCAAAAAATGCAACTCTATCGTACATCAGAGTTGTATTATTGACAGAGAGAAACGCAGCGTAGTGCAGTTTAGGCAACAACAAAGCTGATGATCATAAAGTAAGGCTTTCAAAAGCTGCAACAACATTGTTGGTATGCCAGGAAGGCATCATATCAAGTACTTACAAAAAAAAAAAAAATCCAAGTTTTTCTTTGCTTTCTGTGTTGAATTTTTAGTTTCAAACGTTTTATTTCAACGTTGTTGCTGCACAGTTGTGATTTTTGTACTCTTTAGGAAAATTATGACATGAACATGAACGTAATCCTCATAATGATGTTATACAATACGCCATCTTAGGGTAAACAAACTGGAGCCGCATAAAACACTGTATGCCCTCTAAAGCAAGCCAGGCAGCAGCAGCGAGTCCATACAGGAAAAAAAGCTTTGGTAGTTGATTGGACTTAACAAAATTATTTAATTTAAACGAACGACAAAGAAAAAAATAAAGGAACAACATGTTGAGTTTTGTGTTTGTTGGAAAAAAAAAGAAAAAGAGGCAGCAACAGAAGACAAACAATTTGGTTCCTAGTGAACTCTGGGACAGACAAGCAAGAATGCGCTGACATTGAATATTTATATGAGTGGATTATGACAGGTTTGTTGGCTGGCTGGGGTTGTCGTTGATTTTCAGTTGTTCTTTTAAATACAATTTGTAGTTCTCAGGCGCTGAGTATCTTTATGAGCCAGGTCCCATCGTAAGTATGTGTCGATGTTGGCCAAATGATTTATTTTGTTTTATTGGTGATATTTTTGTTAATATCTGTTTACGCCACAACCCAATGTGAAATGATGATACTCCTCTTGGTTGACTTGTCTGTCGTTTATTTTCCCTTTTTTTTTTGTCTTAAAATGCTTAAATTGTCTTAATAATAAAAAATAAAAAAAAATTTAAGAAAAACAAACTCAAGGCGAAATTAATTAATAAATTTTGCTTGAGATATTATTTTTAATTCAGTAAGAAAATATTTATTCACTTGATTGTTTTAGTTAACATCAAAAAAAAAAAAATAAATCCCGTCAGCCATTTTTTTTTTTTGCAACAGCAACCCAAAAGCCTTCATCACTAAATGCCGCCAATACAACACAGGCCAATGAATGATTGAAGTTTTTATGTTTTTCATCATCAATAATTTTAAATCATTAAATCGTCATGTTGTTCGTGTTTTGGTCTTCTTCTGCTGCTTTTAGGATTCTACCTGCAAAAAGAAAAAAAATTATTTTTTGATGTGTAATTGGCTGCTGTAGAATTCACTCATCCATCAATCAAATCAATTATTATTGATGCCCAGGTATCAGAAAAGAGAATTATGGTTGTTGTTGTTTTTGCTTAATTTGTTTTTTGTTTTTGCAAAAACGTTTAATGGAATTCTGGGAATAATTTTAAGGGAAGCGATTTCATTTTTAATGGTGCGCTGTATGGGCGAGTAATTTTGTGCTTAGCTGATCTGGTCGGCCTTAATAAAAGTTGCCAGATGTAGCAAAGTGAAAAGTAAGTTACTTCACTTCACTTTTGTAATCCTTTTTTTTTTTGACTAAATTACTTCTGCTGCCCTTTGACTTGGCCTCACTCACGACAACAGCAAACAATTTAATTATATGAGTTGTTAATTTTGAAAGTGGTATAACTCCACTTTCAGAATAAAATTAGTCAGTGATAGTTTTAGTGAGATATGGACACCATTTAGCCCTAAAATTAACGTTAACAACATTTTCTTAGGCTAATTAAATGCAGATTTTCGACGAAAGTCGAAAATAACACTCTGCAAGGCTCAGAGTCATGGATACTTGCGCAAGCAGATGAAGCTGTGCTTGGTATATTCGAGGAAAATATTTTTCCTAAAATATATGAACTAAAGGGTTGCACAAGCATACTTGAAATGGCTTACAAGCACTTTTTATTATAAAATTTTACACTTTTTTGTAGTGATGTGTAGATTTCAAGTATGCTTGCGCAGCCTTTTAATATGAACCAATTTGTGTTAGCGGGGACTATCTGCATATAATTAACCACGATCTATATGAGCTGTATGCCAACATTGATTTGCTGAAGCGCATAAAGGTGCAAAGATTGTTTTGGCTGGGTCATGTTGTGCTTATGCACTAAGATGCTTCGGCTAGAAAAATTTTCATGTATGATTCCGAAGGTATGCGCGAAAAGATCAGCTTCAACAACATCTTACCGATCTGAACGTTCCAAACTGGAGAAAATGAGCAGAAGATCGATGGGCAGTAGGGGGCGTCCAAAGCTTGACTTTAAATATCAAGTCCATCGTCTCACCTAACTGAATGTCCCAAATTGAAGAAAATGCGCAGAAGATTTAAGCGTATGGAGAGCCATTCTAACCTTGGCTGAAGACCTAAATAGCTTGTAAGAAGCCAGTTAAGAAGAAGAAGAAGACAGATTTCTCTCAAAAATAACAGCACGTCTTGTTAAAGTTGGTTTTAGGTGTGTGTTTGTGTGTGTACTTGAAGTTTGCTTTTTGATTGGTATTTTTATGATAAAAATCTTTAAGCCCACAAACAAAAAAACTGAATAAACAATGCAAACAATGCCAACAATACCAACTACTAATAGTAATAAGGTTAAGTTGAAAAAAAGGGTGCCCCCTAGACTGGTGTCTAGAGTGCTTAGGTTAGTAAATCTGGGGGTCGCAGGTTCGATTCCTGCTTTTACCCTGGGTCTTTTCTGCAGACAAGCAAAAAAACCTTCGAGGATTTGTGTTGTTTAAAAAAAATTACTGTGACTGTTATTGTTATTGTTTTGTTACTCTGACTAACTGCCTTATGTTCTTTAAAAAAAATTTTTTTAAATAAAAAATGCTGATTTGCTGTTCTCAAAGTTTTTCAAAACATGCTGTGTGTCTCTGTGTAAGTGTATGTGCATGAGTTTGTCCTAAGGGTTACAAATAAATTGTATCAAATGGCGGCTTGTTAGTATAAATGTTGTTTATTTTCCTTCTTTTTACAGCGTTTTCTTGTTTAACCCATAAAAGGCTAGAATTAGCATTTAAATCGTCAACAAATCATTTGATCACTAAGTCTAGAATAGACCTATTGTGTGACACTATTCTCACAAATACTCTCTAAGGGCCATTATTACAAGCAATAATTAACAGATTATTACAAATAGACTTTAGCCAAAAGCATCCGATAAGCACTAAATTTTAATCTGAAGTATAAGCGTTTCATTGTTGTCTCTACTTTATGTTGCGGAAAAGGTTGTTGAATGCGCTATATGTAGTATTTTTAGGTTGTTGTGCACGGTTTTCATAGCAGTGGGTGCCACAAAACAAATAAAGTTTAATTTATTTTATTGGGAAGCTGTAATAAGGGAAAATATTAATGATAGTTTAATTATAACTGTCTGAAATCTTGTGTGCTAAATTGTTATTATGGCCCTAATTCTAGTATTCATTGACGTGCATTTTTTTTAAAATAACCCCAAAGAAAGAAGTCAAATCACATGATCGGCGGGCAATTAACATAAGATAACACGGCAATTGAATTTTTCGAGCAAAAGAGTCATTGTTTTCTTGGCTGTACGGCAAATGGCATCATCCTGTATAAAACACATATCGTCCAGGCTTATAGGCTCAGTTACTGGCCACAAAAAGTGCGTTATCATCTCGCGATAGCAAACACCATTCACGAGTCGAGGTTGTTAGCTCTTCTGCCCCACTATTGCGAAGAATAGCAATGTTTTCCGCAGAATGAACTGGGTGAGCATTCACAGGTGTTTTAACATTTCCTACAAACCTGGTTTGCTGAAATTAGCTTACAATTCTCCCAATTGAGAACACATTTGGTCGATTATGCTGAGCAAAAAATCAAAAAGTCTACGAAATGCATTTTGATTTGAAGGTCCATTTTCATAAAAGGCTCCAACAATTTTACCGCGCTGCTCAATTTTGAATTTGTCAAACCATCAAATTAAGTAGGATAAAACCCTGGACTTGAAGGTGTGACTCACAAGCATTAGTAGAAATTTTTTTTCCAAAAAGATTCTTAATGACCAACAGCCTTTTCAAAAATTAGTTCCATTTTGCTAAGAGCCTTTTTTAGTATCCGTTTGTTGCCCCTAAGCTTTAGAAATTTTAGGTTTTTTTATCTGTAAAATAATTTGAAAATTTCGATACCAATTGCTGGTTATTGAGAGCAATTTGGCCTCTGGTAGCTTTAAATGTTTATGAATTTCCATATTTATTTGCTCTTGTTGCGGGTAATTTCATTTTTAATTTTTTTTTTTGGTTTTTGTTTTGTTTGCCTTCAATCCTCCATTTTTTTCCCTGCTTTACTTATTTTTTTTTGTTAAATTTCTATGTATGTCCATACGAATTACTTACAATTTTCTGTTTCTGTTATAGTTTTTTTTGTTTAATTTTTTTTAATTCATTCCAGATAAGATTTCAATCATGGACACGCAAACTAAATTTTTACATATTTTCCCTTTTGTGGTGGTTTTGGTTTTTGTTGTTGGTCAAGGATTATTGCCGAACATTGTGCCGCCTCACTAACATGGCCACAACTACAAAAGATGAATTATTTTTTTTTGGTAAGTCCTTTATTTTCCTTTAACATTTATTTAGTTATTTAGTTTTTAGTTCTTAATTTTTTGGTTCTGTTGGCTTTTGCTTAAGAACTGAAATCAGCAATAATAATAATAAAATATGGGGTAGTTGGAAATGAACATCATTTATTATATTGCCCTGGCTTCCTTTTATTTTCTGTTTTTTTTTGTTTTGCCTGCTGGGCTTTGGAGGTTGTTATTTAGAGTTTTCTTTTAAAATTACTCTACGACAACAAGGATGTAAAAGAGATTTTTATATGAAATTTAGCAAAACAAATATTTTTTTTTTAATTTCCAAATAAAACACCTTTCATTAGAGCCAATGCATACTGGCGCAGTTGCTAGGCACGCAAAATTTTTATTCGCAAAAAAATTTTTTATTTGTACCTTCAAATGTATTTTGCAAAGAGACCTCAAACTATGAATATATTAAAAAATTTGTCCGAACAAAATTTTTTTTCCGAAATTTTTGTCCGAACAAAAATTTTTTTTCCAAATTTATTGTCTAAACAAAAATTTTTTTCCGAAATTTTTGTCCGAACAAAAATTGTTTTCCGCACAAAAAAATTTTTTTTTCAAGTGTAGCTTCACTCTCTTTGTTAGAGAACTTAAATTTTATACAAAAAAAATTGTTGTCCAGCAAAAAATGTTGTTCGGTTTTAGTACTCTAAAAAAAAGTATTCATTAATCTAATGAAAAATTTCAAATATTTTTCAGCCAATGATAACGTTTCATTGAAGTAATGAAATATTTCATTAACTTAATGAATGGTAAGTGTGAACGTAAATACGAATTGCCTATCCCAGTCTATTCACTGAAAAAGAAATTATTTTTCAACTAATGAAAAAATTTCATTAGACTAACGACAACTTTTCGTAGCTTCAATGAAATATTTCATTAATTGTATGCAATATTTATTATCTTGACTTATTCTTTCAGTAAAGGACAGACAATGCATAATGCCAAGAATGAATAAGCAGTTTTTCACTTTCTCTGTAAGTGCCCAGCTCTTGTAGTTTCGAAACAAAAATTTCTATCTGCACATTTTGTAGACGTTCTACCAGACTTAGTTGTGATTATTTTAGAGAAGATACCTTGTAGTTAGTGGGTAGTACACTAAAGTAAATATAAATCAGATGGTGGTAGTTTCGATTCCTGCATTAGAGTCTAGGTGCTTTTAGCCAAAAAGCTTTACGCATTTACATATGTGCTTCAAATTCAATTAAAAATTCAACAAAAGCAATTTTTGGCGTTCTAAACAAAATCTTATGATTCTAATTGATGGCCATTGGCTGCCATAACTTACTTGGGATTATTTAAAAAAAAATTTTAAATTTTGCTCTTCCGGATGAACCACAGAAGTTAACGGGATAAGACACATATCATTTTAGAGGGGAGGTCGTCTAGGTTTATAATCTACCGCCCAAATACTCAGAAGTTACTTTGGACTATTTTTAAATTTTTTTTTGAAATTTCCATATACCCCAGTGATGTTGCTTTCAGGGATTTTTACCACTCCCTACTTTGCCGAGGTACCATTCCCGATTCAAAATCAAAATAGAATTTAATCTGTAGATTCTAAGCTTTCCGGAAGTGTTTTAACATTTTCGGAAATTTTCGTAGTTTTTATTTTATGATGCAAAACAGAAACTAAAAAAATCCTTGAGAACATCAGTACTAGGGTATGTGGTAATTTCAAAATAATCCAAAGTAACTTCCGAACGAAACATAAAAGATTGCGAGATGAGACGTATATCATTTTAAAGGGAAGGTCGTCTAGATTTCTTATCTATTGCGCAAATACTCAGAAGTTTCTTGGGATTATTTTTAAATTTTTTTTGAAATTTCCATATACCCCAGTGTTGTTGCTCTGGGGATTTTAGCGACTTCCGAACGAAACATAAAAGATTGCGAGATGAGACGTATATCGTTTTAAAGGGGAGGACATCTAGATTTGTAATCAGAAGTTACTTTGGCTTAAAGCCAATAACATTTTTTTTATAAAAAAAAAAAAATATAAGAAAATCATGAAGATAAAATTATCTTAAAAAAAATAAAGCGTCTTTTTTAGTTAATAAATTTTACGGTTGTTTGTGTAAAATAATTATTTTTTTACAAAAATTAATAAAAATCAAATCAAATTGAGTGCATCAAAATGTTTAAAAAACTGATTTGCAAGCGTAAGGCAGTTGGCGTCAAATGTTTTTGTGCTTTAAAGTCGCTTTTTCGCGATTTGAAATCATTTGGAGAAAGTGATTTTCAAAATATGGCTGAATCTCTCTTTTTTAGTGAGAGAGTCTTTAAATTGTATAAGAAACAATTTTTTGCAGAGTAAAATCTACATGAATTCAGTCAAAGTTATCATTCAGATGTTTTTTAATTTATTTGGCACAAATGAGAGTTAAGTGATGCCAGATATGTTATTATTAAAAGCGCAAAATTTTTGTCATAACAACGAAACCATACGATTATTCGAATAAACTGAAAATAAATTTAATTTTCAAAGAACTTGTTTTATGAAAATTAATTTTTACAATTTTTTTATTAAAAAAAATAAAGAAATTTAAATCACCAAAAATTTTAAATTTTAATATTTTTTGTTTTTAATATATAATTTTGCTTTAAAACTGTTTAAAAAAATAATTTCATTTACACGCAAATTATGCATAAATTTAACGCCATCAAATATTTCAAGAAAAATAAAAATTATTAAAAAAGAAACACTCAAATGAATTATAGAAAAATATAAATCATTTAGGAAAATTACAATAAAAAAAAGTAAAATTATTAACGAGTCATAGTGAACACAAACAAAAAAAAAATTGTGTTAAAAGCAATTTTATGTTGGATTATTTAAATTCTCTTTGTTTTTCTATTTTTCGTTTAAATGCAAATTTCTTTTAAACAACATGAACAACAATACGTTAAGATAAAACATTTGAAAACAAACAAAAAAGAAAGAAAAAACAGTTTAAAGCCAGATTTATGGGCCAAGATAATAACATACATTTGGTACTGCCATGCATACATACCTACTCCTCCTCTTAAGAGTTAAGGTAATAGAGTGCTTAATACTTTTTATTATTTTTGTTTTTATATTTATTTTTATTTCTATTATTAAGTGTGATCGTTATTATTTGGAATAGTTGAAAATGTCTGATTTTTGAAAAATTTATTAAAGTAAATGAAAACCAGCCAGTAAGAAAGAAAAACGCTGCAATTACAAAGAAAAATAATTGAAATGTTTAAAACATAAAAAGTTTTTGGTTGCTCAAAGTTATTTATTCATAAATAAAAAAAAAAAAGCAAGAAAGAAAAGGCCTAATAAATCATATTCTATAAATTTAATTAGGCGGTTAATCGTTATGCTCTAGAGGGGTTAAAAATTTTGCAAGCGTACAGAAAATAAAAAAATTAAATATGAAAAACAGAGGGTGAGCAGAAGAAAAAGGTGATTATTAGTGAAGTCAACATAACATTTTCCATATAATTTCGAGCTTTTTTTTATTACTTTTGAAGTTATATTAAGAAGTTATATTAATAAATTAATAAATGAGCCGTTATTTGTGAAAGTGGTACAAGTCCACTTTTTGAAAAAATGAATTAGCGCTGTTTTTATCTATCTTATTAAAACTACAGCTAAATGTACCGGTAATTTTAATCTATCTTACTAAAATCAACTCTAACTGATTTTTTTTTAAAAAAGTGGACTTATACTACTTTCAAAAATAACAACTCATATCCAAGTGAATGAGTCATGTATGTGTTATGGACAAATATTTTACTAAAATAAATTTTTTCTCCAGAGATGGGTGTCTTAAAATCCAGATTTTTTTTATATGACAGCAAAAGTAACCGCAAAAAGGAGCTTTAAGTTGAAAGTAAAAAACTATGTTGCCATCACTAATACTCATTTTTTTGCTTGCTCACTTTTTCCCTTTTCTATGCGCTGACTAATTTTTTTTAACAGTGGACTTATATCACTTTCATAAAGAACGGCTCAAATAAATAATTTATTGAACTTTTAGTTAGTTTAATTGCAAAATAATACTAGTTTAGTTAATTTGTTTTGCCCTCACAATAAATCATGTCAATTTTATATTACGAGTTGCTGGTAAATAAATACTTAATCAAGAGGGAGTTTATTGATTGCTGTTGTTGTTGTAAGCAAGTTTGTAAGTTGCCACAACTTATGAATGTTTGAGGTTTTTAAATATTCCAGGCCTACAAACAGACACATAGAAAAAAATTGAAAAAAAGGTGCTAATTGCTGTGTGTCTTTCAACCCCAATAGTTGCCAATAATTTTTACAACAAAACAAACCAAAACCACTGAATATTGCGAGCTTAAAACTTAAAAAAAAGCTTCTTGCCAAGTTTAAGTATGAGGCAGCAGTACTTTGTTGTTGCTTCACTTAAAAAGAAAACTGATACCGTTTACTAGTTTACTGACAGTGTCTGCTTGTGTTTTTTTTTTGTCAGTCGTCGTTATTAATTTGTAACTTTAGCCACTTGCCCATTAAATCGTAACAGTCACTTTAGACCAACTTGATGACACGCACAACTTTACTTTTGCTCTTTGGCTATTATTTTATTTTTAATTGTTGTTGTTGTTATTGCTGGGTTTTCTTTTATATTAAAATTCAATTCATTTGTTTTCTATTTTTGTTTTTTTAAGAGAAGATTTTAGATTTTTAATTCATCTTCAAGCATTTCACTGGTACTTAACCAAATCATCAGTTATCCTGCTGGCACATTTTGAAAATATCAAATTAAAAAAAGTAAAATGTTTATTTTATTAAGCTTGAGGTCTTATTTTATAAATTCATTTTTATATCGATATTTCGCTCCAACTTGCTTAGCTTCTTCAGGGGGGTTACTCTCTATTGCGATGCGAAAGAAAACGCATCGCAACTCAATGTAAAAATCATGCAGATGCAAATGGTTTTTTTTCGCATCGCAATAGAGAGTAACCCCCAGGATATTATTATAAATTAGTCAAATTATTAAAAAAAAAAAGAAAAAGAAAAGGGTCAAATAAATAAACAAATAAAAAAATAGTATGAATCGTAAGGAAACCAACAATTTAAAAGTGTAAGCTGGCAAATTAAATAAATACTCTAATGGAACAAGAACTAGTCACAGGACATAACACGGGTCTAGTCCTTAAGTTATAAAGCCCGCTGCTTGTTGGATTTTTTTTTTAATTTTTCAGTAGACTAGCCACTTTGAAATTGTGTTGTCTTAGTTCTCGTTTCGAGAGGCGAACATTTGAAAGAAGCACAGCTGGAATTATTTTTTGACGAGCATAATGTCGGCTGCATTATATTACACTATGGAACATTTTTGGGATTATTGTCTAGGGGGTTAGAAATTCCAAGTCAGGGTTTGGCGTTCGTATGTGTCCTTTTAAATATTTTCCTTATCTTGATGTTTTTCGCTTAGTTGTAACATTTTGGCAAAAAAAAAACCCTTTGAGGGTTTTACTAGTACCATCACCCTGACTTGGAATTTCTCACCCCCCAGATTGGCTGTTATACTGTGTTATTATTGTTGTTATTTGCCAGAGCAAAGAAGTAAGCCAAATGTCAATAAAGAAAATGTGAACAAAGCGTATCGGCGAGTATGTACCGAACAGAAAAACGATGCTCTCTCCTTTATATAAATTAGTTCTCATTTACATTATGGACATTTCTGGCCAGACAAACGAATTTTGTATGCGAGGGGACAAATTCGCAAGGTGTCTAGTACTAGACATTTTTTTGTCTCTATTTTCAACTTTTCGCAATAATCTTCTTGTTGCTTCATTTCATTTTTGTACACTGTATTAATTTTGCCCATATTTTTATAGAAATCAATTTTTATTTTTATATTTATTTTGTTAATTTAATCTGGTTTGCTTCAAAAGTTCTTTTCAATTAATTTTCATATAAATCAATTAAGCACGTCACGAAAATAAATGGAAAGAAGAATTGGAAAAAATTTCTATCTGGATATTAAGGTCCGCAATGTAAACGGTTTAGGAAAGAACAAAAGAGAATTGAAAAAATGTCCGGCAAGAAATGTCCATAGTGTAAATGGGGACTTAGAGTTTTTAATTTCATTAGGCTCTTTAAGGTAGCCAGACTTATTGCTAAAAATAAAAAGGTGGTATAATTGCAGTCATAAAAAAAATTTAATTTTATTATTTAATTTAAAAATACACAAAGGGAAACATCACAGGATTCAGGTGTGTCCTGTGCAATTTAACCTAGAATTAGAATGAGGCGAAAGATTTATTCAACAATTTAATATTTTTATTATTTAAATTGTCGCCTAAAATCTGGCTAATAAGTTTTAAATGACAATCAAAAGTTGTCACAGTGAACAAAAGTGTAATTGATGCATTCATATGTGTGTGAGTTTAATAATAATAATTGAAATGGCTGACAAGCAGTTTTTATTATAAAATTTACACATGTTTGTAGTGAGGGAGATATGGCTTTCAAGTATTGGTATGCTTGTGCAGCCCTTTTTTTCTTAAACTCTCTTTGTAGAGATTGCGTGCAAAAATGTACTACTTAAAAGCCAAAAAAAAAAAAATCCATTTTAACTTTATGAAAATAAAGTTCTCTTGTTTTCTTAATTTTGGGATTGTTGTTGTTGTTGACGTCTTATTGCAATTTAAAAACATAACGGTTTTTTCAAGTAATTTTGAAAATTGTTTTTTAAGGTTTTTTTTCTACCGGCTTTTTTAAGCCCCAGTTTTAAAAAGAAAATTATTTTAAATTAACTTTAATTTTAGGTAAAAATAAAAAAAAAAAATTCAGGGTCACATTTACAATTATTTTTGTCTTCCTCTTCTGCTTTAAATACAACTTGTATCTTTTTTTTCTTTTGGTAGTACTTGTGGTTGTATTGTTTTTCTTTAGAATCTGTAGTTATGAAGAGGAAGAGAAGAGAAGAACATTAAAAGAAACGAAACCCATCTTTCACCCATCATTAAAAATCCATTTAAGCTGTCAATCATAGACAGCAGCGAGCGAGTACCAGAAAAAAAAGGAAAATACAAAACAGCATTTGAGTTTTATTATACAACAATTTTCTTGGTTGGTGTCTTTCCTTTTTTTTAAGTTTAAAATTGTATTGAACACACAAAATGAGATTTATGCAAAAAAAAAAAAAATCCTGTCAATGTGTAGCAGAAATTTTATAAAATTCTTGCTTAACAGACAACTGCCAAAGATTAATTTCATTTTTGCTTAAAAACTTTGCTTGCAGGCAGTGTTTTGAATCAAGTCTGCAATAGCGCGGGTCTTGTTTAAGTTTCTTAAAAGAATCAGTTTAGGTATACACCCTACACTTGAGTTTAAAGTTTTTTAAAACTTATATTTTGTAAATCTAAACGTTTCAAAAATCTTTCAAAATTTTTTATTTAAAAACTTTTTTTAAATTTTCAAGATTTTTTTTTTTTTTTTGGAAAAAATTCTTTAGCTGTAGTTTATAGCGTTAAAAAAAATAAATTAAAATAAAACGAAATTCTTGGCATCATATTGTTACACAGGGCGCCCAAATAAGAAAAACAGAAGCTGGGCTCACTTGGGTCCTCTGTGATGGTCCCTTTGTGATATTGTCTTACTTAATATCAAAATTTTCAAATTAGGTCTTACAGAAATATTAAATTTCAAGTGATTTCATGCGATTTGATCGAATGCGATGATTTGAGCCCTGAAGACCAATTGCGGCATATGATATCAATAGAAATTTCAATGTTATTTAAATGGAAATCTCGTTTAATGTCGAATGCTTTTGCCAATCGAATCGCTAAAATTAAAAAAAAAATTCAGCCAGGCTCCCTCGTCGTTCGCTTCGAATGTCATAATTTGGCCCCTGATTTTGCCAATCGAATCGCTAAAATTAAAAAAAAAAATTCAGCGAGGCTTCGCTGTATATAAAATCGTCGTTCGTTGCAGCTCACTAAAGAAAGGAATTGTTATGAAAAGAAAATCGAACAAAAAATATTTCACTAAAAAATATTTTTTCATGTTGTCGTTAAAATATTTTTTTTTTATAAAATTAACACAAAACCTACAGAAACCACTTAAATTATCATTAAAATTTTTTTTCCAATCTCCTAATGCTGATTTTCTAACAATCAACAAAACGTAGTGAGGCGAAATTAAGTGACTGATTTTCTTTCGCATCGAAATAAGTAGCCTGGCAGATTGTCTTATATCTATTTGAGTTTAGAACAAGAATTACTTTAAATAAATTAAATTAAAAGCTCTTTAAAATTTATTATAGGGTATAGCCTGCCCTTTAATCACTCTTGACATTTGCGCTTTTCATACTTAATTCGATTAAACTGCCTAAAAAGCCAAACACTTTAAACTTACATTTACAACAACAACAAGTACTGCCACAACGCTTAAATAATGTGGTGGATCATTTACATACATTTGGTTGTTTGTCTGATGGTTACACTTGTTGCACTTTTTATTGTTTTAAAAAGAAAAAGGGTCAAGCTTCTTATGATCAGTATCATCATTAAGTATGTGTGTAGGTAGGTATAACGCTATGCAACATTTTAAACACCCTCAATACGTTCTTTAAGTCAATTTAAATTGAGGTTAAAGCTATTTGCTGTTTCTGTTTTTTTTTTTTCTTTCTTTAACAGGTCCCCCTATTTTATTTTATACAAATTTCAGCTAATCAGTAACAAATTAAATAAAACTCTAAAATACATTTTATTTTTAAAGATTTTTATCACTGTATTTAATTGAAAATGTGGGTATTTTCATTGGTTAATTACACAACAGTTCTGTTGTAGTAATCAATTACCTAACTAACTTGATTATAACAGTCAATTATATTACTTAATTAATTGCTTTATTTAACTAAAATATATAGCTCTGCTAATGCTTACTATACACAACCCTGCTTAGTTTAATACCGTTGTTCTATCTCTCTTGATTTGTTTGTTACCGTTAAATATTTTTTTGATTTTCTCTCTCTATCACTTGGCTATGTGGCATCACCAAGTAAAGCTCTTGAAGTGATTTTCATTTGAGTGCTTTTTTTAATATTTTAATTTTTTTTAAACATTATTTGTTTACATTCAAGGTTTTTTTTATTGTTAATGAATTTAAAAAAATTATGACAAAGAAATATGGCTAAAGTAGCTAACAGCGAACAAAAAACTAGTTGCCATTGTAACAATTTACAAATTATTGTTAATTTTGTTTAAGGTTTTCTTTTATATTTTTTTTTTTTTAACGAAAAATAACAATCTACACATACAAACGCTTTAATCGAGAAAATTTATAAATTTACGGAATGGAAAAAATTGGTGAGGAGTGATGAAGTTTGTACAGTACGGAGAATTCGTAGAAAAAAAATTGTTTCATAAATTCGTTTAATGAAATTCAATTACGAGTTAAAATATTTTGCGCACATCAAATAAACTTATAAATTTATAGGCTATTCAGCGATGTCACAAAAAAACCTAAGCGGACGAAAGCAAAGGAAAAACAAATTTTCCTACATTGTTTTTGTTTTAAATGCAAATGTGCTTTGCTTTCAATCGCTCAGACTTTCTTGTAACATCGCTGAACAGGCCATTAATTTCTTTAATTTACATTTACCACATAAATTTAATGAACTAAAAATTCAATTCCAAATTTTTGTTCTCCTCTAAATTTATTTTTTTTTAATAAATTTCTTAATTTCTTTCAAGTTGCAATTTCAAATAATAAATTAATTTTTAATATTTTGCAAAATACAGGGTGGGCCAAAAGAAACCAAGGGGTATAAAAGTTTAATAACTTTTTTGTTTATTAACTTTTTTTTATTTTTTCTTTCAGATTATATAATATACAAAATGGAAATTTTTTTACACTAAGTATGAAAAATGATGTCTCTTAAATGACCACCGTTTTCAGCTTCGCACTGATGGGCTCTTTTTAGAGCATTTTCCATAACATCTTTCAAAACTTGTGGCTGTAGCGTTCGAATTTCTGCAACAATGTTTGCCTTGAGTTCAAGGATTGTCTCTGGCTCGCTCCTTCAAAAAACCCCAAAGAAAATAGTCGGGTGCTGTCAAATCTGGCGATCGCGCTGGCCAAATAATTTCCGAATTTCGAGAAATTATTCGCTCTCCAAAAATTTGACTTAAAAGTGCCATTGTGTCTCGGGCAGTATGGGCAGTGGCTCCGTCCTGCTGAAACCACATACCAGGTCTGTTTTCAAGAGCAGGACGTAAAAAATTTTCTATCATAAAACGATACCGCTCTCCATTTACGGTTACAGCACTTCCATCTTCATTCTCGAAGAAGTAGGGCCCAATGACATTTTCAGATGTGATCCCACGCCATACTGTACACCTGATGGGGTGCAATTGGCGTTGATGTATGGCTCTTGGATTTTGAGAACCCCAGAACCTACAGTTCTGCTTGTTAACAAAGCCATTCAAATGAAAATGAGCTTCATCACTCATAATCAAATTTTCAATAAAGTTGATTTCTAATAAAATTCTATTGTTCTGGTTCTCTGTTCAGTCGTGAACCTCTCCATTATAAATTCTCCAAGTGTTGTCTATATAATCTGAAAGAAAAAATAAAAAAAAATTAATAAACAAAAAAGTTATTAAACTTTTACACCCCTTGGTTTCTTTTGGCCCACCCTGTAGTTATAAATGAGAAAACAAAAGTAAATTAAATTCGGCTATGCCGAGTCTTATATACCTTTGACTGTGTCAGCAAACTATTAATATTTTTCACTTTCCACATTTTTCTAAAATATCAAAAACATACAAAAAAATTAAAGCAGTGTTTTAACGTAACCCCTGAAGTTTTTTAGTATTTCTAAATATCTTTTCAGTATTAATGGCATATTTATCAAATACGTTTAAGTCACTAAATAATTTTATATATATTTTTAGTAGTAGTTTAGCGGAGGTCGTCTAGATTGTAAACCTACCAACCAAATACTCAGAAGTTACTTTGGACTATTCTTACAACTTGCATATACCCTAGTACTCTTTCTATGAGAAATTTTTACCATTCCCCATTTTGCAGAGGTACCACCAGCGATTTTGCCCAGGCAAATTAATGAAAGCAGAAACGTAAGGAGTTACGTTAAAACATATTTATCTTCACTCACTTAAAATTTTTTAGCCCTGACCAGCAGTTGAACCGCAACATCTGCAGTTGAATTTCATTAGTTAAGATATCTTTGCCTTTTTCAAGCATATGTTTGATTTATAAATATTTTTGGTTAGATGCAATCATAAATCTAACCAGAATATTTTCCTTTGTGTGCAGTTGCTTTTATCTTTTAGTTACTATTGAAATTCAGGCGGAACGATCCATAAATGGCGGAGCTATGAGTCAAAACTACCTCCATTTTTGATCATTTTTCTGAGTGGATTTTTTTTTTGTGTATTTTTTCTAACAATACAAAATGAACTAAAAGATGTGGTGTGTAATTTTGACAGAAATTGCAAAAAATGAAAGTAATCGGTATATAAATGGCCGAGAAAAATCAAATATACCACCGAAATTTTTATTTTTCTTTAATTTATTTTGTTTTTAATGGAAACTTTTAAGCTGTACATGTGCGTAATGTTTGTGCATACAAACAGAAAAGCAGGCAGTCGGTTTAATACAAATGTGTGTGTTTTCTGTGTAGTAGTGATGATTTTACACAGGTCCAGTGATGGCACTACAGTGTAATAGAACTACGAATGCAGAAAATTTATTGAAAGCGAATTTTTTTAATTTTTGCCGTTAATTTTAAATTTTTTATTGATATTAAATATTTAATTAAACATTTTGGGACATAATCATAGTCACAAAAAGGTAGGCTTTTATTAAGAGCTGACTTTAAAGTCGTTTTTATAAAGATACCGACTTTAGTGGGACTATAATTATGGCCCATTTTGTTTTCATAGTGAAATGCAATTAAATTTTAGAATTTCTTTTTTTTATTAATTTAAAAATTGAGAGCCTGCAGACAATTTATTGCCTTTAAACATAAGGTTTTCAGTAAGGATTTTGTCTTAGACCTCGTTTTTATTGAAAAGGCTTGTGCTCGTATTATAAAAATTTAGTTTTATATCGTTATTTCGCTCCAATAATAAATAAATAAATTTTTATAATACGACCTCAAGCTTAATAAACTAGCCATTTCAATTATATAATTTTTTTGTATACCTTTAATATTTACAAGACTTTCAAATATAACAATTTATATCTTTATTAACAATTTTCTTTACGCACTCTCTTTTTTCAAATCTGGCATCCCTATTATTTTCTCTTGGAAATAACTGTTAATCGCCTACAATTTATTGTTGTTTGGCATTATGTCGTCATAATTTTAAAGCAAAATAAACAAAACACAGGCATAAAACAACAAATGGAGATTGTGGCTTTCCGTTAGAGCCCTCGGCCATATTTAATTCTTATTGAAACAAGGAAAGTAAGGAAAAATGAATAGAAAAAAACCAATACAAATAAAATGAAATGCCATTTAACATCCGGTGGATGCCACATCTGAAGCTGTTTATTATTTTATAATTTTTTTTTTAATTATGGCCATTGCTGGTCTTCTGGTAGGTAGATAGGGAGGTAGTTACCAATAATAAAACCAATAATTATTATTTATTAATTTTTTTTTAATTTAAATTTCTTCTTAATAACAAATGACGCCTTGTTTTAAGTTGGTGGTTATTATTGCGTCGCTTGGTCGGTTGGTTCTGTTCGGTTTGAATGATTTCGTCTAAAATGTCAATCAAATATTTTTTTTTTTAATTTTATGGGCTTGTGTATGTTTTTTGATCATATTTTTGGATAGTAAAATTTGTGTTTGTTTTTTTATTTTTTTGGTAAAATATTTGTGAATGAATTTTTTTGTTTTGTGTTTCAGCTTAATTAGTAGCAAGAATAGCTAGATATTTTCGTTCGAAAAAGGGTCAGTCGTTATATCATTGATTTATTTTTAATTATTATATTGTTGTTGCTGGTATAGGTATTTTTTTTAATAGAGCTCAACACCGCATGTTGATGATGTTTCATAATTAACATTTTTTCTGGATGCTGTTAAAAGCATTAAAAAAAATTAAAAGTTAAAGATAATTTTAATCAATTTCCTTAAATGACTATTTGTATACTACAAACGAAAAATTCGTTTCTAAGGTTGTAGAGAAGATTACACCTAGAATAATAGGTAGTACTGTCCTAGCTCCATTCCTGTCTAGACACTGGGTATTTTCCGCCGACAAGCCAATAAGCCACGCGAATTTGTGTTGTTTAAAAGAGATAAAAAAAGATTTGTAAATCAAATCAACTTTGTATTTTAGAGAATATCGTCATATGTTTTCAAAAAAGGCCTACATTTTAGAGGACCAGCCAAAAAAAGAAACTATAATATGAAAAATTATTTAAATCTTAAAAATATTATTCATCATCATGGACTAATAAACGCACTGCGACTATTAACATCTACTGTACAGAAAAAAATTATTCAGTTAAAGCTGGCGCTTAAGAACGTCATTTTGAGCCTGTTCAGCTAAATGCGAACGAAAGTTTCGTTAGCGTAAATGTATTAAAAACAAAAAAAAAACTTTCGTGTATTGTTTTTGCTTTCAACACTATTATGCGAACGAACCTTTCATTCGCATTTAGCTGAACAGGGTCTTTTAGTTAAAGCTTTAAAAAAATTTGTATTTTTTTTTGGAACATGTAAATTGATAAGATAGACGATCAAGCTCAGTAAGATAAAAACCCATCATGATCGTGTAAAAGCGAAAAATTGCCTTTACATTTTTTTTTTTTGACATTTTCACTCTCTCTCATCATACCGTGCTGACATGCTGCGCATGATCTTCTAATAGACGCTATACTACGCTGCATCAAAATCAAGCACAAAGTAAATTCAGATTTTTTTTTTGTAATTTGGGGGCTATGTGACGATATTTATTTATTTTATAGAAATCTTTCAGTTTTTTGCAAAACATGTAAATCAATTATAAAATAAATTTAGATTTTTTTTTTAATTAGAGCTTTTTTGCAATCATGTGACGATATTTATTTATTTTCTGGATACCATTCAGTTTTTTGCAACAGGTAAATGAGACGGTGCATCGTAATCAGTCACAAAGTAAGTTCAGATTTTTTTTTGTAATTTAGGGCTTTTTAGAAGCCATGTAACGATATTTATTTATTTTCTACAAACTATTCAGTTTTTTGCAACAAGTAAATCAATTACAATTCAGAAGTTTTGGTAATTTAGGGCTTCTTTGAAGCCATGTGACGATCTTTATTTATTTGCTAGGCGTCATTTAGTTTATTTTTTGTCAAGAAACATTTTTTCGTAAATTTTTTTAAGGAATTTTTATATATTTTTTTTTCGTATAACGAATTTTTATGTTTTTGTTATTTTGGTGTTGTTTTATTGTATTTTTTCTTAACTTATTCTTTGGTACATAAGTACTTCCTTCTCTTAATGTTACAGGGTGGCTCTAGGTCACTTTAATACTGCGTTATTTTGGGGAGTATTTGGTTGAAAAGGAAATTTAATTTTATTTTGCTTTACGTACCAACAAGCATTTTAGAACAAAATTTCTTAAAATTTTTTTATACGGTTTTTCTGTGAATACCAAATCTTATATTAAAAAAAACACAATTTTTTCCCAATAAATTCATAAAACATCCAAACCACTTGATGGAAATAAATTCTTAAAATAATTTCAAAAGGCTTTAATATTTTCTGTGGATGTGGTTTTAGTTGTTCTCTTTTATGTATTAAGCACCGCCCTTTAACACAATCAAAAAAACACTGCACATATTTAGCTTTAAGTACTCACTGCTGTAGATCACCTGTGTGTGTGCGTAAAAAAGAGATGGTGCTATTGTTATGGGAAATGTAAACAATTATTCAAATATGGCGCTGTTCTGTTGCCGCTATGTTTCTGTATACCAAGAAAATAAATAAATAAAAAAGGAAATGAGTATGAGTGCGGCTCTCTTCCTCTTAAATAAACAGAGAAAATAAACTCAATTGGAATAAAATTTTAAAAAGGGGTAAATTAAACTCGATTTCTGGCATTAAAAAACGAGTAAAATTTTTGTAATATTCAAATATTTTTAAATACATTTCTTTTTGGAATATTTTTAAATTTAAAAAAAAAAAATAAACACAAATGTTGCTTGTTAATCAGTTTAATCGGGAATATTCTACAAGGGAAAATTATGGTGTTTGGGAAAAAATTTACTAAATGTTAAATATTAATGCTTCTACCTATAAAAAAAATTGACGTGGACTTTAAGATTAAATTTATAAAAACAATTATATGAAAAATGTCGAAAACGTGGACTGTAAAGTCTACGTTAATTTTTTTTTGATAGAAAGTAAATGATTAAAATAGAAAAATTAATTTTTAATAAAAAGAAAAAACTACCAGGAAATTATTATTCCTAACTGGGCTGAATACCTATATTAATGGTTCGAGTTTTTAGTTTCTTTTTGTTTTTTTTTTCTAAATTTTTACTCATTTATCATAATCAAATTGAAGCCATTTTATATAATTGGGCTAATAAAGAAAAATCTGCCTTTGTTGTCCCAATTACTCAATAACTCAATTATTATGGCGGTACAGGTACGGTGGGGCAATAGCTTACACAGTTAACAATTCTGTTTGCTAACATCTTAATAATTTTATAATAAAAACTTTTAGGACTAATTTAATAAAACAAGCAGTTTCTCCATATTGTCACACATGTATTTGCTCTTAGAAAGCTTAGACCACAATCACAAACGGCAATTTCAGTTGTAAAATTCTTCATTTTGTAGGAGAGAGAGGAAAGAAGAATCAAACGGGTACAAACTTGCTTGTACTCGTTAATTCCTTTTTGTTCTCTCTTTGTAGCTTTTATAAAGATGTAAAAAAAAGACAGGTAGCCTGACGCTCAATGAATGACTGAATAAGAATGCTAAAATTGCCGAAACAAAAAATTTGTGTGTAGACATAACGATTATTTTAAAAGAGAATTGAGAAAGAATTGCCCAACTAAACTTGCTGTGTGTGGACCTGGTCTATCTGTTAAATATGTAAAAAAACAAATTGCCGGCAATTATAAAAAAAGAGAGTTAGGAAAGAATTGATCAACTAAAATTGTCGCGTCTAGTGCTGGTCTTAGTAATTTTTTTAACTGCAACTGCAACACCAAGTACACATACTGTCTGCAAATTTTCCACAACATTTTGAAATCTAAATAAAAATTTTCTTGAATGCAATTGATGCACAAATAAAAAAATAATTTCCTCACATGATTATCTGTTGCTATCAAATAATAAATTAATACAAATTAGGTATTTTATTTCTGGCATTATTTTCCCTTTTTTCTATGTGCTACACACACCTACATTCGCATGCTTATATTTTTTATCTGTTTAATGATTGTTTGTATAAATTTCTTGAAAATGTAGTCAAACGCAAATTTGCGTGTTTTCAGCTTTTACTCGTACTTTATTTTGCTTTTCTTTGTGTAGGGACGTGTGTGTGGTGGTGGCAGTTTGACTTTTATTTAAGAATAAAAATAATAAACAGTAAAAAAGAAAGAAATGAAATAATAAAATGTCTTCTTCTCAAGAGAATTATGAACACATACACACAGGCACACACGCACACTTGAGCGAAATAAACTTGTACAAAACTAATAACGGCATTTAAAAAAAAAACGAATTAACCAACAACATTAAAACGAACATACTTCAAAATGGCCTTGAATGCAAGAAATTACTGCAGCAATGAATAGATCAATGGGTCAACATTTTTAGAAAATAAGAAAAAAGAAATAAAATTAAATTAATTTTATTTTTCTTAATAGGTAAGTGGGCCTAAGGTTGGCATGTAGCACTAGTCAGCTTTTCTTTTCTTTTTTACTCAATTAAATAAAAAGGAACAACAGTAGGTTTATTTTTTACAAAAAAATAAAAAAAAATACAAAAAAAAAAAAACAATAAAAAAAAATAATAATTAAAAAAAAAGTAAAAAAATAAAAAAAAATAAAATAAAAAAAATTTCAAAAATGCCATATTTAATCAAAAAAATGTACGAAGACTGAAGTTAAATTTATGAAAAATTTCAATAACTTTACGCAGTTAATTATTTAGCCTGACAATTTTTTAAATTACATTAAAAAAAAAATAAATAGTTCATTGATAGAATTAAATGTTTAATTTATTCAATTAATAATTGAATTAAAAGCTTTTAAATTTTTCCTGAGTAAAAAAAAATTTTTTTTGTTCAAATTTTTATCACAAAATAAAACTATTGCGGTGACAATTTGCCAACATCGTTTTATAAAACTGTTATTATTGTAAAATAGCCTGCGAAACCTATAAACTTAAAAAAAATGCAGTTGTTTTGTAACGATTTTCAACTTTTAAAACTTGGACAGCCATCAAATGATGACATTTACAAGTCAATAAAAAAAAAAAGAAAAAAGGAATTTAATTTCTTTTAATGATTTCCTTAACTAAAAAACTTAATGATTTTTTTAGTTTATTTTTTAACTGGAGGTTTTTAATAACGTGGTAATTTATGTAAATGATTTATGATGATGGTGACACGTTCATACACAGAAAAACATTTTTTTACTTTGTTTTTTTTAATGCTTTTTTGTGCAGCTTTAGAGTACCTGCTAGCAACTTTTTGTGTTGCTGATGTTTTGGTTTAAATAAATAATTTTTTTACAATTACGGTAGAGTACAAGTGGTGGTGGTGGCATGATATACATAGTTCAGATAGTTTTGCTTGACAAGTGATTAATATTTTCATGTGCAATTGTTTGCGTATAAATTATTTAAATAGAATGAAACAACAGCTTTTTAAAGGCGTTTTTTTTTGTAATGAATTCCATCCGTATTTATTTACATTTTTTTCCATGGCGTCAGATAAAATTTAAACAAGGGTCAGACTACAAAACAAAAAAAATAATATTTGATTTGAAATGACGTGATTTATATAAAAAAAAAATAAAAATAAAAAAGTATATGTAAATTCTGTTGGCTTATTAAAACAACAGCAACAAAAATAAACACATTTTAGCAGGCCTTTTGATAATATATGATTAGATGTGATACCCATGTTGGCTTTTCTTTTTGTTTTTAAAGAATTTTGTTCATTAATTCAATGAAAAATTTCATTATTTTTCAATCAATGAAAACACTTCATTAGACCAATAACATTTCATTAATTTAATGAAATATTTCAAGAATTTATCAAGGAACGCTTCATTGATTTTGTTGAAATTTTTTATTAGTCAAATGAAATGTTCATAAAATGAATGAATATTTCATTGAATTAATGAAACTTTTCATTAGACTAAAGAAATGTTCATAAAATGAATGAATATTTCATTGAATTAATGAAACTTTTCATTAGTCTAAAGAAATGTTCATAAAATGAATGAATATTTCATTGAATTAATGAAATTTTTCATTAGTCTAAAGAAATGTTCATTAAATTAATGAATATTTTATAGAATTAATAAAATGTTTCATAAGTCGAATGAAATGTTGTTATTAGTTAAAAATTAATGAAAAGTTTCATAGGATTAATGAACAAAATTTTTTTTAGTGTGTGAAAGACTTTAATTTTCTGTCTCAAAGATGACTTAGAAGCAGCTTCTCCTTTTTATTCATCCCTCTGTGTATGCAGACACGGCAATTTTAGTTGCTCAATTCTTGATTTTGTTGTAGAAAAAATAAAGAAGAATGGAAAGGGTTACAAAGCTGCTCGTACTCCGCAATTCACTATTGTTCCCTCTACCGATCTTTTAAAACTGTAAAGAAAAAAGAAGACAAGTAGCTTAAAAACTGAGTGAATGAATGAATGAATAAGAATGCTAAAATTACTGTGTATAAACAAAGCGGCAATTTTAAAAGAGAATTAAGAAAAAGTTGTGCAACTGAAATTGCCATGTCTGGTCCTGGTCTACCTGTGTGTCTCGCTTGTAAAATAAGAATTGACAAAGTTTATGCAGTCGCAGTGTTTATAAGTGGCACTGGCGTAGTCACCTTCACGACAAGCCAATAAAAAACATAAAGCTGACGTTACAACTTATCACAATAACGAAAGACATAGTCAGAGCCCAAATTACCGCATTCGATATTGAAAGAAAACTATCGTAATGTTCGTGCTTTTTTTAAATTTCGATACCAGTCTTATTTTCCACTAAAACTGTTTGTAAGCTTAAAAATTTTCTTTTGAAAAAAATCTTATCATACCGCTGATTTTGTTAATTTTGTAATAATTAAACAAATCTCATCTCAGCTCAAGCCAAACCAACCAAAAGTGCACTTTTTTGCTTATTTCACCCTGCCAAAGTTAATAACCCATGATTAGACCCTACACCGCCATAATTAATTTCTTTTTATTGTTATTCTGTTGTTTATTAAAAGCTGTAGATTAAATTTTATTTGCCTTAAGTTTGAAATGTTTTTACTGGATTTTCCTTTGCACTTAGTACTGAATCTCTAAAATGGGGGAGTGTGTGTGTGTTGTCGTTGTTGTTGTGTGAGTTGTCCCCGTATATAAATTAAATTTAATGTTCAGTGATGTCAATTAAATGTAATTATTATGTTTACATACGAATAATAACAGCGTAAATATAATCATAATAAATACTAGATACGGAAACAATAGAATTTGTTGGTTGTGTTAAAAAAAAGCAAAGCGATTACGTGCAGTACTTGTACGAATCTTGCAACACCCTTTTTAACAAAATTTTAAAATTCACAATTAATAAAACTCTGAATTTTTTTTTAATTTTAATGAACAAATTATTTTGCGTTAAAGAATTTTTGCAGCGAAATTTCTTTTGTTATGATTGTCGTTATCTTAATAAAATCCGGGATATGTGGCAACACCGGTTATACGTTTTATACTACAAAAGAGAACGGGGAAACAACAACAAATGTATTCCAGAAGTTTTGTTATACGAGACAAAAGGAAAAAAATTTAGTTCGCACAACCGAAGTTGTTTTTTGTGTGGAGTTACTCACAAAGTACTTACATGTTTTAAGGTTTCAGTATATAACCAACAAAACCTGTATTAGCTGTTTCTAGAATTAGAATCAGGAGCGGCCAAAATAAATCTATTGGGGCACAACTCTTTTATTACAAATTCTCATTAAGTCTGGTATTTATTAAGAATTTAAAGACTTGCTTGTGTGATTTGTGTGACATGTCATACGAATTTTGTTAGTAAGGCAAGCGGGGGCCAAATGACACCCTTACAGTGATAAAGTCTCTTCGTCTTCGTTATACAACCTGCAGAGCCCATTTAGGCTGCCAAGTATTTTAATTCTTTGCAATACCTAGTCATGAATCCCGTGTAGGGTCCTTTGATATGGTCCCTTTGTGGTACCTGTGTAAGAGGAAGTGAAGAAAAGTGCAAGGAAATAAGTAATACGACAGATAGTTCGTCACCTTAACCAATTGCTACTCCTAACGAAGCCATTTAGCATATCGACTCTAATAATCGATAGCGCAGTGAGACCAAGGTGGAACTTGCCTTGTTCCTTCAGGAAAGAACACCAGCAGAAAAGGTGCTCTACAGTTTCCTACTCCTCCTCCTCTTGACAACTTCTGCAGTAGTCCCTTGATGGCAAATCCATTCTCCCAGAGCATGGTTGGCAAAACTGTAATGGCCTGTTACTACTGCCACCACATGTCTCAAGTAGGCTCTCTGGTATGCCAGTACATATCTGCTGCGATTGCTATCCAGCCTAAGCCAGATCATGCTTGCCGTTCCACTACTCCCTCTATCTCTGCTGGGCTCTTCGTAAAAATATGCTCTCGATGTGCTGTTTGCAAACTGAGAGAAAGAATGCCGTAGCGAGTGTTGGTATTCTGATGTGGCAGCATCGATAATTCCATTGCCAGGTTATCCTCCCTACACTATTCCCATGTCCCCACACCCAGATAAGGCTGACCCCCGAATGTCCCGCTATTCTATTTAAGAATGTCCGGCATTCTCGCAACAGATCGGATGTCAAATATACACCCCCCAACATGGACTTAAATTCAGTCCGACTGTCAGTATAAAGGTGGCACCACTGTAAAACAAAACAAGAGTTGTCACATTTTTAGTTTTTGGGAGAATTTCTAAGGTCTCTTGAGGAGTGCCAGGGCTCACCGATAAAACGTTACGCCTGTCATTGGCTGTTTACAATTATTTCGCAAGTTGTGAATTGAAAAATTAATTTTATTTAATTTTCAAGTGTAGTGGCAGCTTTTAAAATTTACCAGCAAACAAATTTACATACACACAAGCCTATTTTCCTCTATTAGAAAATTTATAGCTTTAGACGAATAAAATAAAATCTTTGTGAAGGGGGTGAGAAGAAAACAAGGACATTAAATAAAAATAAATATGTGTGTGCGGGTAGGAAATAAACAAATATTTTTATATAAAAACCATTTTGTTGTTATATTGTCGTATTGAAGTTTTAAACGTGTATTTATACTCATATTAACTCCAACTATTTGCCACATCGTGGTGATGTTTTGTTTTTTCTATTTTAATTATTATTTGTTTGCTGACAGGTCAGCCAGACAGCCAGTCAGTCACCATTTTGTTCTTTTTTTTTAATTTTTTATAATTTATTGTTTTTATTCCATTCTACTCTACGGTTTTTATTCTTTTGTTATTTTATTGGTGTAATTGTGTGCATGTACTCGTAGTTAGAGCTACAGTTATTTATTTTGATTATAAACAACAATGGCGGCTCATAGTGTCACATCATTTCGTTGCTTGCATGAAAGAATGTGTGTGTGTGTTTGTACTCTCATACTCACTGAGTCACTCATTTTATTTTATTTAAATTTTTGTTTACACAAACGTGGTTGGAGGGAGATTCATAGATCGAGAGCAACTATTTCCAGCTAAAAAATAAATTCATAACAAATGGTTGGCTTAAGGCTTAAAACCAGGTTTAGTCTTTTTTTATTATAAAAAGACTTTCAAGGAAAACTCATTTTTATTTTTATTTCTTGCTTAATTAAAAAAAATTATCATTTCTAATTTCCTAAATTGCAAATTTCCTTTTTTTTAATTAAGTCTCTCTTAAAAGCAATTAAACTAAAAACCAAATAAACGCTTTTAAACACACTCTCATGACTGTTTATGGCGGTAACTTTTATTACTTCTGAATTTATGTTGCTGCAAAGTGTAACTTAATTTTAAAAACTCATTAAAGTGTTGGGATGGTTTAACGAAATTATGAAAATATAAACCATAAACTTGGTTTTTTTTTTAAATTTTTTTAAGTTAAAAAAAAAAAAAAAAAAAAAACAGTCAAGAGGCCGTATTTTATAAAACGCCATGAATGCTTAAATAACAACAGCAAATTTAGTTGATTGTTTTTTTCCCATATAAAAAAAAAATATAAAAAAATGCAAAATGCAGTGGGATTTATCCTCTATTCATCGCAAAGAATATAAATAGTTCTTGGTTTAGGTTGCTAAAAAAAAAGGGTGTCTTCCCAAATTAGTGCACTAACCTACCAATCTAAGAGTCGTAGGTTCGATTCCTACCTGGAACCTAGGTAATTCCTTTAGACAAGCCAAGAAGCTTCGCGGATTCGTGTTGTGTTAAAAAAATTAAAAAAAAAAAAGTGAGTACGAAAATTTCTTTGAAAGACCGCAATGACTAACAAAAAAGTCTGTTTTGGCTGCATTGACCAGGTGACTTGGTCTCGCTCCTCTTTCTAATTATAATTCTACATTAAAAGTTGTTTTAAAGGAGATGATGTTGTCTTATGACTGATCAAAATTCTTATTGTCGTCGTATTGCCAGTGTAGCAGACACTTGTAAAAGTCATGTGAGACATTTTCCTTAAGAGAGGCTTCTATTTTCATACGGCGAATCATGTCTTATCTGGTAGTAAATGTTTTAAAGACTTCAATAGTAATATTTGCTGTCATACAGAATGATATCTTTCGCCTGTGTCTGGATAGAGACAAGAACATGTTCTGGGCGTGTCCTAATTGGTAGACGCAGCCATAGAATAAACTATTACTTAGCAAGTAGAATACTGGCCTCAGAAAACCTTAGTAACACGGAGTTCGTCGTTTTAATGTTTCAAAAGAATTACCAGTGTAGCAGACACTTGTAAAAATCATGTGAGATATTTTCGTTTGCTACACTGAGACAACAACTTTGGTTCTGAGAACTAAATTTATTTCCAATCAAAAATTAAAATTTTTTAGTTTTAGCCTATATAGTTTAATTCTATAATAATATCCAAAAAATAAACATTTTTTTGAGCTGTTTTGTGGATTCTTTTGTAATTTTTTTTACAATTAAAAAATTCGATTTCTTTTTGAAAATGAATTTTGTTCGCACAACCGAACAACTTTGATTGTGAGAACCGGATTTGTTAACAAACAAAATTTTTGCTGTTGTAACCAAATTTTTTAGTTGCAGCAACCAGAAATCTATAAAAAAAATAAAAAATTTAGTTTTCTTTAAAATATTTAGATTTTCTACTGAATTTTTGTTTGGTAACAAAATTAGTTCGATTAACCAAAGTTGTTTTTTCCTTTTCCAGAGGTTAACCTTTTTAGTTAAAGTTGTGCACAGAGTTTTTTCAGTGTCCACAGGGAAAACAACTTCGTTTATGAGAACTAAATATATTGCCAATCAAAAATTCTGTTATAAAAGTCAAATTTGACAATAGAAAATCGGTCTTAACGCTTGAAATAATTTTAAGGAAACTACATTTTTGCTTGCATTACCGAATTGTGATGGCTACAACTAAGAAGTTTGGTTATTACAATCGAATTTTTGATTGCAAAGAAATTTAGTGCTCACAACCGAAGTTGTTTTCTGTGTTTCCTTGTTTTGGGGGCCCTAGAAAATTAGTCGGCGTTGGTTAAATGCAAAATTTATAGACGGGTTATAAACAGAAAAATTTTATTTTTTTAGTAAAATCATGCGCATCTTGTATTTCTATATCATTTTTGCGTTTACACGACGATGTTTATTCAAGCAAATTTCAAATCTGTACATTTTCTTGTCTCTATACTCTTAAAACTAAGCAGTTTTGCTTATATTGGCATCTTTGGCATTCTTTACCCTAAAAGTCTTTTTCAAAGGAAATTTATTTCAAGAGCTGTTGATTATAAATTGTGAATAAAAATATTAATGATTAAAAATTACTTTGTAACAAATGCCCCCTTAATTTTGGTTTTTTTCATTTTTTGTTGTTGTTGTTTTTTAAACAAGGAAAATGCTGTCTTCAGGAATTAGAGCAGACGAATGCATATTTAAACTGAAATTAAAATAAACAAATACAACTTAATTAAGAAGAAGAGATATTAAAAATAAAAAAATGTTAAATTTTCTTTCATCTTGTAGAATTAAATGCTTTGTTTCTTGATTTACAGCCACTGAGTGCAGTAAAATAAAAAGTACAAAAAAAAAGCTTTTTTATTTTTTCACTCATTCATTAATTAATTCATTTTGTTGCTGCTTCTTGTGCAGGAATTTTTCTTCTTTTTTTTACTTAAGTTTTGCTAAAATTTTCTAAAATAAAGTCATAATTCATCAATGATTTATTAAATGCACATTGAAAAAGAAATAAAAGAAGAAAAAAAATGGTTTAACATAAAACATGGATAAGCTTTAGGGTGGCCATATTTTGAAGGTTTTTATTTTGAGTAATAAAAAATATTAAAGATTTTTTCAACAGATAAACAAAAAAATTTACAAAATTAAATGGAAATTATTAAAAATTGCTTGGAATGAAAATTTTGTTTTATTTTCTTGGAAAAAGTATTCGAAATGAGTATCGAAAACTGTAAACTGTAAACAGCAGGTGGCAGCATTGGCCATATCTTATACATTATCCTTACACAAATTTGACTACGAGCACAACAATCATAATAAAGCTGCTTAATTACACATTTTTTTCTTTTTGACAAAAATGTTACACCCACCAAGAAGCAGAGTGGCGCAGTGGAAGCGTGCTGGGCCCATAACCCAGAGGTCCGAGGATCGAAACCTTGTTCTGCTATAATTATTACGGGCTTTTTAATAATATTTTTAAAGTAACACAGCATTTTTAATCCGTTTTATTTAGTTTTCTTCTAATAAAATGAATTATTTTTTTTTTATTAAAAAACCATTTTTAGCCATAAAATCATTAATAAAAAATAAAAAACTGTAACTTTTAAGGCTTTTAGTAAGTGTTTGTTTATTTGAATAATTTTTCGATTTAGTTCAATTAAGGTCATATTCTTTAGTGCAATTAAGCTAATCCATTTGGCAACTTTGGTAAAAAAAAGTTTCAAGTTAAAAATTCTTTTATGATGTTTTATTTTCTTCTTCTTATTAGTTATTTTATGTAAAATATATTTCTTACTGTGACTTGTCTCGGGTCTTTTGTTTTTTCCTTTTATTATTTTGAAAGTTAAAAAAAGGGTTTGTTTTTGTGTAAAATGTGCATTAAAGAAACATTTAAGAAAAAATACACACAAGTTTATAATAAAAAAAATTATTTACAAGGCATACAGATACGTAGGCTTACATAAGTGTGTCTGTGTGTGTTTGTGTATTATTTCTGATGTCGGCATTATAACGTTGACGACGACGAATCGTCGACAACATTAGCATATCAGTGCACGCACGCATTATTTTAAACTTGGCTACACTGAATGCCTGCCACTGTGTGTATACGTGTGTGTGTATTTGTCTTCTGAGCTGTTGTTGTTTTTAATAAATTTTTTTTCTTTCATTCATTTCTTTGAGCAAGTGCAGAAAGCAGGTGTAGTATTTATGGAGCTTTGAGGGGGTGTACAAATGGTTGCATACAGAGGGGTGGAGTTTATTATTATTAATATTAGTATGTTATGAATTTCTTTTTTTTGTATTTATTTGTTGCTGTTAATGCTTGTTATTTTGTTTTATGATAACCAGTGAATAAGCAGGCAACATTCTTAAGGGTCCACTACACAATTAAAAAAAGGAGTTGCCATAAATCATCATAAATAATAAAATAATTATTAATTATGTAAATTAATTAATTAAGGAGTTAATTAATTAATGAAGTAATTAACTATTTAATTATTTTATTAGTTAATTAAGTAATTAATTAATTAAAAAAATTACTAATTAATTAACTAATTAATTAATTAATTAACTATTTAATTAATTAACTAATTAATTAATTAGGTTATTTATTAATTAACTAATTAATTAATTAGGTTATTAATTAATGAGTTCAATAATTAATTAATGAATTTGTTCAATAATTAATTAATTAGCTATTTAACGAATTAATTATAATAACTAATTAATTAACTTATTAAAAAAATAATTAACTAGTTAATTAGTGAACTAATTAATAATTTAATTAATAAATGAACTAATTAATAATTTAATTAATTAATGAACTAATTAATAATTTAATTAATGAACTAATTAATAATTTAATTAATGAACTAATTAATTAGTTAATTAATAATTAATGAACTAATTAATTAGTTAATTAATAATTAATGAACTAATTAATTAGTTAATTAATAATTAATGAACTAATTAGTTAGTAAATTATTTATTTAATTAGTTAATTAATTCGTTAAACAATTAATTAATTAGTTCATTAATTAATTAATTAATTATTTAATTAATTAGTTAATTTATTTGTTAATTAATTAACTAATTCATTTTAATTCAGATAATAAAATTTGTAAATGATTCAATTAAAAAAGTTATTATTTTTATTAATTAGTTAATTAATTAACTATTTATGTAATTTATATATATAATAAAAAATTTTTTAATTGAATCATTTATAAATTTTATTCTCTCAATTAAAAATTTAATTACTTGTATTGATACTTGATTGATTTAACTAAAAATTGATTAATTAAATTTTTAATTTAGCCCATTAACCCTGCATGAAGTGCATGTTCGTCAAATATACGAACATCATTTTCACTTTTTTGAAAATGCCAAATAAAACTTGAATTATATATTCTCTTAAATAAAATAAAATTGAATGAAATTAAATTGATTACTAAAAAAAAATATTTTCTGTTGGATCTGGGGTGGATTAAAAATGGGCATCGTCGATTCGACGAAGAAAGTACTTAATGAATTAAAAATAAGAAAGTGCGTTTAGGGTTAAAAATTGTTGTTGTGTTAAGATTGCTGGTAAGCAGAGTAGATAAGAAACTCTTGCAAAATTTGTTTAGCCTTTGGCAACTCTTTAATTTTCAAATACTTTTATTTTAATCCAAAAAATTTTTAAACGGCTTTTTTCACTTATCAGTTTGAAAATGAATTAAAAATAAAATTATAAATTTGTAAAGCCTCTTTTGTTGAAAGGCCAAACAACAACAAAATATTGAAACTTTTTGTAGCGACACCCGTGAAACATTTTGCTTTTCCTTTAAGTTCAGCCATTTTCTCACTCACCAGCAGAAAATTGTTTTTGTTGTTTCATTTTACTTAGATAATCAAGCAATTAAAAATTATAAAATATTTTTAATAGAAAAAGTGTTTGCCTGGCTGGTTGGTTGTTTAGGGAGAAAAATATTTTTAATAGAAAGAAAAACAAAAAACAAAAAAAGTCAGTTAAGTCAATCTTGAAATTATGTATTTCAGTTTGTAGACAGTGTGGTTGAAACTCAAACCCAGATTATCAAGCAAACGTGGCATGAAGAATGAATGAGTGACGTTGTGGCTGGCGGGCGCACCCAAACCCAATTTATGTTGCTTATTTTCTTATAAAATTTATAAATATTTAATTAAATTTTTTTCTTACTTTTTTTTGTTTTTTTTTTTTTTTTGCTACAACAAAATCAGTTAATTTTTTTTCGTTTCATTTTATTATTATTTTTTGAACACAACAACACTGAGAAATGCATATTAAATTAGTTGAAAATAGCAGAAAGAAAGAAGAGCAGCCAAAAGCTTTAAGCAGAAGTAGTAGTAGAAATCAAGTTAATTATAAATTATTTAAAGCCAAAAATGTGAAGTAAAACAATTTATTTTCTTAGTTTCTTGTTATTACTTTTATTGTTGTTGTTGTTTATACATTTTTTTTTAGTTTAATCTAATATTGTTCATAATTAAGTTAAACTTGTAAATTTTCATAAATAGAGCGCCAAAATTGTTTAATTAACAATTTTAACAAAATCTCATAGACAGAAAATTAAAAAAAACAACAACAACAACAGAGTAAGAAATGTGTTGATTTGAAAATAAAGTAAAACAAAGCAAGATTTTGTATGCGATAAGTCAAAAAATTGCAATTTAATTTAATTGAAACGCTGCTGAACCAAAAACTTTTTAGCCAAAAAAAAAAAAAAGAAAGAAAAAATTTTTTTTTTTTTGCTATGCCATTAGGGTGTGGTAATGAGGATGGCTGTGGAAAGAAAAAAAAAGCGAAACGATGGAACACTTAAGCTTCTGAAAGACAAATTTATGAATTTCCCTCCTTAAAAGCATAAGCTGTCTGTTTTACTATGCAAAACGTTTCTGTAAAGTTTTGAAAATTTTTGTGTCCCAAAAACTTTTAATTTAAATTGATAACATATCGCCATATGTTCTCCAAAAAGCCTTAAGTTACATGCAAAAAGTTTTGTAAGAGTAGCAAAAAAAAAATCTCTATTTATTATGCAAAATCATCTAAATTTTAAAAAAAAATTTTAAAGTTTAAGCTTCTGTTTTTCTGGAACACAACGCAAAGAAAAATTAATCGTTCATTTCAGTTGAGTTTAAAGCAGATCTCGATCTATCAAGTTTTAATCGAAACAATTAATTTTTATTTAAATCAATTGAGCTGTATAAGTCCACTTTTTTTTAAATGAGTCTGAGATGGCGTCCTTATCTTACTAAAATCACCGGTAATTCATTACTTTTTTTTAAGTGAACTTGTACCACTTTCATATAAAACAGCTCAATTAAGGGCCTGTTCAGCTAAATGCCAACAAAAGCTTCTTTCGCATAATTGTATTTTAAACAAATTTGATTTTGTTTTCAATAAGAAAGAAGCTTTTCTTCCCATTTGGCTGAACAGGCAATACATTTTATATTGAGTCGATGAACTTATTTTTCTTTAAGTCAATTAAATTTCTAATTATTTAATTTTAATTTATTATTATTATGAACACCACAATCTTTAAGAATTATTGTGCAGCCCGATTCCCAACTAAAACATTTCAAGACTCCTCATGTAGCTCGTAATTGTTGTGGGATTCATGTTACTTAAGTCTTCTGGGGCCAGAATCCCATTGCCTAGTTAGCTTATTCTGCATCTTACCATCCCTAAGCCATTGCTTATAATATGTTCCGCTGTTTCTTGTTGTTCTTGACAGAAACCACAAAAGTCATCAAGTTCCGCAACAATTTTATTCATGTGGTAGGACGGGGAACAGACATGGCAGTTTTAGTTGCGCAACTCTAGAGTTTATAGGCGAGAAAGAAAGAGAAAGAGAGAGGGAGAGAGAGGAAAGGTAGTTTTCACCCCTTTCCTATTTTCTTTTCTCTCTCTCGTCGTTCACACATTGTCTCAGCATCAATCGAATCTATTATTTTCAGATTGATGGCTTAAAACTCTACTACCCGCCAAACTACGGCAGCACACTGCAAATTGTATTTATAACTACGTAGGCTTATTTCGGCTCATTAGGAAATTTTAGCATAAATTAGAAAATTACAAATAAGCAATTTGTCTTGTAAAGTATCAAAAAAATTTATTTTTAATATATTTTGCTCTAGTGCTCATGAGGAAAACTTTTTAAAAGTTTTAAAAATTCTGTTAATTGTCATAGCAATTACACATCTAAAAAAAAATGTCTTATTTATTAAATGTTTTCCTTACTCGCTTTAAACTCTTGTTCCGTATTGGCACACATTTTTTAAAATGATTTTAGTTTTAGAGTAGAATAATTTTTTGGCGATTTGTCATCGAATTTATACGAATTCCATTTCAATTTTGCTTAAATCAAATTGCCTTAGAATTCCTCTTAGGAATGCGTTTCTGCAGAAAATATTACATTCTCCTCCTTCCTTTTTTCTTACTTTCCTTGTGCTATTTAAAAAAAAGAAAGAAAAACATTTTTTTTTAATTTAAAATCATAATTAAACTAATACGAGTAATAAATAAATTGTTGCAAAAAACACAATTCTCTATTTTAAATAAAACTCGTATAAATGTTTCGTACTTTTTATATGTTCTAAACATGAAACAGAAAATTTACATTTTCAGCCTTTTTTTTCTTTCTTTTCCAAGTTGAATGAGTGAAAAATAAAAAACGAAAAAATTGCATTAACTGAATTTTTATGCATTATGATCAGCAAGTGAACATATATTCTAGAAATTGAATGATTTTGTTTTTTTATTTTATTTTTGTATTTAATTCTAATTGCGTGTAAAGCATCTTTATTTTTTTAAACAGTAAAACGTCACAAAAGTGGACCAATTGATTACAAAAAATGCAGGAGTGAATGATTAAAATGAGTTCTTTCTTCTTCTTTAAGAGTTTAAATATTTGACACAGAAAACAACTTCAGTTGTGAGAACTAAATTTCTTTTCTATTAAAAAAATTATTTTAGTTTTAGCAACCAGAATTCAATGATACAGCCAAAAATTTAGTTCTCTTAAAAATATTTCGAACTCTAAGACAAATTTTCGAAATTTGTTAATTGGAAACAAATTTAGTTCTGACAGAGTTCTGTTCAAAACTAAACAGTTTTTGTTTTGCTAAACTATCGAAACCTTAAAAAAACTCTCTGCACAACTCAAGCTCAAGGGGGGCTGAAATTTGAAAATAAGCAACGATTTTCAGTTCAGAAAAAAAAAATATTACAATGAGAAAACAATTTTAACCGAAGTTATCTACTTTTGTTACCAAATAAAAATTTAGTCGCCATAATCAAACTTTTCATTGTAACAAAGAAAATCTGACTATTGAAAAAAAAAAAAAAAAACAAAATTTTATACTCTATTACAGACTTTTTGTTGCTGCCACTAAAATTTTTTTTTGTTAATTTAGTTCTCACAATCGAATTTGCTTATTCTGTGTACCCTGAAAAAGCTCTGGGCATAACTCAAGCTCAAGCGGTTTGAAATTTAAAAACAAGCAAACAGTGATGTTCATTTTGAGTTCAGAAAAAGGAAAAATAATTTTTTTAACTGACAAAACAACTTTAGTTAAGCGAACTACTTTTATTTCCAAACTAAATTCAGTTCCGATAATCGATAATCGTTGTAACAATAGAAAATCTAAATATTTTTAAGAAAACTAAATTATAGACTCTATTATAGATTTCTGGCGGTTGCAACTAAAAATTTTGGTTGGTAATAAATTTAGTTCTCACAAGCGAAGTTGAGAAAACGACTTAGGTTGCGCGTACTAAATTTTTTTCAATCAGAAATTAAGTTGTAGTAATCTAATTTTTTATTTGTGACAAAATCGATAATTCAATTCGAATAATTTTTAAATTTTGAAATCTATTATAGAATTCTGGTTGTTGCAACTAAAAAATTTGATTATCACAACTAAAATTTTGATTGTAAAAAAATTTAGTTTTCACAATTGAAGTTGTTTGGTCTGTGTATACAACATCAACTTTGGTTGTGCTAACTAATTTTATAATCAATCAATAATTCAGTTGTGCTAAGCAATTTTTTTAATTTTAAAAATAAATAACTTAAGAGAACGAAATTTTGGCCTTTATTATAGAATTCTAAGGGCTACAACTAAAAACTTTCAATTTTTGATTTTTTTTTTTTTTTTATAAATTTTAGTTCTCACAACCAAAGATTTAGTGCTCTGAGTAGTTTTTAAATAAAGAGATAAAAAAAAGCATTTTCATATAAAATAACTTTGCTTATTTGCAAAACCTTATATAGACCACCCTTTATATACTAAACAATCTGTGTGTGTATGTGTGTGAATCAATGATCAGCCAGATCTCTTTTTAAAAGCCTTAACACAAAACACAAAAATCTGCATGTGGCGCCTAAGCACTCAACCATGCCGCTGCTGGAGTATAAGTTGTATGCTGCTAGGTGTGTATGGATGTGTGTTACTGTTGTTGTTGTTTGATGCGGTGGTATAAATTTGACTACCAGCCAGAGAGTTAAATAAAAAAGGAAATTGTCCCGTCCCCACTGTCATTTGGGTTTCTTTTTTTTTTAATTTTAATATTTTGTTTTTGCTGAAAATAAGTTCAAGTCCAGCTGCTTGTTTGAATTTTATTTAGAGGACAATAATTTGTTTTTTTTTTTTTTTTGTATACTGGCCATTTAAAATAAAAAGAAATACAGAAAAAGAAATTCATAGTTTGAAATATGTAAGCCAACCGAATAATTTTCTAAAGTGTCCTTATGGATGAGGTTATAAATCTTTCTAAAGCCTTTCCCCTGGCAAGTTTAAGAAAAAGAGACAGAGCGTAATGTGATGTAACTATAATTATAATAATAATCAGGATCGGGAACTAGTTACCTGATAATAAAACAACTTTGGTAAGGAAAAATTAATTTGTTACCAATTAAAACTTCAGTTGGGAAAACCAAAGTTTTTAATTGTTATAATAGAAAATCGAAAATAAAGCTCGAAATATTTTTAGGAGAACTAAATAATAAACTTTGGTTGCTACAACAAAAAAATACGATTATCACAACTGAAATTTTGGTTGGTAAGAAATTTAATTCTTACTTTTTGTGTGCTCACTATGACCAGAATACAGAGGGTTTACTCTGCAATGCGATGCGAAAAAAACGGTACGAAATCGAATCTTTAATGTGTTTGATCATTTACTTTTTTCATTTGTCTGGTAGTACCACGCTTTGTCATGCCTAAGTGCATGCCAACGTCTATTTATACACACAAATATCTTGCGAACAGGAAAGACCTAAAGCAAAGCATTTAACTTTCGCAGCACAATACAGAGTAGCCCCCCAGCTATTTTGTCGCTACTCTCAAGTTATCTAAGTCTGATTAAAGACTTCTTGGGTGATTTGTGCCCTGTAAGCCCTAAGCATGTGATGACCAAGAGTTTGCTCTTTTTCGTAGTTATTCAATCACCCCTATTCTGCATTTCGATTAAGTTTCGACATTCAGTTGCTCTACGCTCGACAGATGGTGTTCCCACGAAAAACTAAATCGAAACTGTTCAAATCACCACATTCAATATCAAGCAAGTTCTAGGGAAATTAATTTCTATAACTCGAATAATTTTTTTTTCAAAAGCGATAGTCTCAATTTGGCCCAACATTTATAACACGTGTGAATTCAAGAATTATTCGAGGCGGCATTTAAGTCGATACTCGTATCTTGTTTATTTGGTTGAACGCTAGAATATTTAACCTGCGGCTTTTAAGTGTCACGTTATTTCTTCTGTTTTTTATTTTTGTATTTTTTGTTAAATTGTTTTAAAGAAATTATTTTTTATTGTTATTATGTGACTGTTTGTGTTTATTGCTTGTTGTTGTTTTTATTTTATGTTGTTCTGTGTTTGTCATTGTTGTTATCGAAACATATTTTATATGTTCGACACAACATCTGACAAATTTCTCGGTTGGACATTTTAATGCTTGTTTTCTGAGACAGTTTGCACAAAATTGTGCAACAACAAAATACAGAGGAGGTCTGGAGGGGGGTAGTTAACATTTTAAGAAACTTCAATTCATATGAGTTGTTGTTATCAATAGGAATTTTGTAACAAGTTTATTAAACGGCTTAATTTGTGGACATGCAGGCATTTACAGCCAAAAAAAAAATTCATTTCACTTTTAATAAACAAAAGTGAAGCACAGAAATGATGCACAGTGTTACCAAACACATTCGTAAGAAAATTCAAAGCAAGAAAATCACAAAAAATAAATTGATTTAAAAAAAGACTGGGGCGACAGTAATTAAATTCGATACTCAATTTTGCCAGCTTTAACGAACATTTTTTTTAATATTATGGGCCTTATGTACCACAACCCAGAGAACCTTTTGTTGAGCCCATAAGTTCTGTATTAAAAAAATTCAGCCTTCAAATGAAGTAAGAGCTTTCCTACCTTTCTGGGAAACAACAGAAGTCTTGCTCTCCGATCCTGTAAAGTCGCACAGTTGCAAAGCACATGTTCTAAGGTTGCATCAAGCAAGCCACAGAACCTGCATTGGCTGATCATAATATTGGTGATGTTTGTGCATCCCGTTAAGAGTTTAAGGTCACTGTTGTTGAGAAGACACTGGCACCGCAATGTGTACCTCAGTAGCGCGATAAAGCGTTTCGCCTGTCAACGTCCAGACAGCGTTTAACAATGTTTTGAGAATTGTAATGCGTTTTAGTAGCCAGTCTTGTCCCTAATGTATCTTAGAGAAATGTCAAACTGAGGTTCTAGTTCTATGAAAGCACGACGGGCTATTCTGTTAGCCAAGTAGTCTGTTCGCCAAGTAGTCTGTTCGCTTGTTGCCAGTATGGCTCTGATGTCCCGATATCCAACACAACTTGAGGTCATTCAATAAGCCTTGCAAGATTCTATGGAAAGGCCTTTAAAAAGTAGGGTGTCATTAGCAGCCAATTCAGCCTGGAAGGTAATTTTACTAAAACTTTATGGCAAAACTCAACTGAACTCGACATCTACTGCCGCTGCTATTTAACCCTGATTACGAGTGTTGTTTTTATGACGAATATACTGACATGTGGCTACGCTGGCCATATGTTTCATATTAACAACTTAGACTACAAAAACGTCGCTCGTTATAACGCAGCTTGTAAATGTCTTTTCTCAGGAATAATTTCAACAAGTGAATGTATAATTTTGCTCATGACTGTTGGAAATAATTTCGACGAACTATTTTCCTTAATGAATTTAATTCCCAAAAAGAAAAAAATGGTCAAATGGTCTAGAACAAATTTTCATAGGGGTAGAAACCACAAAGAAAACTACTCGCAGTTCCAACAAACAACCTGTCATAATCATTACACAGAGTGTGGCCTAACTCTTAAGTCGACTGTTATTTTACCTGCAATCGCAGCTATAAACGCACACACACACACACACAGTTATCATTTGACATAAAAGTGTCAATCTTCGTCAAGTAAAGATTATTTGTGACAGCATCTATTACATAAAAGAAAAAAACAAACAAAACAAAAGCAGAAGAAATGAAGAGAACAAAAGGAAGAAAAGTACAAACACTCAATAACAAGAATAAAAATAATCAAAACCACAAATTAAGTTTAATTTTCCAAAAGTCTAGCCAACATCAAGGCGGCGGTGCGCTGTCTTTGATTGTATTTTTTTATAATAATTTTTAATAATTTTGTTATTGTTGTTGTGTTGTAGTACAAATGTTAATAATTATTTCTTTTTAGGTAAAACATTTTTTGTTTTATTTTATTTTTAATATTCTATCTAACAACTAGTAAATCAAATCGCAAAATTAAATAAAAACAAGATTTATTTCCTAAATTCTAAATCAGGCAAACAACTACAAAAAAAAAAAAAACCAAAAATCTAAAAAAGAAAAATTATTAATAAAAGATTCATAATCTTTATGAAAAATTTCTAATGAGAAAAAACATCCTGGTTTTGTTTGTGTAAACTTTTCTTAAAGTTTAATAGAGTTCATATTGAGGTTTATTTGCTTTTTTGTTAAATCACACAAAAATCAATCAGTTAAAGTGTTTTCTTAAAACAAAAAAAGAAGAAGAAGAAAAAAAAGCACCACAAATCCTTTGCCCAACTGGCTGAAGCAGCAAAAGAACAAAGTTGTAGCCTTAAGGTCAATTGTTTACTCTAGTCTTTAAGATGTTCTCATAAAGATCTCTGAATGAAGATCTCAAAATTTTGAAATACTACACTTGAGCCAACATACTTTTACAAGCAAATACGTAACAAATGAAAAAACAAAACTGCTAAATAAACACTGAACAGACACATTCCCTACTCAACGCTTGTTTTTTAAAATTTTAAAGTTTATTTTTATAAAGTGGAAACATTTCACAGAGAAAACAGTTTGACTTTGGTTAGCTTAAACCAAATTAGACTCCTGCTTAGATTTGTTCGAGCATGATCAAGCCTTTTAGTGTGTAGAAATGATTACAGGAGTGACAAGCTCACTCACGTATAGCAAATTATTTTAAGTTATTTAAGTGGAAGAAAAAATATTTTAACCCAATCACGCTGGGAAGAAAAATAATTAAAACCACTCCCGTTCAAGAGACATTTATTTTAAGCCGCATGCATTTAAGAAAAAGATATTTAAATACACTCACTTTGAGAAGAAAAATATTTTAAATCACTCATGTTTAGGAGAAAAATATTAAAAGCCACTCACGTTCTAAAGAAAATCATTTTAAATCACACGCATTTAAGAAAAAGATGTTGAAAGCCGCCCACTTTGAGAAGAAAAATATATTAAATCACTCATGCTGAGGAGAAAAATATTTTCAATCACCCACAGTGAACTAAAATACATTTTAAGTCACTTACCACTCACGTTAAATTTTTTTTTTTTAAATCACTTACGTTGAAGAGAAAAATATTTTAAATCACTCACACTGAGAAGAAAAATATTTCAAGCCAGTCACGTTCAAGAGTAAAATAATTTAAATCACTCATGCTGAGGAGAAAAATATTTTAAATCACTAACATTGACGAAAAAAGTACTTCACATCACTCACGTTAAGGAGAAAAATGTTTTAAATTACTCACGTGTAAAAGGAAATTATTTTAAATCTCTCACTTTGAAGATAAAAATATTTTAAATCAGTCACATTGAACAGGAAAATATTTTGAATCACTTCGTGTAAGAGGAAATTATTTTAAGTCACTCACGTGTAAGAAGAAATTATTTTAAGTCACTCACGTTGAAGAGAAAAAAATTTCAAGCCACTTACATTGAAAAGAAAAATATTTTAAATCACTCACGTTAAAGAAAAAAAATATTTTAATTTAATCACGTTCAAGAGAAAACTATTTTAAACTACTCACATTGAAAGGAAAAATGCTTAAAATCACTTACATTCAAGAGAAAAGTATTTTAAATCACTGATGTGTAATAGGAAATTGTTTTAAATCACTCACGTTGAAGATAAAAATATTTTAAATTAAGAGAAAATTATTTTAGTTCACTCACGTTCAAGAGAAAAATATTTCAAGCCAGTCACATTGAAAAGAAAAATATTTTAAATGAAAAATGTTTTAAATTACTCACGTGTAAGAGGAAATTATTTTAAATTACTCACGTTGAGGAGAAAAATATTTTAAATCACTCACGTTGAGGAAAAAAATGTTTTGAATCACTGACGTGTAAGAATATTTTAAATCACTCCAACTCTGCATCTTCGAAAACCTTCTTTCTCTCTTCCACCGCCAGACCGGTCTTCGACGTCAAAATCACCGTTCTTGAAGCGTTGAAACCACTCTCGGCACATTCTTTCACTAATAGCGGCCTCACCATAGGTATTTGAGAGCAGTCGATTAGCTTCAGCCGCAGATTTCTTCATATTAAAGCAGAAAATTAAAACCTCCCGCAAATGAGGAGAATTTGGCTCGTAAGCTGACATGTTTAATCGAGAATAACTTTATGATGCAGACACAAATCGACTAATATTTCGATGGCGTTATGTTTACAAATACCTAAGCTTATTGTATGACATCTACGATCTATTTATTTCGACTACCACTTAACGCTAGAGCCATCTGTTGCAAAACGGCGGAAGCAAACTTGTACACCTAATATTTTAAATCACTCACGTTGAGAAAAAAAATATTTTATATCACTCACGTTGAGGAAAAAAATATTTTAAATCACCCCCACTCTTAGAAAGAAATATCCCTTTTACCTTTCGGCTTTCTAGTTTTGAATATTTTATTCGATTCGCCTTATGATGGGCTGCGTTCATATTTTATAATAAATTTTTATTGAAAAGGCAGGCAACGGGAAATTTCTGAAATATTTTCAAGCTGCATGTAGAGTGCATGTTTGTCTGTTAAGTAAACAATTTCTTTAATGTAACGAACGAATCATATTTATTTTTGTCTAAAAAATCTAAATTGTAAGTTTACATTTCTTTTAGTTTAAACTTTATTTTAAATATTTCTGCTGTTGTTGCTTTTATTTATTTTATTTGCAAGTTCTGGCACAACCTCGTTTCTTTCATACTCACAGCAGACTCTGTGTCTATCGTGGATTATTAATCTTGGCCACAGAATACCAAACAAAAAAATAAGAAAATAAATCTGAAACAGAAAAAAAAGCTTTAAGAAGAAAAATGTTGTATAAAGTATATTTAAGATAAAATAGCCGCCTTTTTATTGATATTGTGCCATAAAACTATAAAATTACAACTAAAACAACAACTGCAACTAGTGATGGTGGCTGCGAGTTGTACAAATTTTTATTGTTCAGAACAGGAAAAAGTTTTCAGGTTTAAAATTTGATTTTGACTGAGGCAGAAAAAAAAGGTACGCATTTTTTGTTAAAAAGATTTTTCTGTTTTTTTTTTTTTTTTGTTTAGAACGTGCGCTTAATATTAGATGTGATTATTCTTTTGCAGAATTTTTTGTTTTGTTTTTTTTTTTTGTCTTAATGTTTGTTTGCATCAGAGTTAGAAAAGAAACTTAAGAATTAGATTGATCTGTGCTAAACTATTAAATATAAGCAGTTAGATTCAATAGTTGCAAGCAAATACTTTGTGCTACAGTAAAGGCTTCTACTTAAGCTGTTTATGGTGCTAACCCAACTAACAATTTGCTAACCATTTTATTATTGTTTACTAGCAAAATTTATTTTTATTAGCAAAAATAATGCTAAAAAATTTTTGATTTAATTTTAAAATTCTGTAGTAAGAAAGCTACTCAAATTTCAGAAAAATTTAATGTGAAAAAATTTTATTAGTACATGGAGTGACATATGTGAAGTGACCTGTAGCCTGCGAAATACCTTTTGGAGCTTCGTGTAAAATCTAGAAATCTACGGTGTTGAAACCGTTCAAATTAAAAAAAAAATTTCATACAAAAAGCTAGGTGATTCTCTGATGTGGCCTCGTTGTGATATTTGATTGAATAAAAATCTAATGAATTTTAGGTCAGTAAGAGAGGAATTGTATTTGATTCCAGACTTCAGATTTCATATTTAATAAACAGGTTTTTGTTATAAAAAATATTTCACGCATGTATGTATTTTGCAGAAAAGTGAATCACTTACGTGATTCACCTGGACCGCACCCAGCCTTAAAATACTAGTGAAGATTAGTAAACAAAACCATGAGTTACTTGCCAATCAAAATTCATTTTTACTTGATAATAAAAAATCAATCGTAGAGATTTAATTTTGGACTCTATTATAGAGTTCTGGTTGCTACAACTGCAAAATTTATTTATTATAACTGAAATTTTGATTGCAAACAAATTTAGTTCTCGGAACCAAATTTGTTTTGCCAGTGCAAGTAACTCATGGTCAAATTTAAGGGAAGGAAATTTTATACTTTAAAAATACAGCCCAAATTATTGTTGAGAGAACTTAATTTTGGACTGTATTACCGATTCGATTTCTAGAGGTGAATTTTTGATTGAAAACAAATTTCGTTCTCACAACCAAAGTTCTTTTCTCTGTGTATATAAAACAAATCAAAAACTTTTAGAGTGTCTGCAACCCTTAGGCTGTCACACTTTTCACTTGAGCTAAATTTAATTTTTTTTTAACTCCATCTAAGTTGGCTTTGAAAAAAAAAAATTATTTTCACAACCAAAAAAAAAAAATTTTTTTTGCTGGGTTGTTTTTGACTCCGCTATCTGTTGCCCATGCGTCATATTGGCTACATTTTAATCTAATGCGTGAGTTTGTTACTCTCATTGTTGGTTTCAATTTCTTCCTTCTTCTGCTGCTTCGTCTGTTTTACCAAACAGCAAATATTTAAAAACGTTACAAGCAAAAACCACCTCATGGTCAATAAAAGATTAACAACAATTGCTTTGGCAAAAAACAGGCATCTGCAGAAGGACCATTGACGCCGCATAAGTGAAGAGAGATGCTAACAATAGATACATTTACACACTGTGGAAGCGCTGGTAATTTGTTATCATGATGATTTATGTGAACTGTGTGTTGAGCGCACTCGCACAGCAACCAAAAACAAAAAAAAAAATTCAAACTCAAACTCGTCTGTTCTGTAGTAGAGTCTTTGGAACTGGGAAATTTTAGTTTTAGATACTTTTCTGGTGGGTGGAAACATAAATAAAACCAATAATAAGTATTACATAACATTAATTTGAAACAAAAACAAACAACAATTGTTTTCCATTTGTTTTTTTTTTATTGCGGGAACAACAGCCTTTGGCTTTTTATTTCACTATTTGTGAGAGAAAGACAGCCCATTTGGTAGATGGCGCTGCGAATGCAATAAAAAAATGTTTTTTTTTTAACAGTTTTATACTGACACTGTTTGTTTGTTTGTTGCTTTTTATAATTTGATGGATTTAAGTCATTCTGTTTGCCAACATTTAACTGCTAAATTTTAAAATAGTTTTGCTTACAGATTATCATCTGCATGAATGAATCAATAAGGAAGGCAACCAAGAAACCAAGAAAAAAAAATTAATAAAAAAAAAATATTCACGAACAACAAAAATTTGGTTGGGATCAGAGCTTTGAAGGTTAAAGTTTTTGCATTGTGTCTCCATAAGTGGAAAGAGTTTTTCATGCACAGACAACTTTCGTTATGAGAACTAAATTGTGTTATCAATCAAATTTTTAGTTGTAATCATAAAATTTTTTTAGTTACAGGCAACCATAATACGTTTCTACAGTCTAAAATTTAATTCTGTTAAAAATATTTCTAACTGTAAAACTGAGATCGACTAGCAAAACTGAACAATACATTTAGTTCTCCCAACCAAAGTTTGGTTGTGAGAACTAAATTTTGGTATCAATAAAATTTTTAGTGGTAATAATAAAAATTTTTTATGTACAACAACCATAATTCGTTTATACAATCTAAAATTTAATTCTGTTAGAAATATTTCTGTAAAACTGAGTTCGACTATTAAAACAGAATTTTTTAAGGACAATAAATTTAGTTCTCCTAACCAAAGTTTGATTGTGAGAACAAAATTTTGTTATCAATCAAATTTTTAGTTGTAATAATTAAATTGTTTAGTTACAGCAACCATAATTCGTTAATACAGTTCAAAACTTAATTTCTTAAAAAAATATTTTGAGCTGTAAAACGGAATTTTTGATGAACAACAAATTTAGTGCTCTTAACCAAAGTTGTTATCTCAGTGCAAGTGTCTGCTTCTTTAATAAAAAACTTATTTTTTGTTAATAAATCTGTTTGATTTAGTTTAAGCTTAAGAGTGGATTATAATTATTGTTCGCTGTAAATTTATGTAGCTGCTTCAGGATATGATTATCAAAATATTCCTTTAGAAAATTTCATTATTATTTTCAAATTTATTTATTGCATTCCTTTACAACTCTGTGTGTGTGTTTTTTTTTTTTTTAATTCTAATGCGCTGCTTTTTATAAGCCTCATAAACATTGACTGACCGACTTGACCATTTAGTTGTTTTCATTTGGTTTTTTTATTAATTCCAGCTACAGGTTCCTCTATTTCTTTAATAAAAAATATTTTTGTTTTATTTTTACTTGCTTTAAAAGGATCTTGGCTAACAATAAGTGCATAAGTGCGATTTAGGGCGATATTTAAAGCACGTTTCCGCATTAAAACTGTTTGTTTTTTTTTCTTGCAGTCTTTTGGTTTGTTCATAAGCTGATCAATTGTTTAAACACCTTTTAAGCTTTTTTTTTTGCTCCAGCTTTTTCTAAAAAAAACCCATTCAATATTTGAGCCGTTGTTTTTGAAAGTGGTATAAGTATACTTAAAAGAAAATTATTTATCAGTAGTTTTGTTAAGATGAGGTCTATATTTTACAAAAATTACCCTTGACTCTTTTAATTTTTTTAGCTGGACTTATATCACTTTCAAAATTAACAGCTCGTTTGACTTCATTGTTTGCATATGCAGCTTTTAAGATTTGTTGCTGTTAATAATTGTTGGTTTTATTGTTGTTGTTAGTGGTGATTTAAATACCCTTCACCCATTTCTGTTATGCAGACAGAAGTCTGTTTTATTGTCAATTTTTTTAACAAGCGTGTACAAATCGAAAACGATTGGTTGGTAAGAAAAGAAGCTAGGATTTTACATATTTGATAACCTGTTAGCGAACATTGTTGAAGTGACAACAATATGTTGTCAAATTTGCAATTTATTAACAAGCGGAATCAAACTGAGAACGCATGGTATCATTTCGATACCAAATGGTGTTGATTTATTACCGGTATGGTGTCATACTGGTGTCGAAATGATACCATTCCTTGTCAATTCTGCAACTCTATGTTGTCAATAATGCGTTGTTAGAATGACACCATGCGTTACCAAAGTGAGCACAAGCGTTGATATACTATTGACACTGTTTGTGGTTATTTTGTTCTCTGGGTGTAGTTCCCGAGTCATCATTGCCAAATATAGAGTTGCGCATTGTTTTCAAATCATATAGTTTTCGTGTTGCTACCAAACACACTCAAACACTTGGTGTAATTTTATTGCCTCGTCATTGTTGTTGTTGTTACTCTTCATACTCTGCTCAATAATATCTTCTGTGTCTAATACGCTGTCAGATACAATCTTTCTTTAAAAGCTTTTGTTGGACTTTTTCTGTGTTTGTTTGCCTGTTTGCAGCAAAACGTAATAAAGTCTATGCTGTGCATTAAGCGCCTTTTTTTTAAATATTTATTCGCGTTGTTGTTGTTGTTTGATATTTTCCCTTTATGTGGGCATTTATTCCTTTTTTTTTTCTTATTTTGATATCTAAATATTAAATTTGTTAGGGATTGTTGGTTTATTGTAGCTTTAATTTCGCAGCGAATAAAATTTTTTTTACGAAACACAGACGTTAAACACTAAACAGACAAATGGCTGTTTAATTTTGAGGAAGTTGAAAAGTAAATGAGATTTTTTGTGATTATTATTTGTGTGATTAAAACAAATTGATTTGTTTTCTATTTCATAGCAAATAATCAGCTTTATTTCATTTGGCGTCGGCAAACATTCTCATCAATTTCAAGGCAACATTACTATTCCTCCCTCATTATCCATATCAATTCAATTTTAATTTGGTATTCCTTAACTCTGGGTTTTCTTCAGTTAACGAATAAGTTTTTCGCCTTTTACTAAAGATTTCCGGGCAGAGCAGCACTCTAATGGGACTAAATAAACACTGTCAGCACAACGTTGACGGCTTGTCGATAATTGCAATTCAAACGTTCTTACAGAATACCAATTTAGAGTCGATAAAACGTCGTTTTATACATACAAACAAAACGCAAAACATTTAGCTTTTGTATCGAAACTGTCTTCGCATCGCAATACAGAGTAGCCCCTCTTTTTTATTACTTCATCACATCCATTTTAAACAGCAAACGCCTCTTGCTGGTGTAGATAAAAAAATGGAAACAAACAAGTGAATGAGTTTAAGTGAACAGTTGGTCTAATTTAATTATGATGATACCAAGAATAACATTTTAGCCTGTTATCACTGCTCCCATGCCCTGAAGGACTCAGGTAGCAAATCATATAAAGCTTAGTCACACACATTCTTCTTGTTGAGGGTATGGGCTGATTTAAAACCCGTGCCGCAAAGCGACCTTCTATTGCAATGCAACAGCATATTTCAATTTAAGACACCCGAAGGCGACAAGTCTCCTTTATAACCAGCTTTGGGTTTTAACCACAGCCACCACAGCTGTGCATTCCTAAAGCAGGCCTCACCAATAATCGATCACACGATCACAGATTTCACAACACTTTCATGACGGTGAAAAAATGACAACGAAAAAAAAAGCTTGAAATGGAGGACTAAGTCATAAATAATTTTTTTAAAACTGCTTTAAATAAATGAATAATTTTAGCCGTCAGTTTGATACCCGCAGCTTCATTTCCTACCACTTAGATTTTGAGTCTGCTTTTTTAAGCCAGAAAATGCTTTTCATGTTAATCTTATCCTTAATGAAATAAAATTGGTGCTGCCTCTTAAAAAAATTAACGAAATTCAAAACCAAACAATTTTCAAGGATACTGTTGCCCGCTCTCAATAGAATCAACCAAAAGCAGCAAGTCCAGTTTTAAATTAATTAACGAACAACGAACGATCCTAACCTTTGTTGCGTAAGTCACTACACCACGTGTGTGGGCGTTTGTTTCTTTGATCGAATAACAAAAGAAACTGTCAAGTGAATGGCAGGCGCTTTGCTAACAAAAACCAAAAAAAGAGGGGGCTGCATTTGTCAACCGCAAACGCGAAGAAATTTAAGTAGATGTTCAGGAAAAGCCATAGAATTGTTAAAAAGCAGGTAAAAAAAAAGACAAAATAAGAAAAAAATTTCAATAAATGATACCTAGAATGCGTTGGTGGACTGGCTCTGTTGAAATATTTATTTCAATGATTATGATCACAAGCTTTCCTGTTGTAGGTGTGTGTGTGCTTTTGCAAATAAACCACATCCACATCCACATGCACTCATTCACTGCAGCTCATCGAACGTCAACCAAGAAGTTTTCATTTATTTCGACAACTTGCGTTAATTCGATTAAATTAAGCATGACTACCACAAATAAAAATATCCAAGTCATGTTTGTTGTAAGATCAGATTACAAATAATAACCACAGGATCAGGTTTCCTTAAGAAGTACAAAAAAAACAGCAATTGATGTGTAATAATTTACACCCTCAACATAAAAAAGCCGAACTAACAACGCAACAAGTGTCAAATTAAGTTTTAAGAAAAAAAAATCATCATAACGATCAAAATCAATCGAAGCGTGTTACACTTGTCAACAGTTTGTTTATGTTACCAAGAAGTACTTGTAGCCCTTCCACAAAAAAAAAAAAAAGAATGTTGAAAGTGATCTAGATGATCGTGTGCCAAATGACATGATGAACTGAAAAAAAAAAAAACAAACAAACAAACGCTAGTTGAGTTGTGAGGGAACTTTTTCAAGTGTTTTATGCTTTTTTACTTAAGCCTGTCGTCGTCCTTCTTTGAGTAGACAACACTAAAACAGTTTGACTGTTTAAATGGGGAGCGGTGAAACAACAGGTTAACGATGTTGTTGTTCTTTATTGTTTATTTTTTCCATTGAGATTCTGAAAACAATGAATGGTGCTGGCGATGGTTATGGCGACTGAAGTGAATAATTCAATCGCCAAACTGCCAGATCAATGTCACAGTAAAATAAACTGTTTTCTGCACAATGGCTCACTGTAACTTTTTGGCAAGTTTGTTAAATTTAAAATACGAAAGCGGGGTAACAAAAAAAAAAAAAAAAACAAGAAATTTAACATTTAATACCGACACATTTATTTAACTAGAAAAATTTTTTATAAAAAAAAATCTTTTTTTCTTTTCAGAAAACTTCTTCCAAACCGGGTAGCATGAAATTATGTCCCTAAAATTTGAAGACTAAACATGACGAAATTTAATAAAAATTAAAAAAAAAAAATCAAACAAACCCTGGGGTGATACAACTGAACCGCATTTGAAAGAAAACGTTTAAAACTGCAAACAGCAGCCATGGCAAATCACTAAAAAAATAACATTTGACAACACTAACCTCAGAAAAAATTTATATAAAATTAGAAAAAAATAAAAGAATAAAAATAAAAAAAATTTATTTCGTTTTATTATGAGCAAGAAATCTAGCATTTGGTAAGAGAAAACACATTATTAAAAATTTCATTTTATTTCCTTCAAGAAACTGTTCTGAAAATTTCCCTAAAATTTAAATTTTTTTACTTATATTTTTAATTAATTAAAAAAGAAAACTTTTACATTATTTTAAATGAACTTAATTTTTTTTTATAAAAGTTTTAAAACGAAATTTCATTTATTTAAAAATTTTTTGAATTTAAATTAAATTTTTCTTAAATTAAATAAATTTTTTTTTAATTAAATTAATTTTATTTTAATTTTCTTTATTCAATTAAATTTTTTAAAATTTATTTTAATATTATTTGTTAATAATATAACAATTTTATTAAGCTTTACGTCTTATTTTTCAAAAATTTATTTTTATATCGATATTTCATTCCAATTTGTGTAGCTTCTTCAGGATATAATTATAAATTAATCAAATAAAATTAACTAATAAATTATTTGTTTATTTTTTCCTTTAATTTCTTTAACTTAGCGCTTTTTTATTTAGTAGTTTTTCTCTTAGACGTTTTTACATAGAAAAATAACTTATTTCTTTTAAGAAATTATTCTAAAAACCTTTTGATTTCTGTTATTTCTGTTATTTCACTGTCATAGTCATAGTCATACACGATTTTCATTACTTTTTAATTAAATAAATTTTTTTTTTTAATATTCTTGAATAAATTAAATTTTTAAGGTTTTTTGATTGAAATTAATTTTTTTTTAATTTTTTAAAATTAAATTTTATTTATTTCTAATTTAAATTAAACTTTTTTAATATATTTCTTAATTTAATTTTAATTTTTTTTAATAAATATTATTTATTTTAAAATTGTTTTAATAATGTATTTTTTTTTTATTTAGTCGTTTTTTGCTTAGCCGTTTTTAAATTTTTGCTTGATTTTTGTCAATTTTAAATCTTCATGAAATACCAGGCTAACAGAATGTCCAGAAAGTATCAATTTTAACATATCTGAAAAGAAACAAACGCCTAAAAGTATGCCTTAAAAATTTATAATCTTTTAAAAAGCAAGACATTAATTTAAACAAACGCTTATAACTTTTTAATCGTTTGACCAATTTAATACAATGTTATAGCAAAATGTAGCCAATTTCCCGATCTATGACATAGTGAAAGTTTTATTCAAAAATATAAACCCATTCAAATATTGTAACAAAAAAAGAAAAGAAAAGTACACAAAAACATCATGTGGCAAGTTCAATTTGATTTCTTTTTAGTTTTTTCTCTATAACTTTTGATTAGAATATTTTTTTAAGAAACTTTCACCCTGTGGCAGAGTGGCAAATGGACTTTATTTTTGTGGAAAATTTTTTTAAAATCGCTCCAACGCTTAAAAAGCTATAACCGTGTTTCTAATTAAAACTAGTTTTATTTAGAGTATATGTGGCATGTGGCAACTTAAGTACCATGCGTTACATAGCCCATTTCCCATTCTGCCACATGGTGCAAGTTTCTTAAAAAAATATTTATCCCTTCCAAAGTTATTGCGAAAATACGAAATTGTAGGTAACCTGTACCTGTCGCATTGTCCGAGAATTAAATTGATGAAACTTGAAAGAAAAAAGTGAAACACCAGGCCAACAGCATCAGCAGTAGGTGGATTTCTAGGAATTAATTTCCCTTTTTTTGATATAACTTTTGAACGGTTAAATATTTTCAAATGAAACTTGCACCATGTTGCAGAGCGAGAAATGAACTACTTGTCACATGCCACTTATCTTGCCACATGCCACATTTGAGTTAAATAAAAAGTATTTTAATTGAAAAAACGCTTATAGCTTTGTAAGCGTTGGACGAATTTGAAAGATATGTTCGTAGGAGCGATAGCCCATTTCCCGCTTTATCACCTAATGAAAGTTTCATTTAAAAATATTAAGCCGTTCAAAAGTTATAGCAAAAAAAGGAAACAGTAGACAAAAACATTGTTGCAAACTCGGATTTATCTCCTTTTTGTGTTTTTCGCAATAACTTTTGAATGGGCCAATATTTTTTAATGAAACTTTCACTGGATAGCAGAGGGGAAAATGGGCTAAATTTTATTGGAACATTTTTTTAAAATCGTTCTAATGGTAAAAAAAAGTTATAAGCGTTTTTGTAATAAAAACGCTTCTTACTTCAAGTGAATGTGGCATGTAGCAACATAAGTGGCATGTGTTAGATGGCCCATTTCTGACTCTGCCACATGGTGAAAGTTTCATTAAAAAATATTATTCTAATCATAAGTTATACGGAAAAAACTAAAACTAATAAACAACTTCCTGTATAACGTTTTGACGGAAGTAAAATTAAACCGGAAGTAACAACAGGAAGGTTTGTTTACTTTTGGTTTTTTTACTATAACTTCTAAACTGATAAATATTTTTAAATCAAACTTTCACCGATAGATAAAATGGAAAATTGGCTATCTGCCACAAGCCTTTTGTGTTGCCACATGCTACTCTTAGCATGAATAAAAAACTTTTTTAGAGAAAAAACGCTTACAAATTTTTAAGCGTGTAAGCAATTTGAAAAATTTTTTCTAAAGAAAGATAGCAGATATGCCACTCTGCCACATGCTGAAAGTTTCATTCAAAAATATTTATCCGTTCAAAAGTTATAACTAAAAAAGGGAAATTAATTCCTAGAAATCCACCTACTGCTGATACTGTTAGCCTGGTGTTTCACTTTTTTCTTTCAAGTTTCTTCAATTTAATTCTCGGACAATGCGACAGGTGTAGGTTGCCTACAATTTCGTATTTTCGCAATAACATTGGAAGGGATAAATATTTTTTAATGAAACTTTTACCATGGGGTAGAGTGGGAAATGGGCTATCTAACACATGTTACTTAAGTTGCCACATGCCACATACACTCTAAATAAATCTAGTTTTAATTAGAAACACGCTTAAAGCTTTTTAAGCGTTGGGCCGATTTTAAAAAAATGTACTGAAATGTAGCTCAATTCCCACTCTGCCACATGGTGAAAGTTTCAATAAAAAATATATACCCGTTCAGAAGTTATAGGGAAAATACCAAACAGAAATCAATTTGAACTTGCAACATGGTGTTTTTGTCAACTTTTCCTTTCTTTTGCTACAACTTTTGAACGGTTTAATAGTTTTTAATGAAACCTTCACCACGTGATAGAACGGGAAATGGGCTATAGTTCACTTGAACTGTTTTTCAAAACGGACCAACGCTTACAAAGCTATAAGCGTTTTTTTCAATTAAAAAACTTTTTATTCAACTCAAATGTGGCATGTGGCAACAAAAGTGGCATGTGACAAGTAGCCCATTTCTTGCTCTGCATCATGGTGCAAGTTTCATTTGAAAATATTTAACGGTTCCAAAGTTGTAACAAAAAAAGGGAAATTAATTTCTAGAAATCCACCTACTGCTGACGCTGTTGGCCTGGTGTGTTACTTTTTTCGTTCAAGTTTCTTCAATTTTATTCTCGGACAATGCGACAGGTGGATTTTGTGTACAATTTCGTATTTTCGCAATAACTTTGGAAAGGATAAATATTTTTTAATTAAACTTTTACCATGTGGCAGAGTGGGAAATGGGCTATGTAACGCATGTTACTTAAGTTGCCACATGCCACATATACTCTAAATAAAACTAGTTTTAATTAGAAACACGCTTATAGCTTTTTAAGCGTTTTAGCGATTTTAAAAAAATTTCCAGAAAAATAAAGCCCATTTGCCACTCCGCCACAGGTTGAAAGTTTCTTAAAAAAATATTATTCTAATCAAAAGTTATAGGGGAAAAAACTAAAAAGAAATCAGTTAGAACTTGCAACATAGCGCTTAGGTATACAGTTTTCTTTTTTTAGCTACAACTTTTGAGCGGATTTATATTTTTAAATGAAAATTTTTCTAGGTGATAGAGTGGGAGCATGAAAAATTTCCTACTTTTTGCAAAAAGCGTAAAAATAATAAATTCAAAAAATTAAATAGAGTAAACAAATTTTTTTTTAATTTTTTTATTACAATTTTCTTACAAAATTATTTTATTTTTTAATGGCTGGGCAGAGAGTAGTGTTTGGCAGCTTGCTTTCTTTCTCCTGTAATCAGTAGGCCTTCCATTATCTGAAAAAAATTATGAATTAAAAAATTAGGAAACTAAGTTGACTTAATGGGTAGAGTATTAAATCGTTTAAAATTTTTTTTAGGAATTCATTGCCATTGTGCAGCCTCTTCAAGTGAGTTTTCATTTCTTGTTGTTGGTTGTTTGTCTGTGTTTTAAATTAAAGGTTTTTTTTTCGCTTGTTTGTGTTCTGTTTGACACATTTTGTCAACGTTAAATGAAAAATTTTATCAGCATTAAGGAACGACCACTAACACGCTCCCCACTTTTCTTAACACAAACATCAAATGCCAACAACCAAAAAAGACAGTTAACAACAACAAGAACAGTATTATAAAAATTGTCATAAAATGTAAAAGCGTATATTGAATTACAGTAGCTTTTTGTGACTGTTGGTCAGCACAGTGACCAAGACAGCCAGTAAGCCAGACGGACAATTGAAGCCTTCACATTATGCGTAACTTGTTTATGAAAAAGAAAGATAAAAAACATTGAGTTAAAGATTTAAGCCGCAATTACAGCAGACCACAGAAGCCGAAACGATCATCATGATGCCATAAGTTACCAGCCAACTCATTCACTCTTTTTCTTTTTCTGCGTACATTTTGTCATGATTATAGTGATTTAAGTGTTGCATTTTAATGGTGTTGGAAATGGTTACGAGTATTGTTTGTTGGTTGGTTGGTTGGTAGGCTGCTAAGGTTGCTCAGTAGCTTTTTCTTTCCATAAAAATATTTCATTATGGATTTTTTTCCTTCGTAAGTCTTTCAGGCAACAACACACATTTCCACATTATGTGCGTCACTTTAGTGGCCCTGCCCTCCCCTCTTTCACTGTCATCAGTTTAATCATTGTTATTTAAGGCCATTACGAAGTCAAAATATTCAATAATTCTTTCTTTCATTTACGGTCTTTTGCATTTCTCTTTCTTTCTTTTCTGCAGTTCGGGCTGTGCCAAGGACTTTTGTTGCTAAACACTCTTTTAAAGCCTTCAATGTAGGTTTTTATTATTCGCTTTGATTATAATTATTTAAACTCATATTTTTCTTATCGTTGGCTGATGTAAAATGTTGTTGTTTTACATAAAAATAAAAAAGAGAAAAAAATCTGAAAATTGATAAAAATCTTGTGTGAAACAAATCATGACAGGCATTGCATTGATTGATTTGCCTGTCACAACAACAACAACAACAATTACCTTTGCGAATGAGTTTGATTGAAAATTAAATTGTTGGTGGCAGGCCAACTTGTAATTAAATTTATTTGCATAAAATTATTTTCCCATTTTTTACTAAGAAAAAAACAAAAATAAAGCAAAAATGATAATGACTTTATAGCCAGATTTTTAAGCATTTGGTAGTCGGTATAAACCAATTTATTTCTTTGAAGGCACAGCTCCTGTCAAATCCAGAATTATTTAACTACCCAACCGAAAACCACTCTTGTCTGCGAGACAGCAAGCAAATGACACAGAAGGTGTATAATAGTCTCGTAAAGCTTTTTATTTCGACGTATGATGGCAATTTTGTCCCCTAAGTATCTCAACCTCTAGGCAATTATTTTGTTTCTAGAGCAGCAGGGGGTTCTAAAACTAACATCAGCCGCTCTTTTTCAATCAAGTTGTCTGATTTAAGAGAACAATTGTTTTAGAAAAAAATAAAGAAATTTCCTTTTCCGAAATGTTTAATTAATACTAATTTCAAGCCATTAAACGTCTACGTTTACGTTTACAAAAATAATATTCTATAAGACAAGAAATCAACTTGTCTAGAAATTCTGTATTTCTAAGCAAAATTTCTAGATTAAATGATCGTTTGTGTTACAGAAACAGCACGTATGACGTTTCATGGAATGCTGCTAAGCGAATTCCTGAGCTATAGTCAATGCAAATTACTCGATATCGGGAGCATGGATGCAATTTAAAAAAAGATTTCATACTTTGACTGAAAGCCTGCTTAACTTTAGAATTTCGTAAATAAAACAAGAAAATTTTTTAGACAAGAAATAGAGTTTCTATTATTGGATGCAAAGTAATTTTTTTCTTAATAGAATTTTTTTTTTTTAATTTTGAACCACAACCTGAAACCTGAAGCTTTAAATTAAAGACTTTCCTCTCCTTCTTTTCTTCTTTTCTAGCTCCTCTAAAACGGTTTTAGCTGCTCTCCCCAGAATTGTGCTATAATTGAAATTCTTCTATTTTTTGTTTCTAAACTAAAACAACTGCTGCTTTTGTTTTTAAATTTAAATGTAAAATAAAAGCACAAAAACAAAACATAAAAAAGCATGATGAAACATGTCATCAACTATTTTCTGTAACAAGTAATTTTTGCTTATTTATTTTCTATAAAAAAAAAAAATTAAATAAAAAAACTTGAGACAATTTATTTAGCTGCACGGTTGTCTAGAAATTTTTATTTAAAACGCTTGAGGTGAATTTTTTTCAAAAAAAAAAAAAAAAAAAAAAAAAAAAAAAAAAAAAGGAGGCGCAATATGGAATAGCATATGGAAAATATTAATTGCCATTTAAGTCTCTCATATTTTATTTTTGTTGTCTTCATACTTGAAAGGATGCCACAATTTTTAAGCTGCTTGTGAGGTTTCCACCCTTTAGACTTGTTCTCTTAGACTCTTTTTTTACTTGTTGTTTGTGTAAAGATGCATGATTGTTAGTGATACAAAAATACAATAATTTATTTACGAAATATTGTGTTGGTGTATGTATCTGTGTCTGTGTTTTATCACACACACACACACACACTTACAAATAATTTTAAAAGTGTAAGTACTTGCTGTGCTGTATGTTCTGTTTTTTTGTGTGTTTTCAATTGCTATTTTGCACACTTGCCTTGTCTAGATGGATGCACTTGTTTGTTGGTTACTTTAAGCAGATAAGAAGATAATTGGATTTTCTCAAACAATTACATTTCTTTGTTGCATAAAGTCCAACCACTCATCCATCTGTCTGTCTGCTAGTGTCTCGTATCTAAAATACAACAGCCAAAGCAAACACAAACAACAGGTGCTAAAAGTATAAAAGTCGGTTTTGCTTTTGAAAGGCAAGAGAGCAAAAATTATGAATTAAAATTAAATAATTATTATACAAAATGAAAAGAATATTTAATTTATTTATATTGTAAAAAGTAGCTATCAGGATTTTACATAATAATTGACACACTCACACACACACATACAGGCAGGCTGCACTTAAAAACATGTTTAGATATCATTTTCTTTTCAAGTTTGAGCAGACAAAAGTGCTCTTTCATTTACTTGAAAAAAATTCCTAAAATTTTGTTTCAATTCATGGAACTGGCGAATGAAAATAGAATCAAAAATTTTTTTTTTTTTTAAATAAAATGCAGCCACCAGTTATCCTTCAGTTTACACAAAATTCATCAGTTCGCTTGGCGATTAAAAAACGCCAAAATTCCTATTTTGCGATTTTAAATCACTCTTTGGGTTTCTCAGTAAATAGAAGTAAATTCAGTACCACAATCATTTTCATTCAGGTGTTATAGTTGAAAGTGTTATAAGTCCAATTAGGAAAAATTTTTTGTAAGATATTGACACTTTTAAAAACACTTTCAAATATAACAGCTGAATGAAAATGGTTGTGTCGGTACTCAATTTACTTTTATTTACTGAAAAATGCAGAGCGTTTTAAAAAAGCAAAATAGGAATTTTGGCGTTTTTAAATCGCCAAATGAATTAATGAATTTTGTGTAAGCTGAGCGTTAATGAGAAAATAAAATGTTGTTAAAAAGGGTTACGTTTTACTTAAACAAAAATTAAAAGCAAAATTTGCCTTTTTTACAAAAATACGACTTAAAAAATTTACTTTGAGGTTGACAAATTGCGTCTGTCAATTGTTTACTTAAAAGCTTATATTTTCAACAAACAGCTGATCTCTGTTCTTTGAAAAAAAACCTGGTTTTTACCAACAATGATAGAGATACAAGATTTCGCCATGCGCATGATTTCCCGTTAGATGACGTAGATTATCGACTGTTTGAAGAAAAAAATAATACATTTGTCTTTTATTTAGCTGTAAATTATTTATTTCAATTTTATGTGCAGGATGGCGTAATCTTGTGTCTCTATCATTCTTGCTGAAAACCACGATTTTTTAAAGAGCAAAGATCAGCTGCTTGTTGAAAATATGCACTTTTAAGTAGGCTGGCATTTTCAAAGCGTTTAACAGCTCTTGCGCTGCTCAGAACCTTTGAAAAAATAAGTAACGAAATTCGACTATTACAAGGACACACGAAATTAAATGATTAGAAGATGACAAGACAACAAGGGTTATTTAAATTTTTTTTTAATATTAAATCAAAAATATACAAAAAAAAATTATATTAAAATTTATTTCTTTAGCAATTCTCTTCCTTTTTGTTATAAAAAGACTGTAGACCACATGATTAAAAAAAAAAAAATTTAATTTCAAAGGGCTGCTAAAACATACTTGAAAGGCATACATCACTACAAACATGTGCAGCCCTTTAGTACCTACTCATACTTGTGCTGTTGGCCGTTACATAAAAAGGGTGGATTTTTGAAACCCAGTGATTACTGCTTAAATATGACTGAACAATAATAATAATAATGGAGGTGTTCGTTTAGATTTTATACTAAATGGTGGTTTCATACAAAGAGAAACTAAAAAAAAAAGAAAAAAAAAAGAAAAAAAAAAAACAAGAAAATAAATAAACCCGCTAATAAGGGGTGATTTAAAAAGCTTTTTCTATAGATATAAAAAAATTATTGATTTAAAATGTGGAAATACGTAATGGCTGGCCTTCGTTATCGATTAAAAATTTTAATGGATTTAAAAATTCTACTGATGACTTGAATTTAAAAGAATTTAAATGGAAATTTCCATCGAGGGAATTAAATAAAAGAAATTTTTTTAAATCAAAATAGTTAGCAAATGAGCCTGATTACGATTGTCATTGTGGCCACTAGTAACACGACTGCGTACTGTTCTTTAGGTGACTACGGGCCTATTCAGCTAAATACGAACGAAAGCTTCTTTCACACAATACACCAAAATTTGTTTTTGTTTTCAATACAATTATGCGTTCGCATTTAGAGAAGATTCCTTAATCTTGAGGAATCGTTTGCTTCTAGTTTATACAACAATAGCTTCTTGTTAGTGACGACTTTTTCTTTTTTGAAATAATTGAAAGCTCGTGAACGAGATTGAACTGGAGAATTACTCAGCCGTTAAATAAAAATATAATAGTTTTATTTCGTTTAATATGGCCTTGCTACGATAATAAACTCCTTATTCAGCTGATGAGCAGGAATAGGCAGGACATTTCCAAAATGGTGGTTGTGAAAACTGGTTACTGGACGATTGGCATGGATACCAGCAGGTAATGACTACAACACTGAAGCAGCTGCCGGGCACCTGAGACAGTTTTTCACCTGTGCTTATGGCTCTTATAGCCTCGAGACACAAAATTTCTCGCTGCTTACTTAAAGGTACGACTATCTGACATATCGGCAAGAGGTTTAGTGGACCTTTTCAGAGATCGTAAAGTCACAAGGTGAATCTTTATTAATATGTAGTCTTGGAGAGTAGTTGGTAGTCAAGCCACGCAACCAAACCAAACCAACTTTTAATATTTTAGGGTTAGAAATTTTAGGCAAAAGGCTTAGAGGTCGCGCATCCTCTAAGTCCCTTTAAAACATTATCAAAGACCTAGTCTTGAGCATTTCTGGAAATTTTCCACTTGGGATCGAGCTTGACTTCCTAAAGAACAAATTTTTTTTACAAAGTTTACCACATAATTTTGTTTTGGCCACGCCCATATTTCTCTACAGCAAAATAGATGAGATTTTAATGCTAAAAATTTCATTTTTAAAGCGATTTGTAGGAAATTTTAGTCAAGAATTCAGCCTTATTACGAGGGTCGTTATGGTAGTCGAATTAACGACTCTAGAAATTATAAAAAATATGATGATGTTGCCACATAAAATTGTTTTCGCCACGATTGTGACTCATATAAACAATGCAGTTTGCGGAAGTTAACAGCACATAAATAATCATCGCAAATAACGATTTTTATCGTACCGAATATTTTGGTCGGAAAGTTACTGAATACCGAATTCGATAAAATATCGTTATACTTTTTTTTTGATACGAATGTTCGTAATAAAAGTTACTGAATCGCACTCTACTGGCCTATTATTTTTACTTTAATAATTAATTATCTGTTTTTCTTAATTCGGGGCGCCCTGTGTAACCTAACCTAACCATTCCCAAGACGGGTGTAAACGTTTAGTAAAAAATAATATTAAAAATTTTGTTTTTATTTTTCATCCTGGGGGGTTACTCTCTATTGCGATGCGAAAGAAAAACTATTCGCATCTGTATGATTTTTACATTGAGTTGCGATGCATCGCAATAGAGAATTTAAAGCAAAAACTTTATTAAAAATTTTCTGAATTAAAATCTGAAACCCTTTTGCAGATTTGTGTTGTTAAAAAAAATAAAAATAAAAACGTTTCATTAAAATTAATTATTTTCATAAGCCTGCCTGTTATTAAATGTTTCACAAATCAAATCAATTTCCTGTAGAAAATAAAATGCATTTGTTTAAAGCAGCGCTCACTCCCTTACAGCCATTTTTAGTCAGTCATGGCTGCAGCCATCATCACAGATAAAAATCGCTTAATTAAGGGACAGTTTTAAAATGTTAAACAAACTACGTTTTTATTTATTTATTTATGAGCTCTCCCCTTCCCTAACCCTCCCCCCAGCCCTAACATTTTACTTACAAATTAAATACAATAATAAAAAGCCACCTACAGACAATAACCAGGTAAAATTAATACAACAACAAAATATAAAACTAAAAATCTAAACCAAAACAACAACAACAACAAAAAGGAGGTGAATAATTGCAATAATCATTAACCATAGAATTTGCTGAAACATAAATGCACATTTTAAGCTTAAAAAAACAACCAACGACGACGAAAAAAAAAAGTTAAAAAAACAGATAACAAACAACAACAGCAACAACAACTAAAATAGGCGAGCAAAATAATAAACTAAAACAACAAACGAGACTTCAGACGAATTTCAAATGCAACAGCCACATTAACAACTACTAACTACTGTGGTGGTAGTATTACTGCAGCAACAACAATAAATTAAAAAAAAAAAAAACAATTTTTTTTTCTGCGACGAGAGTAAAACAACATAAACTACTGAAGCGTGATTTATTGCGCGAAAGATGCAAATCTCTGATAAAAAAAAATTAAAATTTATTTAAACTGAAAACAACAACTACAATTACAGTGTTTGCAGCAAAAACTACTTAAAATAAAAACCTTAAAGCTTAAATACCCATATTTAAGCTTTTTTTTTTTGTATAAACAACAAAACCATAATTAATTAGATCAAAAATGCTTTGGAAAAAATTTAAATGAATTTAAAGAGAAAAAAAGTATTTAAAAAAAACATTTTTAAAGACATTTTTAGAGGAGTTATAGAAATAGACAACAATAACAACAATTTTTTTTATAAATTGTTCTCTAATAAAATGCCCCCAGTGAGTGAGAGTGAGAGAAAGCAAAACAGGAAATAGGGGAAATGATTAATTGTTTATGATTGTGTGACAAAAACAATGTGGCCAACGGCATTTGATAGTATAAAACAGCCAATTGTTGTTAGCAGAAACAGTAGAAAAAGCGCTAATAAACAAGATTTCATAATCAATAGATCATTCATTGTCGACAGGTTTAAATTGCTATTCTAGTTGTCGTAAAAACAGTAAAAAAAAAAGCGCTTATAAACAAGATGATTTGCCCAATCATACCAGTAAATCATTCCTATTCCAGTTGTCATAATCAATAGATCATTTATTGTCGCCAGGTTTTAATCGATATTCCAGCTGTCGTAGTAACACTAGAAAAAGCATTAAGAAATTTTTAAAAAATAAATGCACTGTCCTAGTGCAATGAGAGACTGAACCGGAATTCTTCAAACAATTGGCTGCCACAATAGTAAATTCAGTTTTCACGGTGAGTTGACTAAAAACTTAATGCAACTCGCAATTTAGTTTGTTTTTTTTTTTTTAATGAATGTACACTCCCTACTTCGTGGTTGTGGTTTGATAAGTTGAGGCCGTATAGTTTATTTAAGTTATTGGAAACCTAGAGGTAGTGCTCTACTATATTGCTCTGTTAATTAACACACACAGAAAACAACTTGCGTTGTGAGAACTAAATTTCTTTACAATCAAAAATTAATTTGTGTTAATGAAATTTTTTATTTGTAGCCACCAGAATTCGATAATACAGCCCAAAATTTAGTTCTATTAAAAATATTTCAAGCTGTAAGATCAATTTTCTGTTGTCAAGGCTAAAAACTTCAACTACCACAACTGAATTTTTGTTTGGAAACACATTTGGTTCTCTTAACTGAAGTTGTTTTTTGTGTGTAGGTTGTCTATGAATTTTAAGAATATCAACACTAATTTGACTTTTCTGATACGCACAAAATTTGATGTTGAAATTTATTTTTTTTATTTAAAATAATTAAAAAATTTAGTTTCAAATTGTACGAATTGGCTTCAGTTAATTTTTTTTTATAAAAAAAGGTTTACTGTTCTGCTGGAAATTTTTTTTTTTAAATTGCGACTTAAGCTTTATTGTTAAACAGGCCAGTCTAAGGAAGCAGATGCTGCAGAGGCTAAGTCATTGCAGTCGATATCGAGCAACTTCTATCAAATGTTTTTAACTTTTTCATATTTTAACATTTTAATGAGATGATTTGGACCGAATCTTCCGTCCCTATAAGAAATGTGTGATTTTAATGTTAAAAATTTCATTTCTAAAACGATTTGTAGGAAATTTTAGTCAAGCAATTAGCTTTTTTGAGTGTCGTTATGGTAGTGTCGTTATGGACGTTGTTTTCGCCACGATTGTGAGACTCATTATCTTTACTTTAATAATTAATTATCAGAGCAGCCCCCCCTCCTTCTGTTTTTCTTAATTCGGGGCGGCCTGTGTAGCCTAGCCTAACCATTTACTCTAGTTAAGCAACCAAGCCCCGTGTAAATGTTTAGCTAAAAATTTTATTAAAAATTGTGTTTTTAATTTTCCTCCTGAATTTAAAGCAAAAACTTTATTAAAAGTTTATGAAGTCATGTGTGCAAGAATGAGTTACAAAATCACACATACCCAAAAGTTTCTATCATAATCTTCCACAAAGCCCTTAAGAACCTGACAGAAACTTTCTGCTACGTTGTGATGTATATCTACCAACACGTCATATGACAAATAATTTGAATGTCACAGTTCGCGTAGGGTCATTTGCCGTGAAGTTTTTAGTTTTCACTTTATTATAACGCTAAATTGTAAGCACTGTTTTGCTTTAATTCAAATAAAAACCAAAAACAAAAAAATAAGTTTTTTTTGTTTTTTTTTTCGCTGTTACCAAACACGCCCTTTTTCTAAAAAAAGGAGAATTTTCCCAACTAAACGAACTAAAACAAACAAATGGAAAAGAGAGTAAACTTGAAATTATTTCCAGTGAGAGTAGCTAGAGAAACAAATTGGTATTGAAACACAAGCCAGCAGAGCGATAAAGAAACTAATATAAGGCTTGTCTTTGGGTCCCTTTTTTTCTTATTGGAATTTTCGTTTGCTTGTAACCAAAAAAAAAAGGAGGTGCATTTTTAAAAAACTTTTTTTAAGCAAAATTTGTGGAGAGTGAGAGTAGCTTGAGTGAAATTCTCTTGTTTGATTTGCTTTAAGCATTAACATCAGGACTTTTTTCCCTGAGTTGATGAGTTTTATTTTTGTAAAAGGATTTTTGTTGAGTGCTTTTCTACTCATTTCAACAAGAATGTTTTTTACTTGTTTGTTTGTTATTTTTTGTGTGTGCTTGCTTGGCCATGTTGCCCATTTGAGAATTGTAGTTGAGTGCTTTTGTTTGCTATTTTTATTTTTATTTTTATTTTTATTTTTATTTTTTGTTTCTGCGGCATTCTATCTCTATCTAGCTTTTAGTACAACATGAGAGACGCCTTACGCTGCCGCCCGCGAAAAGTTCATAATCAATTGGGTTTCCGTGGGTTTTTTTTAATTCTCAAGTCAGTCACATTTTAAAGCGGCAACAACGAATTGTGGCCAAAAAAAAATTTGTTTTTTTTTGTGTTTTGAGAGTTTTTAAAGGCCAACAAGCAGGACTGGTTTTTCCCAACTTCAGTTCTTGTTGGATTCTCAAAGAGATCGCGTGTTTATTGAAATAATCTTTAACGCGTGTGTTGGTTACGCCGTTTCGTTTTTCTTTCATTTAAGAAACAAAATTTATGTGTGCGTTTTGTTTGTTTGTTTGTTTGCTTGTTTGTAAATTGTTATTGTGGCACACAGCAAACAACATCATAAATATGTTGCTGCTGCTGACGCTGCTGTTGTAAATTCAGAAAAAAACCTTAATGAAAATTCGCACGAAATTTAAGGAAAAAAATTTTTTTTTTCAAAATATAAAAATAAAAACAAACGGAAGTTAAAAACGACAAACTTAAGCGCAACACCGACGGCTAAAAAAAATGAGGTTTAAAAAAAAAATAATAAAATAAAAATCATAAAGAATTAACGGTTTAACACACACACACACACACACACACACACATCCATACAAACACGCACGCTTACATGTGTATAATATGAATTTGTTGTCATATTAAAACCACTTCTGTTTACGTTCCAAATTAAATTAAAAAAAAAGGTGAAAATTTGAGAAAAAAAAAATAATTTTCAAAGAAATTTTATTCTAAAAAAAATTTACAAAATAAATTCTTTTTTTATTAATTAACAAGTTTTGTTTAAGCCAAGTGAAATTGAAAAGTTAAATTTAAAGCACAAGTACGTGTTGCAACCAACTTATAAAAAAAGAATTTTAAAGTGTTTTTTGTTTTAATTTATAAAAAACAACAAATTAAGTTTGAATTTTGTTTATAATTTTTGTAATTGACTAAAAAATTAAAAAAAAAATATTTAATCAAATTTCTTTTTAAACTAGACAACCACAAGTTCTATTAATGGAAATTTATTTTCACTAAAATCTTTTTCGAGTGAATTAAAATTAAAAACAAACTGACATTTTTGAAAAAAAATTTTTGGAGCGGCGGTGATAATAATAAAATAATTTTAAATTTAGAAAGAAAAAAATAACGAAAAAATAAAATATTTTTGTAGCGCCAAAAAATTAATATCCCAAAGTCGGTATTTTTTTAAAAACGAGCTGACAAAAGCTCTTAATAAAATTGTACTCTTTGCTGACTATGATTATGGCCCAATGTTTCCAGGAAACGAATAATTCAGTCGTCCAAATAATTTGGAAAAATATTTTAAAAATTAAAAGTTTTTCATACAAATTTTTTTTAAACGAGCGAGATGATGTTCGCTTCCTGTAATATTTTTAATTAGAATCAATTACAAATGTGTGTAAAAAAATTGGCTAAACAATTTTGTAAAAGCGTGTTTTTAATTAGTTTTTATAATGATGAATTTGACCAACAATTTCTAGCTAGATTTTTTTTTAAATAAAATCTCGACACGCTTCAATATCCATTTAAATTATATTGAAATTTCGACCTGTATTTGCCCTAAATTTTCAAATTGTTGTCTTCTAATTTGGTATAAAACTTTTAATCAAATCTAAGGAACATTTTTTATATTTAACTAAAGCTCTAACTAGTTTTGTAAGACTTTGCCAAGGAAAGTTTCAAATATTTCATACAAAAAGACTAGAATTTCCATAGTTTTTAGTCGATCTCGAATGTCACCATTTTTGATTGCTTTTTATGTAAAAAAAATTACTCATAATCTATAACTTCGGTGGTGAGAACTGAATTTGTTAACAATTAAAAATTTTGTTGTGATGGTTGAATTTTGTTGTTGTTGTACCAATAAAACTGCTGAATTAAATTTTTGACTGTTTTATGGCAGTTTGATTTTTGCAACTAAAAAATTCGATTATCACAACTGAATTTTTGCCTGGTAATAAATTCAGTTGTCATAGCCGACGTTGTTTTGTGTGTGTGTATGATGAAAGATGATCTCTTCTTAATATACCATGCAATTTGGTTTTTAAAGTCTTTAAATTGGCAAATTCTAGCTGCAACTTTACAAACAGAAAATAATTTCGGTTGTGTGAATTGACTTTGTCAAAGATTCAGTTGTGCTGAATTGTAGCAACCAGAACACTACTTGCGTTGTGAGAACTAAATTTGTTCAAAATCAAAAATTCAATTGTTATAAACAAATATTTTTGTTATAGCAACCAGAATTTGATACTATTGACCAAAATGTTGTTTTTTTTTTTTAATATATCGAGCTGTTACAGCGAATTTCTATTGTCACAATATAAAAATTCAGCTTTCACAACCGAATTTTTGTTTGATAACAAATTTAGTTCTCACAACCGAAGTTGTTTTCTCAGTGTACAGTTTAAAAATTCGTTTTGCTAATAATATTTTGAGCTGTACCACCAATTTTCAATTGTCCCAACTGAATTTTTGATTGATAACAATTTTTGTTCTCACATCTGACTGAAGTTGTTTTTCAGTGCATTCTAACATTGAATGGCCGGCCTGTGGAAAATAACAGCAGCAAACTGTTTAAGTTTTAGAAATGAAATGACAGAAAAGTCTTGAAAAAAAAATTATTTCTGTGGGCCGCTCATAATTTATTTTAATAGTCGCTACAAGCTTAAAAGCCCTTAAAAATTTTCTTATAAAATTATTTTTATCATTCCTGAACCACCATAATAAAGTTATTGAGTCAATTTTTATTTTTATTTAAGCGATTTCTCCTTATTATCACAGAAGACTTATTGCAGCATCCAGCAACTTCAATTGAACTTTTTAAATTAATATTTTTTTTTTTTAAATTTTCATTTGATATCGAATAAGACGATTTGGGTCCAGATTTAATAAAAAAAAAATGTAGCAAAAAAATCAATCTGGAAAAAATTTAAATTTTTAGAATTACCTTTGAAAAGTTTTTATGCAATTGCTAAAATTCTAATAAATTTGTTGTTAAAATCATTAAAAAAAATTAATTTCATTTAATAAAATAATTTTTAAGAGAAGCGCTTAAGAACTTTCTTTTTTTTTGCTTCCCTCTGTCTCTAGTCTTGATTGAAAAAATTTAAAAAAAATTGCTTAAAAATTATGTTATGGAAATTAAGGGAATTTACTCGGAAGTTAATTTGTTAATTAATAAACTTTTTAATTTATTTAATAAATTTTATACTTCCGTGAATAAATTTTACCAACGAGGTTTCTTTCAATTTCTATTCATTTAAATTGAAAGCTAAATTGAACTTAAAGAATTTTTTTTACTTCAAATTCATTTAAATATTTTAATTTTTATTAATAATTTTAGTTAAAAGATTTTCTTTTTAAAACATTTGAAATTTTACATTAATTATTAATGGAGTGAAAGTTAGAGTTTGATATTTTGAAAGTGTTTTTTTTTTAAAGCAAAATTGTCTTATATCGATTTTCCCAAAGGATAAATATTAACGTGAAATTAACTTACGCTACTGTGACATTAAAAAAATATTTGTCGAGATAAGCATAACCACTATGTCATCAACAAATAACTAAATATTTTTTTAAAATACCGCATACCTTCATTATTGTATTATAAGAATTCATTTTGTGTAATACAAGTCATGTTAAGCTTAAAAATATTTGCCAAAAAGTAGTGATTACGCTTATTTCGACCAATATTTGTGTAATGTGACCGTAGCTGTAAAATAAGTAAGTGTAAAATATTGATTTTTAAAGAGTATAAAAATCAGGACAACTATAGCTTTCTTTAGCTGAGATTTTTATTACATATTTTACACCAACAAGACGGAATAACATAAAAGCAACAAAAGCTTTTATGCTTGTATTCAAATAAAATTAATGTAGACTTGAAATCGATATTATGATAAATTTGTCTGCACAATAGATCTTAAAGGTCGCGATGCGATTATAGCCCATAGTGATGATAAATTTGTCATAATTTCTACTTGAAATCGTTACTAGTAATTTCGAATATCATTATAACAAGTTACTGTTAGTTAAAGTTAAGATTTTATAAGTCAAATATCAAGCTTTTAGTTGAACATTGAATTAAAAATATGAGCTGCTCAATAGATCTTAAAGGTCAAGGTGCGATTATTGTCTATAGTGATAAATACATAGATTAAAAATATCGATAAGTTAAATATCGACTCAAACTTGATTCCAAATTCTATTTTTTGCCTAAAACCGGTTATTTGCCCCTCCAAAACCTAACTTTAAATATCTGAAATTGTAATAATGGGCCTAACTTTACTTAAAGCTCTAGTACATTAGTTACTCTTTGTACTAACCTAGCGATGGGGGGAGTTTTGAGTTCTCTTTCTGTTAAGGCCCTGACCTGAGGGGCTTCTGAAGACAAGCCAAATAGATCGTTGAATTTTTGTTCTTTAAAAAGTATAATACACATCCTTTACAAGAAGAAAAAAATTAGCTGTTATTTTTGAAAGTGGCATAAGTCCACTTAAAAAAAAAAGTTAGTCAGCGGTAATTTTAGTAAAATAAAGACAATATTTTACTAAAGTTAGCGTTAATTAATTTTTTTTTACAATGGACATATACCACTTTCATAAAAAACGGCTCCGTTAGTTCCAGACTGAAAAAAATTTTAAACAATGAATTTTAGCTAAAAGTTAATTGGCGACAACAAGTCAATTTCTACTTAAGTCAACTTAAAAGATTTTTCCTTATTAGCACAGAATTTATTTCTAAATTTTAAATAAAAAAAAATTTAAATTTCAGTTAAAACAAAAACTCATTTCAGAGCAGTTGACTGGGGGAAGTTTTTCATTTCACTAAAACCATTCAAATGAAGAAAACTTTTTTTTTAAATTTACATTTTTAGATCTTCTGTCTGTAAAATAATAAAATTCAATCACAACTTTAACTACAACAAAGTGCAATAATTAAACATAAAAATAAAATAAAAAAATAAGAAAAAAATCCTTTTGATTCCTCGTTAAATAAAAGAAGTTTTAATTAATTAAAAAAAATCTCTCTTAACTAATGACAATCGTGTTAAAAATAACATAAATTGTAAAGATAACAAACTCAAGAAAGAAAAAATAAATAAAATAAAAAAATAAAAATCAAAACTTCCAACAGAAAACCAAAAAAAAAAAAATTAAGTGAACAAAAAAATCTCACGCCTTAAAAAAAACCAAAAATAAAACAAGTAACAAGCACAACAGAGCAACAGCAATAACAACAAAAAAAAAATACTTTTTTTTTTCTTAAAACAGTCGAGGCTTGTTGAGCTGCTGTTGTTTTAACTGGTGGTGCTAAGGCTGTCTGCTTCTGTTTAAAATTAGAAACACCAGAAAAAAAAAGAAAAACAGAATCCTTCAAAACGGCGACCATAACGAACTCCGCCTTAGCAATGAGCCAACTGGGCACAGTTTATGCCACCAAACGGAGGCGACGTAATGGAAAAAGGTAACAAAAAGTTTCTTTTAAAGTTTATTTACAAAAGGATAGAAAAACCAGTAACAAAAAGTAAAAAAAAAGAATTAAATTGATAAGAAAAATTGAAATTATGAATGAATGGTGGAGAAGCAAATCAAACATGAATTTAAATGTGGGCGCTTAAAACGACAGGCTTAATTTTTTTTATTCTAAAATAAAGTTTCTTTCAAAACTTTTCAAAATTGTGTGCAAAATATTTTTACACAATCTTTTGGTGTGTGAGAAAAAATAAAAATTAAAAAAAAAACAAAAATTTTGATGTAAGAAAATTTAATTTTTCCACGTTTCTTAGTCTGCAGAGGTCGTTTAAGCTGATTCTCTTATTTGCCAAGTGTTTCGAAACTCTGCAATGCCCAGTCATGCATCCTATGACAAACCGAATTTCCTAGCAAATCAGGGGTAATCTGATATCCCTCGTCTTTAACCAACATTGCGATTCCCTTTTATACCATTAGCTAAATCTGATTTCAATAGAGATTCAAGAGTTTTGCTCTTAGGTAGAGCTCCATAGCAGCTTGAAGAACTGAGTTCTCTAAACTCAAACTGCTAAATAAGCTTTTCCTCAGAAGCTTTGACTCAGATTTTCGAGCCATCTGTGTATTATACATGTAATCTGACACCGGGTTTGGATCTGTTATGTTCTTAATTAACACTCCAACCTAAATTGGAACTGCAAGCGTTTTTTAGCGCCCTCTATTTATATTAAAGTGTCATCCTTAAATAAGAGCGCTATCGGTTCATCATTTTGTTTAATAAAACCCTCTAAATGCAAACAGTAATAGAGTTAAAAGCCTTAAAGAACAAAACGAAAAAAAAAACAATTGTTTTGCAGCCAACTTCGCTTCAAAATAGATGAGCGTTGCCATCGCACTATTTCGTTATGCATGACAAGTTTTGACAGATAAAAACACTTGCCGCAGCACTTTAGGTATGACTGTAACCCTATTTGGGAATGTGACGATGAAGTAATGCGTGTAATTGTATTTGGGTTACAAATTTTGCACAGCAAGAGAGTTGTATACACGCTAAGAGCCCTCCACATCATTAAAAAATATTTTAAAACAAGACAAAAAATTTAGAATTTTAATTAAAAAAAATTTAATCTATACATTGGGCCATAATCGTAGTCCCACTAAAGTCGGCATCTTTTTAAAAATGATTTTAGATTTATGAAATTCTTATGAACAAAAGCCTACTTTTTTTTATGCCCCTATTAAATTTAAATTAAAAAAAATATCTTTATTCTTTAGCTGCTGCAAGAAATTTTTTTTAAATAAAATAAAAGAAAAACAGCAAATCAATTTAATTCACTGAAAAAAAATTGTTAAATTTATTTTTAGTTTTTTTTTTTTGTATAAATATGCAAATAAATTAACTTTTACTTTTAATAAAACAAAAAAAAAACTTTTTCATTCATGATTTTATTGAATTTTTTGTTGTTTTTTATTTTAAAGTTTTTTTCTTTCATAAATAAATCTAAAATTAATTACATAATTTGTTTGTCTTTAGAATTAAAAAAAAAAAAAAAAAAAAAAAAAAACAAAAAGAATAAAATTAAATTTTTTTGTCTGTGGCAGCCCTTGCATTCATTTATTCTTCTATTGATTTATTCATTAATTCTGTTGCATTTAAAATTCAATAAAAGGTGTGGGAGTTTAATCAAGAACAAAATAAGCAGCAACATTTACAGCTTCTCTCTCTCTCTCTTGCCCTTCATCTTTATTCAACTACCGTTAGTCGTTTTTGTAATTGAAAAAAAAAAAAAAAGATTTCTAGTGCTGCCACCACCTGCTGTTTTTCATGTGTTTGGCACTGTTAGCTAATGTTGCCAACTTCTTTTTAATTGTCCTATGATACACACAGGGCTTTTGATTACTTTATTTAATTTAACAAAAAAAAAAAAAAATTAAAACACACTCGTATTTTTATAGGTATAAATTGAGTTTTAATCTTCAAATGAATAATGAATGAAAAAAGAGACCTCCTGTAAGGATTTCTATGACTTTTTCCTCTTCTTTTCTTACTGATTCAATAATAATAAAGTAATTGTTAATCATTTAAGCTGTTATTTTTTAAAGTAGTAAAAAACAATGAGTCAGAAGTCTTTATTTTCCTAAAATTACCGCTAACAAGTTTTTATTAAAAGTAGACTTCTAACACTTTCAGAAATTACAGGCTTCTATATTACCTTTAATTGACTGTTGTTATTTTATTGTTGTTGTTTAAAACTCAAATTTTTTAAAAGATAAAATGGCTAACTGTTTTAAACTGATAAGAAAAATATCACGTCTAAATTTGGAGTTAATTTAGGGGGTTCTTTATCACCCCTTTTTCTTTTAAAAATATTAAAAAAAAACTCTTGTTGGGCTTATTAATTAATCGAAACTGAACAATTTAGTTCTCTTAAAACAGGTTTTGTTAAGCTCTGAGGCACAGCTATTACAGCTTTTTTTATTTGTAAGGCAACAGAAAGCTTTTATTTTATTGCTTGACAAATGATGTTGAAAATATTCTGGTCACAATATTTAGCACATCTTCAGCACAGTTTGTTATTTTTATAAAATAAAACGAAAAGCAAAGGATATTGAAAAGATTTTTTTTTCCCAGAAGTGAAGGTTAAGGAAAATTAATCATTTCAAGTGGTTTAGAAATCAAACTGTTAGTGTCAGTTAAATAACAAAAGAAAATTCTTTTGCTCTTATTCAAAAATAAAATTTCTGAAAAAATTATATGAAAAATTTCGATAACGTTGACTTTTAAAAGTTAATTTTTGCAACATGATAAATTGTTTGCAATCAGAAAGTTTCGCAAAAATTAAAAATTTTTAGTTTTTAATTTCAATATTTTGGGTTTTGCTACCATCAGGTCAATTAAGAATAATCGCCAGCATATTTGCCCAGAGAAAAATTAAGAGAAATGGGAAAAGAGAAAAAATTTTTATTCATAATTGGACTGAATTTGAATTTGAAATGGAAACTTCGTTTGATATTAAATGCCATAATCTAGCCCCTGTTGTTATATGAATTTTTAAAAAATTTTAATAAATTTTTTTAATGGTTAAAACCATTTAAAAGAATTTGGAACCATTAAAAATTTTTTTATATAGATTTAATGGACTCTAAAATTAAACTAAAAAAATAATAATTTTTTTCATTGAAATCCTGGCAAGCTGAAGCTAAATTAAATAAATATTTAAATTGATGTAATAAACAAGGCAACACACACACACAAATACGCACATAAAATAAATTGTTTTAGTTGTTAAATAATACATTGTTGTTGTTGGTGTAAACTATTAAAATAAAAGAAAAAAAAAGGCGACGTGACGTGTAAGTAACCAACCAACCTTATCACTCAACAATGATCTTGCATATCAAACACAAAAAAGGTGATCTTTTACATAATTTGTTGCAAATTTTCCTTTTTTTTGGTAGAGAGGGGAGAGCCTCATAAAACAGAAATTATAAAACACACACTCAAGTATAAGGCAAAAGAATTTTTTGTTTTCTTTTTTTTTTTTTAGAATTCAAAAAACTTCAGCGGCTTTTTTTTTGCTGCTGCTATAAAAACATAAAATTTAAACTAACAGCAACAAAATTTTACAACACCTTTTTTAAATAAAAGCTAAAAGAATAAGAAGAAGCGAAGCAGCAGCAGAAAAAGGGTAAATTATTGAAACACTAAGAAAATAAATGTACATGAGCAGGGACTTTTAATAATAATAAAAAAAAAAAAAAAAACGAATTCACAGTGAAACAGAGCAGAGTCGAGTTGAGCCGAGCACAGCAAAGATAGTCAGTCAGTCGTTGTGACTGCAAGTAATTTAATTGTACTCGTAATTAATGTCCAGGCCATAGCCACCGCCAGTAATCATAAAAACAAAGCAACATTATGTGGCAAATTTTTATGGCAAAACTAAACTAAAAAAAAAACAATAATTCACCAAAAAATAAAACTTTATAAAAATAAAAGCATCCAGCTATCCCTCAATGCAACTACTGCCCCCAGCTCCTCTCCTCGTCTCTTTAGGCAAAAGTAATTAATGCTATAAAATAAATTGATGGATCACACTTTTGATAGGCAAGGCAGAGCTTTAAAGGATTTTAAATATAAAAAAATTATGAAATTAGGAAAGAGAATAAAAATTTTTTTTTTTTTATTAAAAAAGTTTAAAAAAACTTACTAAAATATAATTCTGAAGACAAGGCAAGCCTTTGATCGACAATTATTTTTATAAAAATAAATTTTATTTTTAGGAAAATTCACAAAAATTCCAAATGCAAAAGAGTAAAAAAAATATTGTTTTTATATATTTAATAATTATTGAGCTTTAGTCTGTTTTAATTTTTTTTTTGGAAAATTATTTATTTTATTATTTTTAAAATAATAAATAATTTTATAAAATAGATTATGGCATTCAATATCAAACGAAGTTTCCATTTCAAATTCAAATTCAGTTCAATTATGAATTAAAGGTTTTTCTCTTTTCCCATTTCTCTTAATAATTCTCTTGCAAAATAATAACAGACTAAAGCTTAATAATTATTAATTATATAAAAAAAATATGTTTTATTCAAAAACCCACTAAAATATAATTTTTGAGCGACGTTATAGATTTCCAAATTTTTGTACAAAAAAAAAAAAAAAGAATTAAAAAAACTATTAATAAAAAATCATTAAATTATAATTCTGGAGCCATAGCGACCCTTTAGATCGACCATTTTTGGTAAAAAAAAATTTATATCAGTCTATGACAGGCAATAGAAAATTCACACAAATTAAAAACACAAGAAAATTAAAAAAGAAAAAATTTTATATAAAAATAAGCCACTAAAATATAATTTTTGAGGCAAACGAAACAACGTTATAGATTGACAAGATTTAAAAAAATTAAAAAAAATATATAAAAAAGCACAAAAATATAATTCTGTAGTGCGATTCAGTAATTTTTGTTACGAACATTCGTATCGAAAAAAAAAGTATAACGATATTTTATCGAATTCGGTATTCAGTAGCTTTCCGACAAAAATATTCCTCCAAGTTTGCGACGAAGTTAACAGCACATAAATTATCATGGCAAATAACAATTTTTATCGTACCGAATATTTTTGTCGAAAAGTTACTGAATACGGAATTCGATAAAATATCGTTATACTCTTTTTTCGATACGAATGTTCGTATCGCACTACTGTAGTCAAGCCGACTCTTTATATCGACAATTATTTTTATAATTTTTTTTTTTATATATTTCATTTAATGAAATAGAAAAATTCCAAATGCAAAAAAAAAAAAAAAATAAATAAAAGTTGAAATATAATTTTGGAGCCAAAGCGACAATTCAGATCGATATTTTTTGTATAAAAAAATTATTTCTCTCTATGAAATTGACAATAGAAAATTCACACAAGGTTAAGTTAGGTTACACAGGATACCCAAATAAGAAAACCAGAAGCTAGGCTCACTTGGGTCCTTTGTGATATCTGTATAAGAGGAAGTGAAGAAGAATAGAACTAGAGATAGAAAAGTGAAACAAAATTAATGAGAAAAAATTCACATAAATTTCAAATACAATTTTATTAAAAAAATAAACCAATTAAATATAATTTTGGAGCCAAGCCGACTTTTTAGATCGACAATTATTTTTATAATTTTTTTTTATATTTCACGCTCTCAAATAGGAAAATGCCATATGCAGGAGAATAAAAGATTTATTTTTTTATTAAAAAACCTACTAAAATATAATTTTGGAGGCAAGCCTTCACTTTAGATCAAAAATTAATTTTTTTATTAAATGATTTGAAAATTATGATTGAAGTGGTTCAACATGGTGAAAGCCACGTTTTGGAATATTTTTGCAAAAAATAAAAATTTTCCTAAAAAGAGCATTAGACCTCAAAAAATGTGTATGGCCTGTTCAGCGATGTCACAATAAAGCCTAAGCGAACGAAAGCAAAGCACATTTGTATTAAAAGCAAAAACAAAGTGCGAAAATTTGTTTTTCTTTTGCTTTCGTTCGCTAAGGTTTTCTTGTGACGTCGCTGAACCAGGGCATTAATTAATTGAAAATTGTTTTCAATTAATATCAGAATATCATTAATTTAGTAAGAGTTTGTTGATGAGCTGTACATGAGTTGTTACAAGGAGTGCCAAAAGGGATTGATTTAAAGATTTGACGGATTCGGTATTGGAATTTCTTTAGATTTTTCTCTATTGAAAAATTTCAATAGGGCTTTTAAGGTTGCAGTTCTCTTGAAAAACTTAATAAGGCATTTTTTTCCTTTCCTTCTTAAAGCACTTTAAAGCTCACTTGCAGCACATTGGCCTTACTTTGTGTTAAATAATAATTCCATTTCGTTTAATTTTATTTTATTGATGTAAATTGTAAATACGACAGACATCTCATGACAAGCGTGGCTTAAATACTTTTGCAAAAGCAAAAAAAAAATTGTTTTTCTTTGAAAAATATTTTTTTATGCTGGATGTTTTGTGGCTGGGGTGAGTGAGTGCATTTCAGTCATTTATTTCATTTATAAAAAACAACGAAAAAATAGTTCTTATCTTGTGTTTTAATGTTTAAGCTTTTAATGGAAACTGAAACTGAAACTGACAAAAAAAAAAAAGGTTGTAGAAATTTTTAACATTTTCATTATGTATTTTTTCTACTAAAAATGTAAAAACAGGAGCTAATAAAGTTAATAACTGCTCAGCTCAAGTGAGTGAGTGCCATTAAGTTCTCTATGGTCGAGTGACAATTTAAATTAAACCTCCCGTCCTGTATCATTAAAAATATTTTCAATTGTCCGCGTCGTTTGGCGTTGGTTTGTTTTATGAAAAGCCGCTTATCATTATTTTAATTCATTTTTTTTTCTTTCTTTCTTTTTTCTTTTTTTTTGTTTGTACTCATAAGTTTGTGTAATGAACACCTGTAATTATGGCAAGTAAAAAACAAATTTAAATTTTTTGAAAGTAGAAAAAATTAAGGGTTTAAAACAAACGTTACGAGTTTGTCAGCAGGCGAAACGTTGTTGTTTTAGTAAAACTTAATAGCGTTGTTTTGTATCTGAATTTAACACAAGAGAACGAGAGAAGGACACTATTTTGTAGAAGCAACATTGCGTTTACATAAAACTTTCTATTACCTCAACTTTAATTAAAGAAATTAAAAGTCTGTTTCACAATATCGTTTAGCATCGTTTACTTTTATAACAATAAACTGCACTAACAAAAAAAGTAGAATAATAGAAAATGAAAGAGAAAAGTCCGTTACCAACTTCTCTACAGGGGTAGGCAGAGGCAGGTAGCTCGTTAGTTTAGGAGTCGGTTATGCCATTCTGACAATGACAGTAAATAAAGCAGATAGATCATGCAAGTGGCTCGATAGGTTGGGAAGATGTTACGCCTTAAACTAATTTCCGCAAACGGCTTGATAGGTTAGATTAGCTTGCACAGAGCGCTGTAATAAGACAAATTGAAGACGGTTTACTTGGGTCCTTTGATGTGGTCCTTTTGCGATACCTTTATAGCAGGCGATGGATTTGAAGCAGAGCTACTCAAAAAATTTTTCATAAGAAAAACCCATGTTTGCCCCCTCTACGCAAATAAACTTTTACATCATTTATTATCATCACCAAGGACCTTTAAAGATCTATTTTGCAGCCCAGCTCCCAACTACAATCTGAGACTCCTTACGAATCTCGTAATTGCTGTAGGATTGATCATAACTAGATGCTTTGGGACGAATGCTCTTCTGCTTAGGGGCTTTTATAAGTAAAGCCGGTGTTAGCCAGCCCAAAGAGATTGAAATCTAAAATGCCACAGAAGATTTTTAAAAACTTCAGAGGTGCACAACTCGGATAATATGGGTTTCTACGAAAAATTGCTCTTAAGTTTTTCTTCTTAGAATTTAATTTGAGAAAAACCACTGAAAGCTTGGGAGGCCCATAACTAGGAAAATAAAAATTTGGCCAATTACTAGTTCTTACGAAGCCAGATAGCATTCTGAGCCCTGCAGTCGACATGGCAGTAAGGCCCACAGTTAAGCTTAGGCTGAGTCACCAGTGCCGGGCAGAGGCAGACAAGGTGTCGTACAGTCAACACAACTCGATAAATTTAAATAAAATAATTTTCATGAATAAAAGTTATTAAAAAAAAATCCTGTAAAAAGTTTGTTCTACAAAAAAATATGGGCCTCAAAGGAGCCCATTATTACAAATTTATAATAACTAAAGTTAGGATTCGATAGGCCACCTATCAAGCTTTTGGTAAAACCTTAAATTTAAAGATACCGACAAACTATATAACGGATGGTCTTTCTTTAACTTTACGCTCCCAGATGTGGTTCAAAGTCTAGCTGAAAACCGATTATTTGCTTCACAAAATCCTAAAAGGGATAAGGATAAAAGTGATTGAAATTAACAAAATGAGTTTTTTTTTACACAGATTTCAAATGCTTAAACTTTTTAATTTAAATATTTTTTGTTGTCATTTTTTAGTTATTTAATTTCTATTCCTGTTTCTGGTTTTAAAACTTCCTAGAGATTAATTTTTATACGAGTACATTTTAGCTGTTGGCTTTTGTTTTTGTTTTTACTGTAAAACTTAATCTGCTTTAGTTTTAACAAATCTTTTTCTAATTCTAATTTTTCTAAACATCTAGTTTTGAACGAAAATGATTTGTTAGATTAGATTTTAATGCTCTACTAAGCTCTGTCAACAAAATGGTTTTAATGTTACACACACACACATACACACTTGCGAATATATTAAATGGACTCACTGGTTGACTGTGGGGCTGGTAATTATGTGTAACATTTGCAATTGCTTTTCTTTTGTTTTACTTTTCACATCCATTTCTAACACACACACTCTTGCATACAGACTTGGTTTTAAATTCATATAGGTAACGGCAACAGCAACAACAACAGCAGCAACACCAATAATAGCAATGGCATTTGCTTTTTTTTCAACTACATGTTACCGTTATTTTGTTTTTGTTATTTTTGTTTTTTTTTTGCAGTCCCAACTAACCATTAGTTGAAAGGTGTGGGTGTCTAATAACTCAAGTTGCTGTTAGTAGACTGTGTTAAAATTACAGTTTACAAAAAAAAAAAAAAAAAAAAAAAAAAAAAAAAAAAAAAAACAAGCTGGAATTTCTTTTTATTTTACTTTGGATTATTTTATACACACACATACACAGATACATTTAGCCTCATGCCTACCTGGATATCTTTATATGCACCCGGCAATATAAAGCAATTCTGTAGTGGACTAACAGAATAACTCTGCGGCCAAATTTAATCAAAACGATAAAAAATTTAATTTTTGATTTCGATTGCAATTGCTCGCTTTCAAAAGCCACGATTTGGCTCCTGTTTTTATAGCTTCAACCAGTCAATACATAGATCACTTTTTAAGCTGATAATGTTATTTTGAGAACAAATGCTTAATAAACAAATTAAAATTAAATTTAAAGTTTGGAGACTTGACAGCAGGGTATGTATTTATGTATGTATGTATGCATGTATGTCTGTTGCATGTGTAACTTTTGTTTTATTTTTGCTAAGAAAATGAAGTGGCAATGGTAAACAAAACCAAAGTGCCACGCTGTTTGCTATTTTTATAAATAAAAAAAAGATAATTTAATAAAAAAAAAATTAACAAAAAAAATTTTTTTAATTACAAAAAATATTGTGTTTTTGCGTTAGAAACATTAATTTTTTTTATTAAAAAAATTTTTTTAACTAAAAAAAAAAAAAATTGAGCAAAAAAAGAAGTTTAGAAAAAATTTAATAACAATAAATAAATTAAAAAAAATAAATTTTTTTTTAGTTTTAACAAAAAAATTTTTTTTTAATATATATATATAAGTAAAAAAAAATAATAAAAAAAAAAAAATTTTTTTTTTAACAAAAAAGCAATTTTTTTTTAACAAAAAAGCAATTTTTTTATTATTTATGTAAATATATGTTTTTTTCTACTAAAATTTTTTTACTAAAAAAATGTTTTTAACACAAAAAGAAGTTTAAAAAGAATTAAAAAAAAATTTAATAAAAAAAATTTTGACAAAAAAAAAAGATTTTTTTTAACACAAAAACAAAATATTTTTAACACAAAAAAAAGATTTTTTTAAAACAAAAACAGAATTTTTTTAGCAGAAAAAAAAATGTTTTTATTTTTTAGTTTTTTCATTAAAAAAATTTTTTTTTAAATTTTTTCACACAATTTTTTTTCACAATTAAAAAAATATAAAAATTAACATTAAAACGAAAATAAAAATTATTAAGCGCCAAACGGTTGCTCTGATTTTCATTGGTAGGCTTGTGTTATTATTACAGTTATTTTTTTACTGTGCTCATATGCAAAATTCAATATGTCACTTGAGATTAATTTGAAATGAATGATAAAGTGGGCAACACTGCATTCACTCAATGCATTTACAGAGAGCTTATTTATGCTAGTGTTTGTGTAATTTCATGAATGTAGTATTTGTTGCTGCTGTTAAAGTGTTTTCTATTTATATTGGACATGATGGCTATTGTTGTTATTTTTTTTTCTATTATAACGGTGCTTATCTAAATCTGTCGCAGCTTGTTTTTTTTTGTTTTTTGCAATTTTGTTATTGTTATTTGATGTTACGTGTGTTTCAAGAGTGCCACTTGTTTTCTTTTTTGTTTTACTTTGTGTAAAGAAATAAAAAATTCAAATTGAAATACCCCAACAAACGCAGTGGGAAGGATGTAAATTTCTGCTAAATGGGCTTATAAAGTTACTCGTATTAAAAAAATATTTATTATAAAAAACATTTTTGTTTAATAGCTAAAAAGCCTTATTAAAAAACATTTTTATGAATTTGGCTGTTGCCGGGTATTTACTTTTGTGCAAAACTGTAACAGCTTTAACAGCTTGTGTTGTAGCAAACAAAAATTTTTTGTTTTGTTTTTTTATAATTCTTAGTTTTATTTGTGTTAGTAATTAACACCATTGCGTAATGCAGCGTATCGAAGCCAGTGTAATGCCTAATTTTTATATGTGGTTATTTGTGTGGCTGAGTGTATGTGTTTGCATTTGATTTCTTTTTTTTATTTAAAGAATCAAAACAACTACTGAAATGCCATAAGTAACTAAACGATTTAGTTTATTTACTTTTTGCTTTTAGTTTTCACGTCGTTTTGTGCAATTTGAAACGTCCCTTTTTTTTGAAGGAGATTTACAAATTTGCTGCTGCCTATGGTTGAGCTGAGGTGTTTCTGTTAATTGTATTCTATTTAAAATGGACGTTAGTATGATGGGTTTGCTTTAAAATAAAATTTAAAAAAAATCAATCAGATTTGTTAAGGATTAAAAGCTTATTTGAAAGGTCATCAGTTATTTTAGTTGATTTCAAATCAGACAGACACAAGAACTATTTTCTAAATTCATTTTAAATATAATGAAATTTAATTTGCGTCTAAAAAATTTGTATGGAAAACATTAAATTCTTAAAAAAAAATTTTTTATTTTTTTTTACACATTTTTTTTTGTTGGTTTCTCTAAAACGGTTTAAAAGAAAAATATTTCAGAAATTTTAGTAAAATGTTTATATAAATTCTTCAGACTTTTTTAAATAAATTCTTCAGACTCAAATCTGGCAATACAAAAGCTTCAGCAAAATAAAAAAAATTATGAAAAATAATTAATTTAATTTTAAATTAAATTAATTATGTGGAGTTGCCCTGGGCAATGGCCACGGGTAGATTCTTTGACAGTAAAGAGCCTCCACTGCTAGTCACATGCCATTAGACTTAAATGCTGCTTAGTGAGCTCCTTCACTAAGGAACTATTTTATTACATTTCATCACTATAATGAAATATTTCATTGCATGAATCAAGAATTCGTTGAATATATGTAAAGAACTTGGTTCATTAATTCAATGAACAATTTCATTAATTCAATGAAAAATTTCATTAATTCAATGAAAAATTTCATTAATTCAATGAAAAATTTACTTATTTTTTTAAAAGACAACATTTCATTAGTCCAATGAAATTTTAATTTATATTCACGTTTCATTAGATCAATGAAAAATTTCATTCATTCAATAAAATCTTTATTCATTTAATGAAACATTTCATTGGCCTAATGAAAGATTGTCATTGTTTGAAAAATAATGAAATGTTTCATTGAATTAATGAGCTTTTTCATTGAGTTAATGAAATTTTTCATTGAACTAATGAAATTTTTCATTCAATTATTTTTTCAAACAAAGACAACATTTCATTAGTCCAATGAAATTTTAATTCATTTTCATGTTACATTAGATCAATGAAAAATTTCATTCATTCAATGAAATCTTTATTTATTTAATGAAATATTTCTTTGACTTAAGGAAAGGTTGTCATTGTTTGAAAAATAATTTAATTTTTCATTGAATTAATGAACTTTTTCATTGAGTTAATGAAATTTTTTTATTGAATTAATGAAATTTTTCATTGAATTATTAACAAAGTTCTTTAAGGGTTGTTGTGTAAGAACCGATTCTTATGAATGAAAATTTCGTTCGATATAAAGGGTATCCCAGTGAGAGTACACTTTTTCATTTCATGCTGCAATAAATCAATTGTTTCACTAGCTGTGTGGCGCCGTCTTTTTAAAACCATCTGTCGTCTAAACCCATGTCGTACAGTTGGGGGCACAAGAACTATTTTATCATGTTCCTGTAACTAATGTCGGTCACAGCAAGTGCAAATTCGATTTCATTTTGAATAAAGTAAAGCCTGACCAAAATTCGCACTAGACAGTTGCTCTTTGTGGATGCTTTTGTTGCTCCTGAATTGCATAAAGATTTTCTGAGCCATAAATTTAACAATTTTTTGTATTCACAATGTGATTTACGGAGAAAATGACTCTTTTCGGAAAGCTGGCATCGACTTCACTTTGCTCACATCACAATTATAATTCTTTCGTAAACCACTTCATTTTTAATAAAGGAGCCAAACATATATGACAGCTGATAGATTTCAGAGTTGTCACTTGAACCAAAAAGAAATTATACTCAAAAGTGCACTCTTGCTGAGACGCTTTTTGAAATGCCGTAATTTTCATCGAAAGCTGAGATTTAAAGTATTTGCAGGCTTTGGCCAGACTTTTTTTACAGGTATAGGCTAGTCTACTACCTTTAAGTTTCATTAAAATTAAAGCGACATTAGAACTTAGAGCGAGCGGTTTATTTTTGTTTTTTAATAAAAATAAAGCCAAATGTGTGTTTAAAATTATTTTATTTTAAGTAACAGTCGGGTAATTTATTCCCTGTGGTACTTTAATGAGGAACATATGTTATGACTGAACAAACACACACACACAAACACTTACTAGCTGTGCTTGCTTTTGATCTATAAAATATTTAAAACATTAAATGTTAAATGAAAGAAAAAAATCTAAACGAGCAGATACCTTCCTTTAGTTGTACCACCACCACCACTACCACCCGATACTTATGGCTCGAATTAAAAACCATAATAAATAAAATGTACGTGTGGTAGTAAGCTAAACGGCATAGAAAAATAAAGGACACAAAGAAATTAGAAAACAAAAAAAAAAAAAAAACTTAAAAAAACAACAGCAGTAGTCTTTGACCGCTGGCCAAAGAAAATTTTATTTACAAAAATAACCCAAACAAGCAAATGAAAGAAAAATGTAGGGAGGAAGCAACATTAAAATAAAAAAGCAAAAGCAATTTTCAAAGGTGCTTTAGTCTAACACTCGCCTACCCTCTCTCCTTCTGATCTCCTTTATTTCTTTTAAAGCCCAAATAAAATTCTTTTTTTTCTTAATTCGAAAAATGATTCGTTTTTATTATTTCAATTGAATTAAATTGTTGTTGTTGCCGGTTTAATTCACACTTAAAAAATGGGGTTAAAACCCAAACGAATTTTTGAAAAATTAAAAAAAAAATATTTCTAAGGTTAATTAACAACAACATATGAAAAGTTAATTAACATACAAATTGTGGCGTCAGCTGGTCTTAAAAAGGACAAGAAGCAAAAGGATATAAAAACAGCAGCTCTACCACAACAGCTGTTTGCTACGAGTTATGATTATAAAAAGTTAAGCAGAGCAAGAGCTGTAGAGTTTTGTGGTTTAATTAAATTGGGAAGGAGAGCAGAACGCAAAAAGTTCACATTAAATTTACAACAACAATAGCAACAAAATAATTTTAAATTTGCAAAATTAGACAGCAGAGAGGGGTTGCTGGGCGCTGTTTAAAGCAGCTAAATGGTTCTTTCAAAATGTTTAACAGAAAAAACTATGACATAACTGAGCTTTTTAAGGTGTTCAAAAGTAATAACAGAAAGACAAGATTAGGCCAAGCGTATTATTTCCCGTTAGATGACGTAGATTGTCCACTGTTTGAAGAAAAAAAAAAAATTAATTTCTCTCTTTTTTTCTCTCTCTCTCTCTCTTTCTCTCTTATTTAGCTGTAAGTTATTAGTCAATAGGAACACATGGCGTTACGTCATTTTATATGTGGGATGGTGTAATCTTGCATTTTTATTATTTTTGGTTTTCAATACACCAAAATATTTACTCAATTAGCATTAATATTATGGACTATAAGCCCACTGTGTTCTTTAAGATCTATTGGGCCGCGTAGTTTCCAACTATAATCCGAGACTCTTTACGAAACTCGTTATTGCTTGATTGATTGATCTTTCTGCTAGTTGCCAGCGCTAGGCAGTCGTTTCTAGTACTTGCTCATGCAGTAGTTGAGCTGAATGTCATTCATGCTGAACTATAAAACAACTTCTGTGCTGGTTTATTTGGGATTAATGAGTCTCCTTGACTGCCGTATGCCTGCTTTGGCTCTTCGGTAGTCTTAAAGACTTCATTTCTCCTCCTTGTATAGTAACGCACAAATAAAGTTGTTATGCACAACGCTGAGGGGTTGTGGACCTCTGAAAGTGATATCCGTGCACTCTTCAGCCAGATACTCCTCTATACAATTGCTCATAGAAACGTCATAGTCCCATATCCATAGCAGCATAATCGAGTTTCTCTAAGGCAGAGCCTCAAGAAGCCTATAGCAATTCCAAATCAATTTTGATCGGAAAGAATAGCTTGCCAATGAACTTAAAGCAGTTTGCCGTAAGTACCCTGTAGTAAAAATTCTCTAGCGTCCACTATTTAGAAGCAAGTGGTCAAAACTGGATCTTGTGGGATACCCAGACCGCCTAGTTACTCAATACTTTCAGCAGAAAAAAAAAGTGTCAGGAAAAATAACTACAACTATATCTTAGAAGTACTTTTAAGATATCTGAGAAGATCCCCTAAGCCTATTCTCGATATCCTGGGTAGTCCAAGTGCTCCGAGAAATTTATGTCTCGAAGGCACTCACAGAGAAGGTGAAAGTGAAGATGATTCTGTAAGCTCAGGTGCCCGGCTGCTGAGACAGTTTATTTAAATGGAAATACTGTGCAGGACTGTCGGCGTGCGTGCCAAGTCCCCAATGACCACTTATCACAGCCACCAGTCTGAAAATAGTTTTGCTATGCCCCTTCAACAGCTAAGCGGAGCGTTTAACGTCATAGCGATTTATGTTCCTGCTCCCATAGTAACAAAATTGCTGCATTTTATTGGATTAGTTTGTTTGGGATTTAAAAATGTGTTTACACACAAAAAAAAATTTTTATTTGAAACGAATGCGTTGCTGCATTCGTTTTTTGTTTTGTTTTGAACAGTCGCAGAGTTTTTATGCCAAAAAATTACTAGTCGACAAATAAAAAAATTTTTTTTAAGGGTCTAATTATTCATTTCGAGCAAAATTTTGCAATTATTAATTCCGCAATATTCATAAATTTCTATACGAAAAGTAAATTTTTTCACACTCTTGCTGGCTCTTCTGCTTTATAGCAGTCAATGTGAGCTGACAGCTTATAAAAATTTCATGGGAGATTTACGGCAGCATTTTTCACTTCGAGGGAAATAAAAATCTCATGGGCAAAAATATTTTTTTTTTTTATATTTATTAAAAAAACTTATCGCACTTTAAAACACCCCCTTTTGAAACGAACATTTTTTTTATTAAACATAAAATGAAATTAAGTTTTTTAAATTAAAAAAAGTTTTTAACCTTTTTTGAATTAAAAAAAAATCTTGATAGATCACTTGCCAGTGCTAACAATTACAATTAAAAAAAGGTGCCAAAGCGTATCAAGCTCACAACCAGGGAGCAGCAGGTTCCATTCCTATAGCTGTAGCAAAAATTCTTCTTTTTTATCAAAAAAAAAAAAAAAGAAATTCCATAAAATTCTAAGCAACTGAAATTCATTCTCCACATTTTCTCTAGCTGTTTGTTTTTCTTTTGTTTTATCAATATTAATAATTAAAAAAATAAATAGAGACTTTAAAGTTTAGAAGGCGCTTTAATAATTTTTTTTTTTTTTTTCATTTGTGATGTCTTGTACCCTCGACTCATTTAAGTGATTTTCCCCAAAAGCAGCATAAATTAAAAATATTCAAGGCGTTGACCGGCTGCTTTGTCAGTTAAAAAACTCTACACGTTGTTCGTTTCATTAATTTCGGCGCAATTAAAACATGAAAAAAAAGAATGAGAAACTAAACATTCGGTATCGATTGAAATTTGCCTACAAACCAAAAACCAAACAAAAAGGCGTTTCAGTAGCTAAACTTGTGAGAGAATAAAAACAAAGATAATAAAATATTTTTCATAAAATGATTAGAGGACTGCAAGCAATTGAATAGTAAAGTCTTTTTGAAGAGATAAAAATACTGCAGCCATAAAATTTTTTTGGGTTGTTCTGGCTTCAATTGTTAATTTCTGTAATATCACAGATCAGTAGCGCGATTACGAACATTTGTATCGAAAAAACAAGTATAACGATATTTTATCGAGTTCGGTATTTAGTAATGTTCCGACAAAAATATTCGGTACGATAGAAATCGTTATTTGCGATGTAATGTTAACTTCTATCGTATAGGAATACGTTACTGAATACCGAATTTGATAAAATATAGTTATACTTGTTTTTTCGATACGAAAGCTCGTAGTAAAAATCACTACATCGCACTGCAGGTCGTCTAGAAAATTTTACAAGGAAAACACTTCTGGCCTGTTCCACAATAACGCAGAAACAATTTCGTTCTCATGCTAAGCGAAAGAAAACTAGTTTTGATTTTTTTTTCATAAGACAGATAAGTGAAAACACGATGACTCGAAAGTAGAAAAAACGATGTAAGTAAGTGCTTTCATACGAAATTCGATTTCCCTATGAAAAACACTGTAAAAGCAAATGTGACAATCGGAGTATACGAATGACGGACAGTGACTTTGTGACACACAAATTGATGCGAATGTGAGTGGCTGACTTTCTTTGGCTTAAATTTTCTTTCGAAATCGTGAGAGGCTGTTGAATTTTTTTTTTTTTTTACAATTTTTATTTCTTTTTGTCTTCAGAAGTGACTATCTGTTTACTGAGCCTTGATTTTCTTTCTAAATAATTTTTTTTTCTTTTTTTCCTTCTACTACAAAAATTGACTGACTGCAAGGAAACAAAAAGAAACAGCAAGAAAGAGAAATTTATGTTACACTCATCCGTTCATTGCGAAATGTTTAATCGATAAAATACAAGGAATCTTAGTTTTTTTTCCTATTGTTGTTGTAAAGTTTCTTTTTCATAGTTTTGTTGTTATTGTTGTTGTTTATGACTACAAAAGGGGGCTTATTAAAATAAAAAAAAATTTTTTTTCTTTATAAGGACAACAATAAAGAGAGAAAAAATATTCTAAAGTTAAAATCAAAATTGTAAATTGTAAAAAATTAAACAATATAACTATTTTATTAAGCTTCAAATCTTATTTTAAAAAATTTTATTTTTATATCGATTTTTCGCTTCTTCAATTAAAAATTTTTACATATTTAACTTTGAAAAATTATTCAAGCTTTATAGGCTTCAAATACCTACACCCCAAACGTAATTAAAAATCTTTTTCATTAGAAAAACCATTTTATTTTTAATTAATTAGAAAAAAAATCCTTTAGTGTTAACATTTTGCTTTAAATTTTTTTAAATTAAAATTATTTTATTTTGAAAAATTATTCTAGCCTCACAGGCCTTCTGGGGGGTTACTCTCTATTGCAATGCGAAAGAAAACGCATCGCAACTCAATGTAAAAATCATACAGGGAGGTTACTCTCTATTGCGATGCGAAAGAAAAACCATTCGCATCTGTATGATTTTTACATTGAGTTGCGATGCGTAGCCCCCCAGATGCGAATGGTTTTTCTTTCACATCGCAATAGAGAGTAACCCTCCTAGTCTTAACTGAAAACGTATTGAAAAATACGAATTTTTTTATAAGTAAAAAAATAACAATAATAAAATTTTTATCTGAAATTAAAAATAAATAAAAATAATATAAAACAAATTAAAAAAATAAAAATTCAATAAAAAGATTCAATAAAACAAATAAAAAATAAAATAATTTTTTTTGTATTAAAAAAATTAATAAAAAACAAAATAAAAAACGAATGAAATAAAATAAAAAAATTAATTTTGTGACCTTTTTATGTGAAAAAAATTATTTATTAGTTTTAAATTATTATTAAGTTAAATTATAAAAAGAATTTTATTATTAATTTTTTTTATATAAAGAAATTTTTGTGTTAGGATTTTTTTTAATTAAAAATTTTTAATTTTGGAAAATTTTCAAGCTTCATAGGCCAAGGAGGTGTAGTTCCAAAATAAAAAAATATTTTTAATTTTCTTATATCAGTAATTTTTTTATATATATATTTTTTTTAAATATTTTATTTAATTTTTTTATTTTATTCTTTTATAAAATCATTTTCCTTGAGAAAAACAAACGAAGGAGTGTCGAAGGAATTTAATTTAATAATAATATTTATTTATTTATTTTCGTTTAAAAAGGTCAAAAAATCCAAACTAAAATTTATTTTTTTTAGTTTGGATTTTTTTATTTTATTTGTTTTATTGAATTTTTATTTTTTTTAATTTTTTTTATACTATTTTTTTTTAAATTAAAATTTTTAAATTTAAAAATTTTATAATTTAAAAATTTGTTTTATTGCATTTTTTTATTTTTGAATTTTAATTTATTTTTATTTAAAAAATTTTTTATTTTATTTTTATTTATTTTTTAATTTCTTTTTATTTATTTTTAATTTTTTTATATTATTTTTATTTATTAATTAAAATTTTAAAATTTAAAAAATTTATAATATAAAAAAATTTTTTTTTATTTTATTTTTTTATTTGTTTTATTGCATATTTTTTTTTTACTGAATTTTTATTTTTTTAAATTTATTTTAATTTTTTATTCAAACATTTTTTTATTTTTATTTAATTTTAATTTTATATAAAAATTTTATTATTATTTTTTTAATTATAAAAAAAATTAGCACTGCAACATCTAAAAATATTATTTTTTTTTTTTTGCTGATATGCTGACTGTAAAAATCAGCAGAATTTCAAATTCTATGTATACGTTACGTTGTTCTTGTTTTCTCTTGTTTTTTTTTTTTTTTTTTTTTTTTTTGTAATATATGCTTTATAACTTTGAACTGACATACATACGATTTGGTTACAAAATATTTAAAAAAATTTTAAATTGTATTGGCTTCAATTTGTTATTTCAATTCAACTATTAATTTGCGACTAATTGAGTAAAATGTTTTAAACAAATAAATATTTTTTTTTTAAATATGAAATTTTAGATTTTTAAAAATTAAAAAAACCACTAAATACTAAATGCTTTTATTATTTAATCCTAAAACCGCATACAGTAGAAACAAATTAAAATATATAAAACCATCAAAATCCATTGGTAAATACTGATTTTATACCTGGTAAAGTGCAAGTCACTAGTTTTGAAAAGACGTTGAAAAAAGCGATTTTTCGAAGTCAAAAAATTGTTTTTGTTGGATAGTGTAATTTTTTTAAGCTCAAGCTTTTAATTTAAGGGTTAATAAAAGTCCGAAACAAAAAAATTTAATTTAAAGTACATTTTATGAAGAAATTATAGGAAAAATTTGAATAGCATTGACTTTTAAGTCTACGTTAATTTTTTTTTTTAAGGAGGGAAAACGTTTGATCAAATTTTAATTCTAGTTTTTGCATGAAAAGTTGAAAATCAATAGCGTACAGCAGGGATCTGTTATTTTTGGGAAGCCCCTTCTATTTTTGTATTAATTGATTTCTTAACCAACCAACTTATGAAGTTAAAAAAAAACATATCGCTGCTTAATACAAAAATTAAAAAAAGAAGAACCGACAGCTGTGGTGCTGTGGCCGTTTAAAACTGCCAATTTCTTACAGTAGTTAACCGCCAAAGTATGTTTGTACTTTTTTTTTCAATTTTTTGGTGTTTCTTTGTTTGAGTTCTGTTCACTTATTTTCTTTCTTTTGCAACGTCTTGTAGTTTATTAGTTTTGTTTTCTAGGGAACATTGGCAGCATGAGTAGCAACTACCAATTCTTGTAAGTGAGCAGTTACCTGGAGAGCTAACATGCCTGCAATAACCAACTGCAATAACAACAACAACAAACGACAAAAGAAGATGAGTATGTACAGACCATGAATTACATAAATTGAAGTTTATGAGTGCCAAGAATTTGCTACCAATTGAAAAAATTTCTTTTTGTTGTTGTTGTTGTAGTTTGCTCTACAGCTTGTTTTCAATAAATTTCTAATAAAATATTTGCACGCAATGATAAAAATTAAGTCTTTTTATGTTTTAAAAAGGGTTTGTTTATAAAATAAACAGCATAAATTGGCTAAGAAAAATAGGACTAGCTTAAAGGAGGAAACTAAAATAAGAATGGAAAAAAGAAAAAAAAAAAAAAAAGAAATTGAACGTAAGTTAAAAGTGAAAGGCGTCAGGCTTTTATAAAAAAATAAAATTTTTAAACAATTACTGATGATCAGAGTTAAGCGCCAGTGAAAAAGTGTGATCATAAAATAGCAGTATATTATACGTGACTCTTCTGCATTTTAAACGGATTTAAAACATTTTTTTCTTTTGATTGAATTAAAATTTTTATGTTTTTTAGTTGCACCAATAATTTCCCAACCAAAAAATAAAAAAATTTTTTAAAATCTGAACATGAATTGCAGAGTAGTTATGAAAAAAATTTTCGAATATAGATTACAAATTTGCAGTGATAATTTTTCAAAGCATTTTGTTTTTCAATTATAAAACTGGCAAGTTCTTGTCGACAAAACCCGGGTTTCGTACTAATAATTAAATTAGAAAAATAATTTTACTATAAAAACTAACAGCAAAAAAATTTAGATTTATAAAAATATAACCGGTTAAAAAACCGGGTTTGAAAAAAACGGGATTTGAAAAAAAAAACCAAAATTGACAAAAACCGGTCTTTTCAATGTTATTTTATTGTCAAGATGAGGAGGAAGAAGAAACTATAGAACTCCTCTTCAGTCTTTGCCCTGCGCTGGGGAAGCAGCTAGGCTGTACTTTGGAGAGCGGTCGACTATAAGAGTCGGCATGCTGTATGGCTTCATTAGAAGCAGCAATTGGTTTAGGTGACGGACTCATCTTCTTTTTTTTTTATCTCCTTACTTCCTTTCACCCTTCTATAGCCATTGCTGTTCTTCTTTACTTCCCTCTTATACGCAAGTGAGCCCTACCCTACCCTACCCTTTGGTTTTTCTTGCCCTGTGTAACCTTAACTAAGCTAACACACTTTTAATTGTTGCTTTGCTCGGCTTTGTTTTTAGTTCGAGATAACGAAAAGCAGTTTTTCGGCACTTTCTGATTCAATTTTGGCATCCTTTTTTCAAGCTTTTAAATTTTTCAAAATTTTGTTTAACCGAATTTTAGAAACAAGACCTCCAAGCAAATGTTGTTGCCTTTTTAAGGTGTAAATTAGTCTTTGTGTGCTTTAGTCTTTTTTTTATTTACTTTTTTTATTTTTATTTTATAAGCCTTTACAATCCTGTTGGTGTTTTAATTTTTATTTTATTTTTTTATCTGAAAAAATTTTAATTTCTTAATCAGCAATTTTATTTTGCATACGAAACAAAATCTTAATATTTTGTTGTCTTTCTTTAATCCAAACCTCAGCAACTACAACAAAATGGCGAAAAAAAATTGCAAATTTCAATTAAATTGTACACATGCATTGCTGATCAATTAATATGCAAATGTAACACTAAATAAACTGTCGCACCTTCATCACAATGCAACCAGCAACTGCAGTCAGTGGCAAGTTGCAACAGCAACTTGAGAATAAGCAAAGCATATCAGCAACAGTAGCTGCTTAACAACTTTGCTATCTAAAGTACAAAAAGCCAAAAAAAAATTTATTAAAAAAAAATAAACAGAAATAAAAAAATAAGCAAAATTTAAAAAAGGGGCAACAGCAGCAATAGTTTGGTTTATCTTAAAGATATTGAAGTAAAAATAAAATAAATAAAAAACAAACAAAAGCTTTAAATATGCAAATAATGTGTTGACAACTTAATTCTTTTTGGTGGCTGGCTTAATTTTATTTTTCTTTCTTGTTGGCGGGGTTCATATCTAGAGCGGCATTTAAACTGAAATACACTTGTGTGCTGGAGAGTCAAAAAAAAAATCAATAAAAAATAAAATAAAATATTTTTAACTGCAAAAAAATCAATTAAAATTCAGCGAGAGACAGACTGAGATTTAAGAAGAAAAAAAATAAAAATAAAAAAAGCCACGTTACGCAAAACAAACAAAACAAAAAAATAAAATCCATAAAAGAAACGCGTATACAAAATGTTTTAACAATAAAATGACGGCGACTGAGTTTGGCTTTTTGGCCAGCCAAGGCTTATTCACCTAAACAAAAATAACAACAGCCTCATCATTATTACAATGATGTTGGCTAAAAACAGTAGCAAAAGGCCAAGTAGATTTGTTAAGTTCTCTTTTCAATTGCTTCAAGCCACAAACATGGCCCAGGTTTATTTCGATTGTCCAGCTGTCTGTCTGTCCATATGAGTCTATTCATTCATTCAAAAAGTTTTAAGTTGGGAACTAAAAGAGAAAAAGGGTCCGTTTTAAAGAATAAGTTTTGCTTAAAATTTGTTTGTTCAAGAAAACATTTCAGCAGAATTTATGTCAAGCACTTATCCAGGAAGCAAAGAAACAAATAGTTCTGTGACACTACTCTCAAGTGAGAAATTCTCCCAGAGTCTATTTTCAATTAAAATGGAATAAAAACGAAAGATGATTTCACTTGCATTCATGTCCATAGGCAGTTAATTTGAATTTAATTTACCAGCTTGACTGAATACTCTCTCTAAGTAGTTTTTTTTAGAAAATATTTTTTACTTTGTGTTTTACTTGGTTAAGATTAACTTAGGTGAAATTGTGAAACCGTTACTTGTGCGAGACCCTTTAACTAACACTTTGCTTAAGCTTATCAGCGACACTTTTTGCACGTTTTTAAGAAAATATTTCTTTTGCTTTTTTATTTATTTACTTTTTTTTTTTTAATTTGTCTCAGAAGTTCTACTAAATTTTTGAGTTTTTGTTTTATGTGTACGAGTGCGGTTTAGTTTTTGTTAGCTTGTGGCGTTTTTATACTCTCCACCATGGCAAGACAGAATCCCAAAATTTACTTAATTACATTGTTTGTTAATTCGTTTAAGCTGGGGTTTTCTGGAACGGTGAAATTTAAAAATATTTTTCTATTAAATTTTTTAATTCAAAATTGAAAATCTTTAACTAAATTAATTTAACTAAATCAATTAAAAATGTAATTAATTCATTAAAAATAAAAAAATTAAACTAAACATTTAATAAATATTAAAAAATTTATTAATAAAATTAATTAATTAATTATTTTTAGTGAAACACTTAATTAATTTAGTTAAGTATTCAGTTGAATTTAATTATAAATTTAATTCAAATTAATAAATTTTTAATGAAATTAATTAATAATAAATTTAAAAAATTTTTTAATTTAATTAATTAATTAATTAATTAAATGAGTAAAATAATTATTAAAATTAATTAATTTAATTATTTAGTTAATTAATTAAATTAAAATTAAAAAAATAAATATTGAATAAAATCAGTTAAAAATTTAATTGATTTAATTAAACACTTAATTAAATAAATTAAGAATGTAATTTAATTAAAAATGTTTGAATTTTTAATGCAATATAATATATAATGAAATAAATAATTTAATTAATTTTAACAAATTTAATTTTAATTAAAACAAATTAATTTTTTTTTAATTTTAAAAATTTTTCCATTTTATTTTTTTAATTAATTTTTTTTAATAATTATAATAGTTTATTAAATAATTTAATATTAATTTTACTAAATTATTTGAACTCGTAAATTTATTATTATTTAATATTAATCAAGCTTAAGATCTTAAATTTTTTATTTAATTAAATTTTCTAAATTTACAAAATTTAAATAAAAAAAAAATTAAGATCTTAAGCTTGATTAATATTAAATAATAATAATTTAATATTATTAAATTTTTTCTTAATTAATTAATTAAATAAATTATGAATGTAGTTTAATTTAATTAATTAAATAATTTACATTAAATTAAATTAATTAATTAACTAAATCAATTTTTTTAATTATTTATTTGAACTTATTAAATATTTCAACAAAATTAATGAAAAAATTGATTTACTGAAACACTTCATTAAATTAATTAGGAATTCAATTAAAATTGCTGAATTTTAAATAAAATTATATATTTTATAAAATTAATTAAAAATTAATGTAACAAGTTTAATAATTAATTTAATAAATTAATTCAATTAAGAATTTGATGCAAGTTATAGAATTTTTAATATTTAATTAAATTAATTAAAAATTTTATTAATTTCAAGAATTTAATTAATTTTTTTTAAATTATTTATTTAATGAATGATTTAATTAATTCAATGACAAACTTAATTTTAAATTTCTTTTTCATTAAAACAAATAAATTTTTTTTTATTTTAATTTTAAAAATATTGGGCCATAATCATAGTCCCAAAAAGTGGGCTTTTGTTCATAAGAATTTAATGAATTTAAAATCGATTTTAAAAAGATAGATTATGGCCCATTATAATTGATTTTTTTTTTACTACATGAAGTGTTTTCTGAAGTCGTTTTTGTGACTTTACTTTTCTTGCTGTGGCCTGTGAGCCCATTAGAGTTCACAGCTACCGTAGGTTTTTAATGATTTCTTTAGATTTTTGTTTGTTGCCAAACACAAAAAAGAAGCAAAAAAAATTTTTTGTAACAAGAAGAAACAAACCTTTTAGCAGTTTAACATTTTAACAGCTTCAACAGATAGACAGTCAAGTAAGCGAGTCATTTTGTCTGGCTGATTTGTCGTTTTTTTTTCTTGGTTTTTTGTTTTGCCACTTTAAAGGTGACAAATATTTGAATTCCTTTAAAAAGCCACTTCAATTCATGCATTTTAATGAGTCTTTTTTTGTGCACCCTAAAGTTGCAGGCCCCAACATCAGTTTCTTTTTTATTTTATTTATTTTTTTTTCAATTAAACTTTTGTTTTAGAGCGAAATGTTAAACTTTGTATGCGTGAACTTGACGCAAACGCATTACGATTTTTTTTTTCAGTTCATTTTTGAAAGGCTGCTTAGGCCCAGATTAAAGCAGAAATTTTTTTTGTCTTCTTTAAATTATAAAAACAAACTTTTGTTATCATGTTTTTATTGACAGGTATTTTAAATTTAATGGCGCTTAATTTAAATATTTTCCTTAACAACAACAACAATTGAAATTTTATTTTAAAATAAAAAAAAGAGCCGGCAGTCTGGCTTTTAAATTTTACTAAGACATCAAACTTAGTAAATTGATCCATGACTAACGAAATCTCTTTTACACAATTTTCTGTCACAAAATATTTACAGAAAAAGACTGAAATTAAAATAAAAATACGAAGCACAAATGGTTTTAAACTTAAATTAAATTAAAAAAAAAAAGACAAAAAGAAAAATTAAAAAATCAAGGGCCAAATCACTGCATTCGATAGCAGTTAATGTAATTTTACAGTTTTTGTGAGAAAAAATTGGGTTGATATCGAGTGCTAAAATCAGTGACGTGTTTGTTTTTTTTTTTTGTTTTGTCCAATCTTGAATTGGACAATATCCCAATTTATAGAAAATTGCCAGTTGGGTTATACTGGAAAGAAAGGTTTCGTCGCTCGCAAATTTGTAAGCGACAAAAGAGTGAGAAACGTTACACATCAAGTACACACAATAAGTTGTCACTTAACAACCAACGAGTACACTTCACATTTTCTAAACTTAGCTTAAATTATAATTGAAAACCATAAATCGAGTTCTCCTTTTACCGTGTTAAAATAAACTTGTTCACCATTAACTAAATATTTAACTTTTAATTATATCATTTGGAATTTAAATATATTTGCCTGATACTAAATCTATTAAACTAAACTGTAATATCAGCATAAAATTAAATTAATCATCAGTTAAATATACACCTATCCGCCTTATTAATCTTATGCACAAGAAACCATATTTATAATTAAGATCTTTCAGTAGCTTCCAGTCTCTTTAATTTCTTGACAAGCTATAAAAAGATTAAAAAACGTAACCCGAACGTTTTCATGGTCCTTCGAAAAAAAAAAAAAAAGAACCAGTGGCTCAATTCTCCAGTCCGCACTAACCCGGAAGATCATCGATCACTGAGAATCCCATATCACATCTAGTTGAAAAACTCAATCTACTACAACAACAATTATATCATTAAAAAGGAATCCTTAAGCAGTACAAAACGATCATGGTTTGGCCAAAAAACCTTGCAAAGGATACAACATCAAAAGAAATAAATTAAAGTAACTACAACGATAAGATATGAAATGAAATACTTACCCAAAAGTATGTTTCCTAAAACCCCTACAAAATTAATAAAATGAAAAATTTTTATTCTACACATTTATATATTCACCCTTTAAAAAATTACCTAGAAAACAAAACCAACACATAAAGAAGATTGATACGAGGGCCGACTCTTAATGCAATGGGAACGAAATTTAAATAATACTCAACAAATACAAGCATAGTAGAATAAAATGGTTATTTCAATACCGTACTGGAATATATTCGCTATATTATTAACCCTATGCGTTCAATTGTACTCGTAATTTATTACGAATTTAACGATCTAATCGATATGACTTTACTCATTGATATTATCAATTTAAATAGATACCAATATCTATTGCCATAACCCATTGGCCCCTATCCCTGATAATATACAAAGTATAAGTGCGAATCATTAGTATCATAATCTTTTATAAAATATTCTTGGCTGTAAAAATTGTTATAACCCATTAACACCCTTCTCAGCAAAGAATTACATGATAAATAGATTACCCTATACAATTGATACACAAGGGGAAGCCATTACACCCAATTTACTAGGCTAACCCAGATTTTCTATACACTTTGCCTTGAACTAGATATTCATCTAGAGCTATAGCCCATTAGCCCCTTTTACAAAGTCATAGAAAATCTAATATGGAACTTACACATAATATTTGACTGAACCCATAGTCAAGCACTCAACCACTCACTAAAATACTCACCCAATCATCCATAATAAAGTATTCACCCATACCATAAACAAAGCCATATTCTTCTCACTCCTTATATAAATATAAGAAGGCTTTGTTTGAATTTAAAATTAAAATTCTTATCTCAAGCTGAATCTTACAACATGTATCAAGTCTCACAAGAAGAGCTCACTCCATGCCCAATGGAACGTTTCGGATATAACTATTTAGATGTACTTGAAATTTGCCAAAATTACCCAGATGAAAATCATTATGACGAGTCCACACTAGAAGACACTATATCCGGCTCGAAGGACCATGAATATATTCGTCGAATATAATTTAAAATTATGACCACTGGTTTTGAATTCCTTTCACTTTATTCAATTATTTTAAAATTTTACTTAGCAATAGTGGTTTTGTTTTAAGAAATATTTATATAGGTTTCCAATTTTTTGAATAATAATAAAGTTTTTTTTTTCAATTTTTTATAATTAGTAACACCAACCGGTTGCTTTGATTGCTCAATTTGAATTGAAAAATCTTTTTTCTCCTTTCCCTGTTTTCTTGGTTTTTTTTTTTTTTTTTTTTTTTGATTGATTTGGCCGTGACTACAATGGCAAGCAGTGTTGTAATTCTTCTTTTTCGTTCATCACTGCATGCCATTGTAGGGTGGTCCAAATCAATTCATTTGCTAATGTTTTGTCCAAACATTGTTTGGACATGTTTTGAAATAAATTTTTATTTTGTGCCATGTGGCAAACCATAACGATTTTAATTCATTTCAAAATGATTTTAGTTTATTTTCTTAAATTAACTTTGAAAACAAAATTTTGATTCAGTTTGGGAAAAATCTCTTTTGTCTTTTTCTCTATTACAGAAAATCAAACCAAAAAAAATCCCTTAATTTAAGGGTATTATTCTATAAAATAATGATACACTTGCCTAAATATAAATTTGATATAACAATTCTTTTTTTCTCTGTCTACTTTTTTTATATTTTGTTGGTTCAGTTACTGATTACAATCGTTTTGCTTACAAATTTGTGTACATTATGAATTTGGCCTCAGTGTTTCTTTTTCTAACTCTCATAACATTTTTGTTTTATTATTATTGTTATTACCATTTTTTATGTGCTTTTTGTTTTATTATTTGCGATAACAATCAATTGTATTAAATAAAATAATTTTTTTTGGGCTTTTTTGAAGGCTCTATTAAATAACCTGTAACTAATACCAGTTCAACAAACATGGACTAACGTTTATGCAAAAGCAAACAAAAAAACAAGATTAATTCGGCTGTGCCGAGTCTTATATCCCCTTCACCGTATTAACGAAATATTAATATTTTTCACTTTCCACATTCTTCTAAAATATCAAAAACATAAAAAAAATTCGTCTTACGACATTAAATATTAAATGGTTTTAGCAGGAGTTTAGTGGAGATCGTCTATATTTGTAACCTACCAACCAAATATTCAGATATTAAATTTTTTTTTTTAATTTTCATATTCTCCAGTGTTGTTGCTCTGAAGGTTTTGGACAATAAAATAAAAACTACGAAATTCCCCGCAAATGTTAAAACACTTCAGAAAAGCGTAAAACTTACAAATTTCATTACAGTTTGGTTTTAGTAATTTCCTCGGCAAAAAAAGGAATGATAAAAATCCCTCAGAAGAAGAGTACTGGGGTAGGAGTGCATTTCAAAAATTTTTTAAAAATATTCCAAAGATTTTTCTAAGTACTTGGGCAATAGATTACAAATCTAGACGATCTCTTGTTTAAAATGATATATGTAACAAGCCGTAATCTTCTATGGTTCGTTCGGAAGTTACTTTGGATTATTTTGAAATTTCCATATACCCCAGTGCTGTTGCTCTAACTGATTTTAGCAACTTCCTAACGAACCATTGGAGATTGGGAGATGGGACACATATCATTTTAAAGAGGAGACTGTCTAGATTTGTAATCTACCGCCCAAATACTCAGAAATTACTTTGGACTATTTAAAATTTTTTTTTTTTAAATTTCTCAAAGATTTTGGCAGTTTCCGTTTTGCATTATAAAACAAATACAAAATTTTCCGAAAATGTTAAAAACACTTCCAGAAAATTTAGAACTTACATATTAAATTCCTTTTTGACTTTGGTAATTTTTCTGGACAAAATCGGGAATGGTACCTCGCCAAAAAAAACAAGGAATGATAAAAATCCCTCGGAAGAAGAGTACTGGTGTATGAGGGCATTTTAAAATTTTTTTTTAAATAATCCAAAGATTTTTCTGAGTACTTGGGCTATAGATTACAAATCTAGACGACCTCTTGTTGTGTACCAACCCGTAATCTTTTATGGTTCGTTTGTAGTCTCTTAAAGAAATCAACATATTTAGGCACATTTGTATTTATGTCTCCTAAACATATTTATAAATACGTCATAAATACTGAAAAAATATTTACAAATCCTAAGAAAAGTTACGTTAAACTTAACTCACCATATTTATCTTCACTCACTTCAAAAAATTATGCAACTGAAACACTTAGTTTATTAAACTTTAAGGTCATATTAAATATAAAATTTTTTGTTATTTATTATTGGAAAGAAATATCAATAAAAAAATTAAGTTTTATAATACGACCTCAAGCTTAATAAACCAGCCGTTTCAATAAAAAAAAATGTCATATAAACTCACAATTAAAAAGTTATCAGAAAATAAAAAAAGAAATAACAAACATTGATAAAAATAATTTTGTTGGAATGCCAATATTTTACTAAAAAAATAATTAATTTCAGTTCAAGAAAGTAAAATTAACGAGTTCTAAAAGAAACAATCCTTTCTGAGAACCTCATTTTTAAAAGCAATAAAATGTCTGCAGGCACTCAATTTTCAAATTAATAAAAAAAGAAATTTTAAGAAAGATATTAAATAGGAATGCAAATTATATATAATTTTGCAAACATTTTTAAATAATTTTAAAGCAATTTAATTAACAATAAAAATCGAAAAAATTCTCTTTCATAAATATGACACTCACGGCATTAAAAACCTAACACACACTTTTTTAGGCAAAAGCAAAACAAAAATTATTGAAAATGGGAAATGTCAGTTGTATTTTTGATATTTCTCTGTGCCATTTGCTGACCGATTGCTTTCCCTTTTTGCAGAGACATTACGAATACTATTTCTGTTAAAAAATGGCAAGACATTTTTTTCTCTATTTTGTTGTTTAAATAAAAAAACAAAAAAAAAAATCTAAAATTTCGGTTGTATTTTTGATTTTTCTGGTCTATTTGTGGACCGATCTTTCTGATTTTTTTCACAGACATTACAACTGTTATTTGTGATAAAACTGCGTACCACGTTTTTTTTTGTCCGTCTTGTAAATAGTTTAGACAAATTACGCAAAAAACCCACCAAAAATGGTAAAAAATAGAAAAAGTCGCAATTTTCGACTCATAGCTCCAACATTTATAAACCTATCCAGCTGAGTTTTGGTGACGATACTATGAATGTGATGTTTGAGAAATCTGCGTATCACGTTTTTTCAGTTTAGAAAAAAAAAACGCAAAAAACCAAAGCAGAAATTAATAAAAATCTAAAATTTCGGTTGTATTTTTGATATTCCTCGGACATTTGTGGACCGATTGCTTTCATTTTTAGCACAGATTTTGTAATTGAAACTTCAAACAAAACTGCATACCACGTTTTTGTTTTTGTCCATTTCTTTGTTTAGACAAAATACACTCAAAAAATAGTCAAATAGTTGCGGTTCTTGACTCATTGCTCCGCCATTTATGAACTGATCTAGCTGAATTTTAATAGTAATAGTCTTAGAGAAACAAGTGATCGTTTGGTATTCTATACTTTTCTGTATGTTGTCTAGGGACTTCTGAAAGTTGATTTCAACGACTACATGGACAGACAGATGGACAGCACTTTAGACTATTCATAAGAATTCAGAATATATATTTTGTTATAGGGTGTCCCATGTACGGTGTAAAAATTACAAACGGAATCCCAAAGTTCTTACCTACAGTGAAGGGTATAAAAATAGTGAATAAGACAAAAAAAAATTACAAAAATAACGTCAAATGTGCTCTCCAATTTAAAAAAAAAAAAGATTTCTAAAACTAAATTAAAATTAAAATTTAACATCATTTTCGACAGGCTTCAAAAAGACCTCGGCGTTATGCTCGTTTTTATTTAAAAATAAAATTTTGCACAAAGCAAACGAAAAGGCTAAAAGCAAAAGGCTCATTTTTAAAGTTTTATTATTTGAAATTGTAAAAATTTCCAGCCTAAAAAATTTTTGAAAACAAGTTGCTCAAAAAAAAAATTGAGCTACTATTTTTAAAAATGGTATAAGTCCATTGTTAAAAAAAAAAATATTAGCGGTAATTTAAGTGACATGCAGACTTAGAACTTAGAACTGAAATTATGGCTGACTAATTTTTTTAAAAAAGTGGACTTGTACACTTTAAAAAAAATATTTTTTCTAAAACACAATTAAACCATTTTATTTAGAATTTTAAATATTAATTGAATTACGAACTATAGAAAAAAAATCTAGACAAAAATATGCGTTTTTAGAGGCTCTTGACCTTTTTTTTTGCTTTTGTGTAGTTACACAACAACCAACACTAAAAATAAATAAAAAGAAGACACGCTACAGCTAAATATGGCTTAAATTTTAGCATGTGTTGGCATTTATTAGCGTATTGGTTGTTTTTTGTTGTTGTTGTTTATTTGTTATTTTCAACATGCAACATTGATGACGTTTCAATAATAAATTTAAACACCACAGCAGACAGACTACTTTTAAAAAACCAAAGTACGTCATAAAGTGCGAGTGCATGTGTGTGTGTGTAAAATTTGCTTTCTTCTAACTTAAACCAAACACGTCATATTTGGTACGCATTTTATCAGGGTATTTAAGCTGGCTGTTCAACATGGACATGAAAAGTAAGAAGTAAAAAAAATGTTTTTTAACATGCACTGCTGCAAATACAATTTTTCTTTTCATTTATTTATAATAATGAAAACAACATTAGCAACAACAACAACAACAACAAATCTATGATGAAATTTTGAAAAAATAAATAAATAAAAACATTAACACACGATTGAGAAATAAAACATGAAAACTGATGAATTTCATGCAAACCTGACCCACTGAACTACTCTTTCTTTCATTATTTTACTTTTATTTGTTTGTATGTGTGTTGGTGTGTGTGTGTTAATTTTTTTAAAGTTGACTGGTGTGTGCTGGTATTTGATTTTTTAAAAACAATTTTTTAACACGAACTTAAGAATGTGCGACACTACGCCTTTGGCGTTAGTACCGCTTTACCATTCATTAAATTTTCAATTCAAAATGTTTTTTTTTTTTGGTTTTTGTGTTTTTTTTAATATAAAAAAACATGCAAAATTTTGTAAAATGTTGTGCAACATGCACTTGAAAATCCCTGCCACACACACATGTAATCACTCACTACTCCTCTATCATCCTACACATATTACTCTTTTGCTAGAAATGCTCTCTCTCTCTCTCTCTTTCTCACTGATGTTTTATTTGTTATGAATTTCATGCTTACACACACACTCTTTTTCTTAAGGCAAGCAAGTGGTGGTGATTTTAGGTGCGAGTGAGCGAGTGTGTGTTTGTGTTTTGGGGTTGTTTAACAATAAATTTTATTTAAAGAAAAGTACGTTTTATAGGATTCGCATAATTTTGGACACGCCAACTTGCGTTTTTTTTTTAATTTTTTTCTAAAAAAAAAAACAATAACAAAAATGTAATTTAGCATTGTTTTGTTAAGACTTTGGTTTATTTTTATTTATTTTGAATTTGAAATCATGAATGATAACTGACTAACTAACTGTGTTGTAGTCTGTTTTTAAAGCAGAACACACACACAAACACTTAACACACAGCCTATCAACATTTTCCCTGCATGTAGACACCTAGTTTAGTGTAGAGTGTGTTTGTTACACTATCTAGCAGTAGACCTGTTAACTGCTTGTGCCATGAAATACAGACAGACAGCGATTCCGGCACGCATACGCATTTTTAACCGTGACATTGAAATGTAAAAAAAAAAACAACAACAAAATTGTGATCTATTGAAAAAATATTTAAAAAAAATAAGAATTTCTTGGCAAACTCTAGTAAAGCGTGTTTGCACTGATTTTTGTTAAATAATTTTTTTTGTTTTGGTTTGAAGTTTATTTTTTTAACACTTAAAAATGTTAAATTATGCAAATGAATATGCATTTCTTTAATTATTTAAGGAAATTTTAAATGCTAAAAGGTAGTAGGTATTTTCAAGTTATTTAACATAAATTTATGCTGTAGAGCACTTATAGAGCTGAATTAATATTAATCATACGACCCAGTCCACATTCAAGTTTAAGTTAGAAAAACTCAATTTACTCACACACACATTTTTCGAACTTGCAGTTGAATTAGCAACGAAATTCTTTTGCAACTTGCAGAAGTAAAATGAACAGCGTTGCTGAGTACAAGTTTTAAATTAATTTATTTGCAGGGCAAGGAACTTCATATGCAAGTGCATGTGTGTTGTTGTTACTGTAAAACCCAAATAAAGTTAATATCTTTGCTAATCACAATATTTTCAGTAAAATGGCATAAATTTTTTGGTGCATATTTTGCCTTAAATACATGTTTCTGCATATTTTGTTATAAATGCATATTTTTCGTCATATTTCGTAATACTTTTGTCAAGTTTTGCTATAAATGCATATTGTTCATCATATTTCATAATATTTTTTAGCATATTTTGCTATAAATGCATATTTTTCATCATATTTCATAATATTTTTGGCATATTTTGTTATAAATGCATATTTTTCGTCAAATTTCGTAATATTTTTTGGCATATTTTGTTATAAAAGCATATTTTTCGTCAAATTTCGTAATATTTTTTGGCATATTTTGTTATAAAAGCATGTTTTTCGTCATATTTCGTAATATTTTTTGGCATATTTGGTTATAAAAGTATATTTATCGTCATATTTCGTAAAATGTATAAAAAAAATTTGCTATTTTCTTAATTTTTTGTTTCGAAAAATCTTTCTGTTCAAGGCGAAATCATTATAATGTGTAGTGAGTGGATCAGCTGGTTATAGTTGTTTGAGCCCTGAAGCTGTCAAACAGTCAAAATAAGTTGGGAAGCTCTGCATACTGTTTGACATTTTGTAGGAGCTAAAGAATCAACATTTTGGTGTTTGGTATAGAATTACCTACGCTTTTTTTATAATAAATTCACTCTGTTTCTGTTGCTGGTTTTACGGATCTATATTTTATAGTCAATGGGCCATAATCATAGTCACACTAAAATCGTTATCTTTATAAAAACTTTAAATTCATATAATTATTATGAACAAAAGTCAGCTCTTAATAAAAGCCAACTCTTTGTGATTATGATTATAGGCCAACATTTTTTTTATTTTTTTTTTAATTTTTTTTTATTTTTTTTTTTAATTTTTTTTTATTTAATTTTTTTTTTATTTTTTTCTATTCTTTCAATGATTTATAGTTTTCTCTTTTTTAAATACATAAAATTTCATATTTATTGAAATATTTTCAAGGCAAACAGCTGCCGACTGCATAAACATGATGATGATACTCAATTCGACAGGCTTTAAATTATTTAATAAAACGTTTTGCCGACTACTGGTAGAACACAATTTTAATTCATTTAGCAATTGTTGGCACCTCCATGAAGTTGGCAGGATATAATACAAATCTTTTTGCTTTACAAATTTTTTTGCTATAGAATATTCAGTGGAATTTAAACGTATTAGAGCTTACTAGCATTTAAAAAAAATGTATTTTGTTTTCCAGTGTTATTTATAGAATTTGAAAGAAAATTCGTAATATAGAACTAGCGGCTGAAAAAAATCAAATTTAAAACTCAGTTTCTTAATTTTCTTGTTAAGCTTTTTTGGCCATTTCACCGATTTCTCTAACTAATCATCAGCTGATTTTACTTAATTTTTTTTTAATTTTAAAAGGCTAAATGTAGCTTAAATCAATAAAAAATAAAATTATCTTCTGTTTGTTTGCCCAAAAGTTCAATGAACCGAACACGCCCATTTTCACAGAAGTGTGGCCGTACGTAACTTAAGCCTGAAATTAGGCTTCGAAATATTTTATTTAGCACTTTAGTTGGCGCCAATGCTAATACTGCTAGCAAAAAAAATTTAAATTAAAATTTTATTTGTAAGCTGATTTTTCTGAAAATTGGTTTACACACTTCCAAGGACAAACATCTAGCATTTGAACAAATTCCACAGAATTTCTGCTTTAAAGAAAAATATTTCCTTAAAAAAAAAATTAAAGCGGTTGAATATGAAAAACTAAAAACTATTCAGTCGTCAGCAGCTACAATTTTCTTATTATTTATGCCCACAAACAAAAAGAAAGCAAGAAAAAACCTTAATTTTTGTTTTGTAACAAAATGAAGGAAAATAAAAAGAAAAAGTTATTTTTTGGTAACACAAGGATACCAAAAATTTAATTTCCAAGAAAGAAAATGAAATGAAAAAAAAAAATAAAACTTTTAAACAAAGAAGAAAACACAACAACAATAAATAAGAAATAAAAAAAATTAAATGAAGAAAAAAAAACAACTAAACACAATGATACTTAAACGAAACATACGAGCAAAGAAAACTTTGCCAGGATCTGCCAGCCAGTAAGTAGTTTTAAGGATAAATAAAAAAAGCAAACTAAAGTGGCAGTTTTTGGGGGCCATTAAAGACAACAAAAAACCAACAAATGAAAAAAAATAAATTACAAAAATTACAAAGACACCAGCAGCAACTCGGAGGTTTTGCTGTTCTAGTATTTTTTTCTTCTTTTTTTTCAATAAAACAGCCAAAACATTTAAAGGTTTTATCTGTGAACAAGAATTTGCTTTGCTGTTTTCAAAGCTTTTAAAAAGAATTACCTTAAAAACGAGAATAACAGCAGAAAGCATTAAATTACTTTTGACCAAAAAAAAAAAAAAATTCGTTGTGTTTCTTTAACAAGAAAATCAAAACGAGCAAAAGAGAGGAAAAAAAATATGTAGGAAAGCAGTATAAAGGCGTGTTTATTTCTGCAGAATATTCTTTTAATTTTTTTTCCTTAAGCAAAAAATTAATGTTATTTATAACCCCCCCTTCCATCCCTTTGAACTTTACTCAGCAACAGAATTGCTATTCCAAGGATAGACAAAGGAAATGGAAAATATTGTAGGATATGTTACACTGGGAACTTGATGGAAAATTACAGTTAAACAGAACAAAAATAAATTATTGCAAAGTAAATTAAAAATCGACTTTTATTTTTAAAGAATTCCAAAACCCAGTTTTAACTACAGTGAGAAAATAAGTTTGGTTCTGCGTAATTTTTTATAAAAATTGTACAAAACAATACAAAAAATTTTTTCTAAAAATTCTTAAGATAAAATTCTTTACACAGAAATTGACTTTGGTTATGAGAACTAAATTCATTGGGCCATAATCATAGTCACAAAGAAAGTACACTTTTATTGATAAGAATTTCATAACTTTTACCAACTTTAGACTGACTATGTTTATGGGTCATTATCAATCAAAAATTCAGTTTTGTTAAGCGATTTTTTTTAAGCTAACTAAATTTTGAACAAAAAAAATTCGGTTAACACAACTGAGTTTTTAATTTATAATAAATTTAGTTAACACAACCAAAGTTTTTTTTTTTGTTTAATCCTCATGAAACTTATAAATTTAAATTAATTTTTAAAATGTGTTCCTGAAAAATATAAACCGAGTTAAAAACCGGTTTTAAGACCAGGTTTTTAATCGTCATCAAATATTAAAATACCATCTTCTTTAAAAACTAGGGGTTTTTGAATTGCTTTTTAAAACTTGCTCATAAAAAATACGAGCCGAGATAACAACCGGTTATAAGACTCTGTTCTCAATTTTCATCAAACATGAAAATATCACGTTGCCTTTTAAAATCTTGATTTTTTATTGATTTTTAAAGTTTTTCCATGAAAAATACAAACCGAGTTAAAAACAGTTTATAAGATCAGGTTTTTAATCGTCATTAAACATTAAAATCTGATTTGAAATTGATTTTTAAAATTTGTCCATGTAAAATACGAACCGAGTTATCGTCACCGACGTTAAAAAAAAAAGCACAATCAATTTGTATAGAAAAATTTTATAAAAAAAAAACAAGAAATTTTTTTTTATAAATTTTCCTAAACGAGTTTCAGTTTGCTTTAGTTATAAAGGATGTCTCAGTAAAGTGCACTTTTTCATTTTAGAATAAAAACACCTGCTTTAAAAAAAAAAAAAGTTGGAATTTTTTAATGGCTTATAAAGAACACAGGTTGCAATTGAGTATGGAATAAAATATCTCTGCCGGCTATTCGTTCTATGAATAATGGAGCTTTTATTACATTTTATCAAGGGCTATAATCGCACCGCAGACTTTAAGATCTATTGTGCAGCCCAGTTCCTAACTACAATCCGGCACTTTTTTATGAATATCATAATTGTTCTAGGACTTATCACGCTTAGGTCTGCTAAGCAGCTTATTTTGCGTCTTGCCACTTCACCATAGGAGTCGTCTTGAACCACACTGATAGTTAAGTCTACAAGGGCCGCCACGTAAACCAACCAACTGGACCGCATAGATATGGACTGCATGTGGTTTCAGTAAGCCGAAGCCACTTGCCACAGCATAAAATGAAAAAGTGTACTCTTACTGGGACATTCGTTAGATACAGAACACAAAATTTTACATTTTGGCTTAAATCTTTTTTTTTTGTATTTATTTTTTGTTTTAGTCATGTAAAAAACGATTTTAAAATTTTAAAATATTTTTGATTTTTGCCGCAAACGGTTGTGAAACATTTCGTTTGTTTTCATACTCTGATTTATTGTACAAGTTTGTGTATGTGTGGGATTTTAGAAGAGCAAAATCAAATGGTATTTAATACGGGTTACTCTATAATACAACTGCTAAGATTTTCACTAAGTTTTATCAGCTGCTTTTTGTTATTTCTTTGTTCGTACGCAGAAATGCAGCCCTGAAGCAATGAAAAGCTTAAACGTTTAGAAAATTTTCTAAACATGGTGAAAGTCCCACGATTGTCAAATTTCTATATGCATTTTTTGATGTATTGTTTTCACACTGTCATACTTTTTAATTTGATTTTTAATTTTGACAAGTTGTTTTACTTAGTATTACAGTGTAAAACCCCCCTTAACACAAAAAGTAGAATTAATAATTTTTTTCTGCATTTTAGCCAAAGAGATTTTATTAAAATGTCAGCGAATAGTAAAATTTGAGGTCATGATTATTAAGGGCCATAACAGCACCGCTATTGTGCAGTTTTTTTTTATTACCCTGAGACAGCAGCTCTTAAATTTCTTACACACTGTAGAATTCTAGTTGCTCATTGCAACATTAATTTAATTTTTTTATTTTTATTTTTTTAAACAAGATTTCTCTAAATTTAGTTAAAAAGAAACCTGACATTCAATTTATAAATTAAAAAAAAAACTTGTTATTAAATGAATTTCTAAATTTAACATTTTAAATGAAATTTAAAATTAAGAATTAAAAATAAGAAACTGATTCATGCAGCAAACAAAGCAACCAATAAAATTGAATCGATTCGATTAAATTGCAATTTGGAATTGCATTTAGTTGGGCCTTGTAAATTATTGTTTACTTGAGCACCATAATATTTATCAAAAATAATAATTTAATTTCACTTGTATGCAATTCACTATAAAAAAAAAAATTAAGTAAAAAATAACAATAAAAATTCAAAATAAAAATTTAATAAATTGCCCCCGCAATTGCATTTTTCTTTTGTGTAAACACACACAATAAATAAATTAAAAACTTTACAATGACATTCAATAATCACTTAAAACAACAACGACAATAGCAAATTCATTGTAAAAAAATTTTTTTCATAAAATAACAACCAGCAATTTTGTTAAAGTTTTTTTCTCTTTAAACAACAACAACACCACAAAAAATCACAGTAAATCATATAAATTTTATATGAGATTCAAACACCCTTCAAGCGTTAGTTGGGTTATAGAAACCAACACTCAGAACAACAACAACCACAAAATAGTACGAGTATTTTGAAATAATACGACACAATATAAGCAAATTATTGTTTCAATAACAACAAAGGACTCATCATCGTCATCATCATGTAACTACAAGAGTTAAATAACTAACTGCGTGAGTGAGTTAGTGAATGTGTCTTTGTGTGTGTGTGCATGTAAATATGACAGTCATCTATCAAATGTCTAAAAATTATAAAAATTTTGCAATATTTTTTTACTAAAATACAAAAAGCAAACAGAACCTGCTGTAGCAGAAGCAGGTAAACACGGGTAGGCAAAAGAAATGTCTGTAATGAAGTGTTAAAGGCCAGTAACAGCCACTGACTGTCATGATATACAAGAACAAAATGCTGAGGGCAAATAGTCCTTTTCAATATCGAGTAAATTCTATAGAAATTTTGAAATTTTTTATACAAAAATAATCTTTTTTATTCGATATCGAATGTAACGATTTGAGCTCTGTTGTTGCTGTAAGTGTTTATTGTCTTGTTTTGGCTTGAAATAAAAGCGTAAGATTGCGTTAGGAAACCTCAGAACATGTACTTTATGACTGTCTGGCCTTGAGGTCTTAAGATAAGACTTCTTATTAACTCCTAAAAAGTTAGGAGAGTTCATTAGCATCGTTTGTAAGACCCGGTTTCTTAATCATCACCAAACAATAAAATATCGCATTGTTTTTTAAAATTTAGCTTTTGAAATTGGTTTTCAAAGCTGACTTAGGACAAATATGCAACGAGCTAAAAACCGGTTGTAAGAACCGGTTGTTAATCATCACTGAACATGAAAATATCACGTTTTTTTTAATTGTGCTTTTTTAAAGCTTGTTCATGCAAAGTAAAAAAACCGGTTGTAGCAGATGGTTTTTAATCGTCATCAAACATGAAAATATCACGTTACCTTTTAAACTTATAAATTAAAATTTATTTTTAAAATAGGTTCTTAAAAAATAGGAACCGAGTTAAAAACCGGTTTTAAGACCCGGTTTCAATCTTCATCTAATATTAAAATATCACCTTCTTTAAAAATTGGGGGTTTTTGAATTGTTTTTTAATAGTTGTTCATGAAAAATACGAGCCGAGTTAAAAACCGATTTTAAGATCCGGTTCTTAATCGTCATCGAGCATGAATATATCATGTTGCATTTTAAAATTTTGATTTTTGATTGATTTTTAAAGTTTATCCATGAAAAATACAAACCGGTTTTAAGACCCGGTTCTTAATCGTCATCAAACATTAATGAAATTGATTTTTTTTTAATTTGTACATGTATAAAATACGAACCGAGTTGTCTTCACTGACGTTTAAAAAAAGCACTCAAAACAGTATTAAAATTAAAAATTGTACCGGCCAAAAAAAAGCACTAAATTGACCCTGCTGGCTGCCATGTTGCTAAAAATAATTGCTGTTTTAGCTTTAAAAATTTTGAGAGTCTAATCGAATCAACTAAATTTTATTTTTCAAAATCCTTTTCTTCTTTAAATTTCAGTTGCTTGTTATTAAAAATTTTTTTTCTTTTTGTTTTAAACACAACTAACGGTGCTTTCAATTCAATTCAATTATTTAACCGGCCAATTTAGATTTTTAAAAATTAAATAAAAAATCCTGCTACACAAAATCAATATAATTTTCGCAAGGTTTTCTCGAATTAACGATTAAAAAAATACAGTTTGGCCTTTTAATTTTATTAAATAACTTGGGCTAAATTTCTATATTTAAAATTGAAATTAAAAGAAGCTTTTGCACTCTAAATGATTGGTTGTACGTCAAAGAGTTTTAGTTTCAATTTGTGGCCTTAAAAGGTAATTGGCCAAATCAAAAATAAATCGGAATTTCTCTTAATGGTTGCGGTATTTTTTGGGTTGCTTTTAATTTCACAAAAACGAAAATTATTAAATTACGTTGCTGCTTCTATTATTATTATTATTGCTGTTATTGTTGTTGTTATTGATCATGCACCCTCTCAACTGTTTTTTTTTTTTTAAATTAGTGACTCGTTTATACATTTAATTAAATAAATTAGTTTGGGCAACTGATGAGCTGGCGTTGAAAATACTCGTATGCGGTGGTGGCCAAAATTGTTCTTGCTAGAGTACGAGAGCGTGTGTGTGTGTGTACGCTTAAATAGCTGTAGTTTTGTGTGTGTTTCTTCAAATTTATTTCATTTTTGGGAGTTTTGCTGGATTTTATTGTCTCTAAATGTTGTTTCGTTTGTTCTATCTGTCTGTTTGTCTGTCTACAGTCCTCTTTGGTTTTGCTTTTAATTTTAGGGTTGTAAATTTTGGCTTTATAAATAAAATAAAAATAAAACAAAACTACAATTTCTGCACTTAAAATATTCTCTTATTCTGGGCCATACAATTATGGCAACCCATTTATTAGGGGTTTTATGACGTTTGCGCCTAAAATTTCTTTGGAATTTGAAGGATAATGAATTTTTGTTGCAAACAAATTTCAAATGAAAAAAAAAATAAATTTTTAACGGGCTTGCTAATTTATTATTTTATAGAGGAAGAAATAAAAGCCAAGACCTTTAAAAATATTTTTTCTTTTGCAAAAGAAAAAATATTTTAGATTTTGTTTTAGTGGAAATTAAATTGCATATGGCAGGGACTCTGGGAGGATTTGTAACTTGAGACCAGGTGACTTGTTTCCGCTCCTCATTCTAACTCTAATTCCATATGCCGGAAAGGAAAGCAGCCTAAAGTCGTTTCTATTTACTAATTAAATTGCTAAAAGCAGACTTTTAGGCTTTTTAAAAAGGTGTATTGATTTAGCCAACAAGGGAGTAAACCGTCCTTGCCTTAAGGGTACTTTGGTAGCCTGTTTATTCTGGCTTTAATAGCTTCGATTTCTACACAACTACACTGAGAAAACAACTTTGCTCGTGAGAACTACATCTGTGCTAATAAGACAAAATCCTTTGTGGCTTATTAAGTTATTTTAAGGGGATACAACTTGAGAAGCTGTAAAAAAAGATAATTAATTTTGTTATTTTTTTTAATTTCACTTGAAAAAATCACATTTTCTTTTAACTGGCCTCAATTTACCTTTTTATTTTAAAACGAGATCCTTTAGGTGAATCGGTATTCTTAGGGTAGAGACAGCGCATGTACAAATTTTTAGAGAAATCCGTTAACAAATAGAATTTTTATCCAAATAATTACTTTATTAAGTGGCTCAAGCCTTTGCTAGCATTATTAGCAGAGGCGTTAACTAAACTGCTAAATAAAATATTTCAAAGCATAATTTCAGGCTTAAATTATATAAGGGCACACATCTTTATGAATAGTGGCTAGTGAAAATTTTTGAAAAGTGGGCGTAATAATGGGCGTGGTTGGTTCAAAAGAAAGTCAAATCAAAGAAAAAAATTAATTGTATTTATAAAGATAAAATTTTTAGTTTCTTTTTCTTTTTCCTTTAAGTGTATTCCTTTTAAAATGTACTATTTTTTTCTTGCTATCTTTTTTTACTTGTTTGGTTGTCTAACTAATTTTCAAATTCCCTGGCTAATTTTCTCTAACATCTATCCCATCTTCCTTCACTGCCTTAATAGCCATATGGTTTTCAAACCTTAACAACACAACCATGATATTGATTAACCTCAACGGGTGTTGGTTGGCTGGTGGTGGTAACACCATCATTTTACCCACTCAACTGAACTGACTTTTGTTTTATTTCGTTCGGATGGTGGTGTTGGTGGTTGGTTTGGACTCATTGACTGGAAAATGTATTAAGAAGAGAATGGCTAAAGAAAGCAGGATTAGTTAAAAAGTATTTTGTATTAAAAAAAAAACACAAGTTAAGGCGAATCATGTTGAATGTTTACCTTCAATGTTTAAACAAAAACAAAATTTAAATTTGTTAGTTATTTTTACATATAAATGTAAAATGTGGAATGGTAACCAAAATGAAACACGTCCGAGTGATGATACAGAAAAATTTTATAATCTCTTTTTTATTGACAGAAATAAACGTCTATACAATATGAAATTAAATAATCAAGTAGGCATGAAAAAATTGTACACAAGTTTTTTCACTATTATTGTTATACGTATTAATACAAGTATTATAACAGTTATACTTATATATAGGGTTTCAAGTTTTGGCTTGTAAGTTAAATATCCAACAAACTCCACCTCAAGCCAAATACATTTAAACAAAAATTAATAATAATAGAAAATTACTATTTTAATTTTAAAAAATTACAACCAATGGAATGTTTGTTTTTAGTTAAAACTTTGGTTAAAATATCCGCTGCATTTTGTTCTGAAGGAATGTATTCAATGGTAACAGTTTTCCTCTCATACTGATCACGGATGTAATGATATCTAATATCAATATGTTTGCTTCTTTTATGTAAAGCAGGATTTTTTACCATAAAATTAGCACTTTGATTGTCACAAAAAATTGTTGTTGGACCTGTCAACAAATCATTCACTTTAAGTTCTTTTAGAAGATTTCTGTGAAAAATTATTTCCTTAGTTCCTTGACATAAAGCAACGTATTCAGCTTCCATTGTACTCAGAGCTACAATTAATTGCTTTCGAGACTCCCAAGCAATTGGACCTCCACTCATAAATACTACATGACCAGAGTAAGATTTTCTATCTGTTGAATCACATCCCCAGTCAGCATCTGTGAAACATTCAAATTCATTATAATTGGAAGAATAAGTTATTTTTAAACCCGGATTATTTTTAAGGTATCTTAAAACGTGTTTTGCTGCTTGAAAATGTTCTTGATGTGGATGACAGTTAAATTGAGATAATTTTGAAACGACATGAATTAAATCCGGTCTTGTTATTACGGCAAGATACATTAAAGAACCAATTAAACTTTGATACTTTTTATCATTCAAGTCTGTACAGCTTTTCTTACACTTCTCCAGCACTAGTCCACTTGGCCATGGTGTAAGCGCAAATTTACAATTTGACATATTCCACTGTTCTAAAATTTCCTGAGCATATTTGTTTTGATGTATTGTTATATCTCCTCTTAAATTTTCTCGTTCTATTTCCATTCCCAAATAAAATGATATTGGTCCGCGATCTACAGCCTCTACATGCTTGTTCAAATCAATAATTATGTTCTTCATATCCATCTCATTTGAACATGCTAGCAACATGTCATCTACATAAATTGCTATAATTATTAAACTTGATTTATTTTTCAGAATATAAACACAAGTATCTGATTTACATCTAGTAAAACCCAATTTCAACAAAATATCATTAACTTTCTTGTTCCACTCACGTCCAGCTTGTTTTAAACCGTATAAAGATTTATTTAATTTGCAAACTTTGTTAGGATTATTGTATTCTTCAAACATTGGCGGTTGTAACATATAAACATCTTCTTCAATATTTCCATTTAAATATGCTGCAACAATATCTACATGGTTTACTAATAATTTAAGTTTAGCTGCTAAGGCCAATAATAACCTTATTGTTGAATGTCGGACAACGGGTGCAAATGTTTCTTTATAGTCAATGTTTTGTTTTTGGGAACAACCTTGAGCAACAAGTCTTGCCTTGTATTTTTCTACTGAACCATCTGATTTACGCTTTAAAGCAAATACCCACTTGCAACCAATAATATTTTTCCCTTTTGGTTTTTCCACAAGATTCCATGTTCTATTTTTTATTAATGAGTCAAATTCTAACTTCATAGCTTCTTTCCATCTTAAAGAATCTTTAGAATTTAAAGCTTTAGCTACATTTTTAGGGTCTTCAATAATTGAGTTCAACATCTCAATACCATTTTCAGTACAGTATACTTTTCTTGGTCTACCTTTTCCACCACTTTTTACCAATTTTGGCCTGCCACGTTTTCTCTTATTTTCGACAATTATTGATTCATCTCTATCAGTTTCCTCACTACTAATATGATTTTCTTCATCTTCAACTAATTCTATGTTCTCATTATGTATTTCTGCGGGAACATTTACTTGTTCATTTGTTTTTAAAATATCAAAAAAAATATTTATTTTCTTCTTCTGTTTCCTTAACAATATTTTTCTCAAATGATTGTTCAAAGAAAATAACATCTCTAGAAATAATTATTTGTCTAGAAATAGGATTATATAACCGATATCCCTTGGTTGTTAACTCGTAACCGACAAATTTTACTTTATTTCCTTTAGGCAAAAATTTACTTCCTTTTGGCTTTGGTCCTTTGTTTAATACCACTGCATCACATCCGAAAGTTTTTAAATGAAAAACTGATGGTTTTCTACCTATCCAACGCTCATATGGTGTCACATTATTCAAAACTTTTGTAGCAATACGATTTTTTAAATATGTTGCCGTATTAATAGCTTCTCCCCATAACATTTGTGGCAATCCTGATGATGATATTAAGCATCTTGCCATTTCAACTAACGTCCTATTTGCTCTCTCTGACACTCCGTTCTGTTGAGGTGAATAACTGACTGTTGTTTGATGTATAATACCTTTCTTTTTAAATAATTCTTTAAATTTAGAATTTACAAATTCCCTCCCATTATCACTTCTAACGACTTTAATTTGGCGGCCTGTCTGCTTCTCCGCAATCCCAGCAAAAGAACAAAATGCTTCAAAAGCATCTGATTTATTTTTTAAAAAATATGTTGTTGTATACCGTGAGTAATCGTCAATAAATGTGATAAAATAGGATGCACCACCCAAGGTTTTTGTACCAATTGGTCCACATAAATCTGTATGCACCAATTCTAATAAATCATTTGTTTGTATACTGGCATAGCTTTTGTATGGTTTGGCAGAAATTTTACAAATCGCACAAGTAACACATTCAATGAATTTCGGCATTTTTATATCAAAACCTTTAAGAATATTGTTCTGACTCATCTTATTTAAATCATGCATATTTAAATGACCAAATCGTTGATGCCATTTAATGCCAGCATTTTCATCTATTACTCCAAAAACACTTTCATTGTTTTCACCCTTTTTTATAGATTTTATATTTACTACAAAAATATCTGATTTCAAGTCAGCTGTCAAAATTAGTCTATTATTTTTACTTCTCATTTCTGCTTTGTTTTTTTATAAATTTTACAAAATGTTCGGCTTTAACTATTTTATTAATTGACAAAAAATTTGAATGCAATTTTGGTACAAATAATACATTCTTCAGAGTAAGGTTGCAAAATTGTGTCTTTAATATAATATCACCTATTCCTTCTGCTGTAATACTCTCACCAGACGCTAACACAACTTTTTTTACAGATTTAGATAATGTTGTAAAATGTTTTTCTGAATTACACATGTGTGATGTTGCCCCGCTGTCTAATATCCATAAATTATCATAACTAAGTTTATTTTCATTTAATATAGAGCAAGCAAGATCACTTTCTAGATTTTCTTTACATTGTGAACGTATGTGGCCCTTTTTACCACAACGAAAACATTTAATATTATTGAAATTGTTAACATACCCATCATTCTTACTGTTGTTGTTGCTCTTTGACAAAATATTTCTGGTTCTGTTTTTGTTACTGCTATTGTTGTACTCTTTTTTATTTCCCTTTTCATAATTCTTTGATTTTACTGCAAAAACATTTTCCGTTTGATTATTTAATTTACTTGATTGTCTCATCTCTTCTTCTTTAATTTTAGAAATCAATTCCTCGTACGTTGGTAAATTATCCCGGCTTTCAATTGCTACCACAAAATTCTCCATTTCGTCAGGAAGGCTACACAATAATAAGATTGAAAGTAAATCATTATTCAATGTGATTCCTATTTCCTTTAACTCATCGACAATTGAACAAAATTCATTTATTTGACATGAAATTTTTTCATTACCATAAATTTTAAATTTGACAAGTTTTTTAAACAAATTCACTTTTCTGGAAGCCGTCTTTGATTTATATAAGGAGCTTAATACATACCAAGCATTCTTTGCTGTTGTACAATTCTTTATGTGAATCAACTCACTGGATTTCACACTAAGAGTTACTGTTGCAAGCGCCTTACTATCGCTCTTTTGCCATATACTCTTCTGAGGTTCTGCTGCTGGACAGTCTTCCGTTACTGTATCCCACAAATCCATTGTGATAAGCAGACTTTTGACTTGAATACACCATGCTGTGTAATTTTCTCCATTTAATTTTTCTATATTTGCAATTCCACTCGCCATTCTGTTTTTCTCTCTAAATTCCGGATAAAACAGGAAACCCAAAAAAATCAAATTAAATTTGATCCACCGCAAAAATATATTATTTGCAAAAACCCAATTTAAAATCCTTCAGCTTAGTTACCAGGATCCTGGGCCCATAACCTTTGTTAGTTATTTTTACATATAAATGTAAAATGTGGAATGGTAACCAAAATGAAACACGTCCGAGTGATGATACAGAAAAATTTTATAATCTCTTTTTTATTGACAGAAATAAACGTCTATACAATATGAAATTAAATAATCAAGTAGGCATGAAAAAATTGTACACAAGTTTTTTCACTATTATTGTTATACGTATTAATACAAGTATTATAACAGTTATACTTATATATAGGGTTTCAAGTTTTGGCTTGTAAGTTAAATATCCAACAAAATTTAAAGGGGGTGATTTTGGTTTTGTATTTAATTTTTTCCTTCCAAACTTGAGGATAATAAAATTACAAGAGATCGAATGTTTTACAGATAATCGATTCAAAATAAAAACTTATACTTTTTGGTAAATTTGTGCCTGGGATGTTGTGTGGAAAGCCCCTGCCTAATGCTGCTTTACAGTCTAAAACACTTGGGGATCAACAACAAGAAGAAAATAATGAATAATTTAACAAATAAAGAAAATATAATGTTAATTAACACACACACATTCAAAGAAATACCCATAAACACTCATAAACGAAATGTAAAATGCAGAGTTTCTTAATGTTGAAAAAAGAAACAATTTTATTAAAATGGTTTAATTGCTTCCACTTACGAATTATGCGAATTAGTGAAATATTTTCATGGTATTAATAAAATCGTTTCATTAAAATGTATGAATATTTCATTGAATTAATGAAATATTTCAGTACGTGTCATTGGTTGAAAACTAATGAATTTTTCAATGAGATTAATGAGAAATTTCAAAGGATAATGAAGAAAAATCATTCAGCAATTGTTAAGCCAACTCTACTCGCATTCACTTCCAAGGCACTCTATATTAAAGATTGTAAACGCTGAGTAAGACCAGAGTCATTAGCCCACAGTTGACAATTTATTATCACTAGGATTAGCAGTGGTGGCTCATTGATTTATAAGAATATTTGGCATTTGATGCCATAAATTATTCAGAATTGAAAGGACTACAAGTCATGATTTATTCTTGCAATTCAAGTATAAAGATTTTTTTTTTAAATTAAGATTAAAAAATTTTTTTAATAAAATTCCAGATTAAAATCGTTTTTCGATAATTAAAAAGAGAAAAAAGAAGCAAAAAAAAAAATTTTTTTTCAAAATGTCTAGAACAAATTTTTTCTCGAAAAAAAAAATCAATAATATTTTTTCAAAAAGTCCTGACTAAAAAATATTGTCGTACATTTAAAAGAGAAAAATAAATATATATATTTTTTTTTTTGAAAAATAACTGATCCAAAATTTTTTATTTCAAAAAGTCTAAATTAATTTAATTTTTTTTTTTTTTTTCAAGATAATAAAAAAATTTTTTTTCAAACAGTCGAGTTTTAAAACTTAAATCGCTTAAAAAGTAGAGAGAAAATTAAAATTAATAGGATTTGTTACGTTTATGAAATCCCTTTTTTAATATATGACTGCACCAAACTTACATAAACCCTGACACTAACAATGAAACAGAGGATGAGCGTTATTTTGTTCCTCAAAAAACAAAAAATTAAAAATAAAATGAAAATGAAAATGAATTGAAACACCTTTTGTTTAACTATTATTCAATGGCTATAAAAAATAATAAAAACAAAATATAAAATTAATAACAAAAGAAGGGGGCCTTTTATGTAGGAAGTGTTGCAAGCCATTCAAATAAAATTAACGGTATCGTCGCACTCACTTTGCTTTTACAATGAAACTAAAGAAAGCGACACCCACATACCATCAGTTTCACTTTTTTTTATAAAACTTTTTGAAATAAAATTTAATTGTTAATTAATTTTATTTAAAAAGAGAACTTTTCCATCTTTTCCATTTTTTTATTTGCTTAAATAATTTGTTTGTTTGTTTAAAATTGAAGGTTCTGATTATTTTCTTTTTTTTACAGTTTAAAACCTCCTCCCAAAGATGGCGTAACAAAAAGTAATCCTTCAAAACGTCATCGTGAACGTTTAAATGCAGAATTAGATTTACTGGCTTCACTGTTGCCATTTGAACAGAATATTTTAAGTAAATTGGATCGACTGAGCATTTTAAGGCTGTCCGTTAGTTATTTAAGAACAAAAAGTTATTTTCAAGGTGAGTAAAAATTAAAAAAAAAAAAAAAAATATTAAAAAAAAATTGTTTAAACAACAAAAGCAGAAGCTTAAGCTCCACATTCCATATCAGAAAAGTTGTAAAGAAGTTAGAATTTAAAAAAAAATTTTATGTGATAACGAAGAAAAAGCATTTGTGTGAGTTTCGCTTTTAGTATTAAAATTTCTCGAGAGATTTTTTAAGCAGTTATTTTTGGGCTTTGAAAAATCAAGCAAAAAAATTTTTTTTCGTGGTATTTGTTTTTGGGCAACTTTTTTCGCAATTTAAAATTTTTTTATTTAAAAAAAAAAAAACTAAGCTTTCGATCGATAGGCTACGACGATTTGGCCCCAGAAGTAAAAGAAAATTTCCTGATGATTCTAATTAGGAGCCAATGAAAAAATTTAATTTTTTTAAAAAGACTAAAAATTTTTTTTGTTTTGTTTTAGAGTCAATCACTGTAGTAGTCGATGTCCTTAAAAGCTCATATCCAAAAAATGGCCAGCGTTGCCATATATTTTTGTTTTCGTTATGACAACGACACTCGATATTGAACAATTTTAAACGAAATTTTTATATTATTTCTTATTAAAAAATTAAAGTTTCCATTCGATATCGAATGCGAAAATATTCCCCCGGCCTAATTATTTTGCCTAATATTTCTTTTTTAGAAATTGAGTTCTTTTAAAATAAATTTTCGCTTAAAACATAATTTTTTTACACTCATTTGATTTTTAATATAAAAAATTAAAAAAAAAATAAGAAAAAAATTTTTGTTTTAGTGCAATTTGCAAAATTATAATGTTTTTGTTTAATTTTCCTTTTGTTGTTTATGCCTTTTCTTTTGATTTGAATTTCAACTGCGGCATTTTAAATCAAAGCAATTTTAAAGAAAACAAATTAAATTTAATTTTCAAGGTCACATGGTCAATGTAAAAACACTATAATCAACATAAATGCATAACGGTACCCAATAAAAGGATAGACAGACAGACAAAGTGAAAGAGAGACGTACATCCAGCGAGTTGCTTAGTGAAAGCAGGCCTAAAACTAACAAAAAGTATGTGTGTGTGGCTGTTTTTGTGTAAAGCTTTTTTGCTCTGCGTGTTTTTTATATCATCAAATTAGTATCCTTATTTGCCACATATTCTGCTGTTTTATGCATACAAAAATTGCACACTAAAAAGGTAAAAAAAAAAACAAATAAGCAGACACATACACACACACAAATAGAGACGGCTTCTTAAATGGAGAATGCAAAAGAATTAAATCAGGAAAGAAAATTAGTTTTGGAAGGGAAGAGTTTTTTATTAAAAAAAAAAATTAAAGTGACTGTCAATAACTAACAATTTGCGATGACTCTAACAAGTCAAGCTCAATTAGACCGACTTAGCTTAGGGTAACTCAGGTTTATTAGTTCTTGGTAGGTCGCGCACAGCTCGTCCGTGAAGATTTAAATAACAACTTGATTGGTTTATGTGGCAGCCTGATAGTCATCGCTAGATTCCGTGTTATGTAAACAAAGAAAAGAGAGTTAATTCGAAGGTCCTATTGCAAAAACTGTTACTTTTTTTTTGTAAATTTTTATATGCTTTGCTACTCTAGGGTATTTTTTAAGCCCAATAGAACTTGCAAAATTGTAAAAAAAGAAAACACAAATTTAAAATTTTAATCAAAAAAAATTTTTTATTCAAACTTTTAAATAAAAACCGGTTTTGAGTGAAATATAAATCGATTGTAAAGGTTCTTTAAACACATTCTTTAAAAACATAAGCATTTCCAGGCGTGAAACACTTTTTTTAAGTAAATATATAATTTTAAAACAAACCGGATTTGATAACCGGTTTTTAAACAATTTATATTCGATTAACAGTCATACCTAAATTGGAGCGACAAGCGTTTTTTATCTGTCAAAAATTTTTGTGGTCATACAAAATAGCGCGCTGGCAACTCTGAGCGGTTGGAAAATCCAATTTTGACAGCGTGTTTTGTAATGAAGTTGACTGCAAAACAATTGTTTTTTTTTTGTTATTATTGTTCAGTAATGATATTTTAGCTTTTTTTAATGTAGCGTTTTTAACTCCATTTTTGTTCGTCTTTAGTAGGTTTTATTAAACAAGTTGATTAACACACTGTCATGTTCTGTACACCGCCAGCAGATGCGACGTTTTAACATAAATGCTGAGCGCTAAAAAACGCTATGCTTGTTACTCCAATTTAGGTTGGTCTGTAAAGGCACTACAACTATTGCTGCACCCACTGCCCCTTTTTTGGAGTGTAAGTTGAGTTGAGCCCCAAATCCTGCTGAACCCACCATAAATTTGGGGTTTCTTCTACACTTTTCTTTTGCAGCGTCACTATGCTCTGCAGTAGCCACATTAATTTCACATTCTGGACAGACAATTTTGGGCCCATTTTTTTGCTGGCCGTATGGCACAAATAACACAAACAATGTGGATAAATTTCGATCACTTTTCTTATTTTCATTTACACCATTCAGTTCGCTCATTCTTTTAAAGTGTTGCTGTTAAGGCATCATTTACAGATTTTAATTTTAAAATTTCTCAAGAGAGATTTTTTAAAAGATCAAGCAAAATATTTTTTTTTTTCTAAAAACAGAAGTCAGAGAAAATTTCCTGATGATCCTAGTTAGGAGCCTGTGAAAAATTTAATTTTCTTTCCAATTTTTCTTTTCTGGTTTTGTTTTAATTTCAGATTACATGGGCCGTTCTTATAGTTGATTTTTTTTTTATAAAGAATGTGCCCAGCGTTGCTACATTTTTTTACAGTTCAAGAGATAACTTGCTCAGACGTATGTTTAAAAACACAAAGACCTTTAATCGTATTCATACTACAGCGGTTGCTTTGTAAAAGCGATTTCAAATCCATAAATTCTTATGAACAAAAGTAAGCTCCTAATAAAAACTTACATTCTTGTGATTGATTATGGCCCAAAGTCTGGCGTGTTGCTGCTGACTGATTTTCAAAGTAAATTTTGCTTGTTAAAGCATCACTGATCACCAAAGTTCGCAAGGAAACGAAACTAAATAAATGCAAGCGTTTCGTTTTGTAGTTTTTCAGAGTAATAATATGGAAAACTACAAAATAAAACGTTTGCATTCGTTTCGTTTCTTTGCAAACTCTGCTGATCACAAATGTCAAAGAGTAAAACCAGTAGGACAGCTCTTTTGACAGTTAACCCCTTTGTAAGTTCTATCGAGGTAAAAACACCCCTTTACAGAGTAGCAACTTATTTTTAGCCCTCAAAAAAAGAGAAATTGTTGTTTTACACTTCTGTAATCTAAAAAAAATTGCCAAGAATCTTAAATGGATTCAAAGCTTGTATTTTCTGCTTTTGGCTGGGCTGAAATTTTTCATGCGTTTGTGTTTGTATTTTCAAAAAGCTGTTGTTTGTGTGAAATTTTCTTTGTGTTTGTTATTTTTAAATATTTTATAAGGCTTGATTATGCATAAGCCTTAAGACCACTAGATCAGTCCTCACATTTTGGTTTTCTTTTTGCCAACTTCCCACATTCCCAATACATTCAAGCAAACAAATAAATGCAGGCATGAAGGAGAGTGACTGACAGACAGGCTTGCATACAAGCACATGAGTGGTGGTGGTAGATTGATTATTGTATGCACGATTTATTTATAATAAGATTTCTTTAACACTTACCTAGTTTTTAATGTTGCCTTTTTTTCTTTGCTTCACTGTTGCTGATATGATTTCATTAAGTCAATTTCCAACCGTGAGTGAGTGTGTGTGTGTGATTTTATACACTTCATAAATAATTTTATTGTAAATATGCAATTTTTGTTGATACCTCGCAGCAGCAGCGTCGCTGTGCTGAAATAATATTTCGCCAAAATGTACAAAAGAAAATATTTGATGTGTTACTGACGTTTGGTCGTTTCGTTGCTTGGCACGCTATGGTCGTCTGGTGTTGTGACTAAACCTAGTAGACAAGAAAAAATAAAATAAAATAAAAAATAAAAATATAATTTTAGCTCATTCTGTTAAACTATTTTCAAGCATTGCGTGACTTTTCCGTTTGTTGTTAAAATTCATTTAAAGCTGCATTTAGTTTTAGTTCATAACAGATTTTTTTTACATTTTTTTAAGTTCCCTAGTTGTTGGCAATTATTGGTTCGTAAATCTTTGATATTTAGTAGGTCTTTATTAGTTTTTACTTTAAAAAATATTAAAAGAAAAAAAAAATTAATAAAAAACGGTTAAAATCCAAGCATAACCAGCCTAATTAAAACGTTAAAAGAATACAGGCTAGTGGAAGAAAATAGTGCAATTAATATTTAAAAAAACTTACTTAAAAAAATACAAAAATTGTGCAAATAACTATAAAAAACCGGGTTAAACTCGGTTATAAACCACTTGTATAACCCGGTTTTTAGGTGTCACCAAAAACATCAAATAAGTACTTTTATTTGTTTCATACAAAACAAATAATTTTTAGAATTTCATAAAACAAACTGAAACAAACCCGGTTTAAAACCTGCTTACATAGTACATATGTACATACATATGTATGTACTTACATAAATATTTATGTGCATATGCATGTATGTATGTATTTCATTTAATTAGATTGCTATTTCAAATGGTTTTCAAACGCATACAAACTGCTAAAAAAAACCGGTTGAAAACCTCGGTTTAAATTCTTTACCACAAATCTAATTGTCGAATTTAATTTTAAAATTTTGATTAGAAAATGATGTTTAAAACTGGTTCATGTAAAGTACGAACCGAGCTAAAAACCGGTTATAAAACTCGGGTTTTAATCGTCTTAAACTATTAAAATATTTTTTTTTTAAATTGATTTTTTACGTTCTTATTGTAAAATATGACCCAAGCTAAAAACCGGTTGTTAGAATTGGATTGTAATCGTCAGCAATCATTAAAATATGGCGTTTCCTTTTAAAAATTTTATTTTTAAATTGATTTTCAAAATTTTTTCATGTAAAATACGAACCGAGCTAAGAACCAGTTATAAAACTCGGTTTTTAATCGTCTTAAAATATTAAACTAAATTTTTTTTTTAAATTGATTTTTTACGTGTTTGGTGTAAAATATCACCCAAGCTAAAAACCGGTTGTTAGAATCGGATTGTAATGGTCATCAAACATTAAAATATGACGTTCCCTTTTAAAAATTTTAAGTTTTAAATTGATTTTTTTAAGTTTTTCTTGTAAAATACGAACTGAGTTAAAAACCGGTTATAAGACTCGGTTTGTAATTGTTATCAAGCATTAAAATAACACGCTCTCTTTTAAGATTTTCCATCTTAAATTGATTTTTAAAACTTGTTCATGTAATCTCATAGCCGAGTTAAAAACCGGTTGTAAGACCCGGTTTTTAATCGTCATTTAATATTAAATTAACATGTTTCCTTTTAAATTTTTAATTTTTAATTGATTTTTAAATCGAAATACGAACCAAATTCGCTAACTTATATTAAGTTCGTATTATGATATTTAAAAAATTTTTTGTTCTTAAACGCCTTTTAATAGAATATTGTTCAAGAACCGGTTATCAAATCCGTTTATTTTCAAATTATATTTATTAAAATGTTGCCTTAAAAGAATTTTTAGTTAAAAAAAAATTTAATAAGCCTTTACAATCAATTTTTATTTCACTCGAAATGGATTTTTTTTTAAATAATGGCCCATAATCACAGCTACACTAAATTCGGGTTTTTTTTAAATTTATGAAAATTTTATTAAAAACAAGTCAGCTCTTAATAAAAGCATACTTTTTGTGACTATGATTATGGCCCAATTATTTAAATTTTTTTGTGGTTGTGTTAAAATTTTTTTGCAAAACCGGTTGTCATTCAAATACTCAACTTGTTTTACTATTTTTGTACATTAAAACTTATTTTTATTTGGGTAATTTTTTAATTAATTTTCACTTCCTTTAAGAAAAGTTAGTTCTAAAATTTTATTATCCTCCAATTGAGGTACGAGTATATTTGTGCCCCCTACTGTTTATAAAAAATTATTTGTTAATATTTTTTGATGAGTTTGACATTTTATTTTTAAATATTTTTTTCTTTATTACTTTTCTATCTCTTGTGCTTAAAATCCCTGTGTAAGCTGATGATAATGATGACGATATGGTTCGTTTGTTGTTATTTTGATTTTGTTGTTATTTATTTCTTTAAAGTATAAATAAATGTCAAACGTCAAATGTGAAACATTTATGGTTGCGCCATTTTGTTTTGTCGAGATTTCTTTTGTTGTTGTTCTTTGTTTTTCCAATGTGCTAACTGGTGTAGTCTCATTTGCTGTATACCCATCTGCAAGATTAATTTTTTTTGGTTTGTGCTAATTTTTAGGGTGGGGTTGGTTGGTTCGTCTGTAAAAGTTCTCTGCTGTCTGTTACAGATGTCTTTGTGATATCGAAATTTTTTCTTTTAAGCGTGTGTGTGTGTTTGTGTGTGTGTAATTTATTCATTGCCCTTTTATTAGGGTGTGTTTTGCTCTATGACTTTTTTCTAAATGCTTAATGTTCTCCAATATCTAAACGACGCCATTTTTTTTATAAAAACCCAAACGATTTGCTTTGGATTTTACATTGAAGTATCTTCTTTAGCAACCCCAGCAGCAAGCAGCTAAAAAGATTTTTTCATTTCTTTCCTTTTTTCTCTTTTATTTATTTTTCTCTAGTCATTAAAATTTATTTTAGTTTTCTTCACTTTTTATGTATAAACTTGCTTTTGATTTTTCTATGTAGTAGTAGATACGCAAGTTATTCTGGTATTTTTTTACTTTTATAGTTTGTAACGAATAAAAAACGTAACTTTAGTTTTAATGGCAGAAAATTCTAATTTAATTCATTTCAAAGTAATAAGAAATTTTTTTATTCAAATGTTTAATTGAAAGTATAATTCTTCTTAATTTTAATTTTTTTCTTTAAGCCTAACTAAGACTTGTGTTTTTTAAAAACCGATTCTTGAATTCTTAAACATGGGTATTAGATATACCCGTGTATTGTACTTGCAAAGCCCGGGTTTTTATATTTCTAAAACTTTACTCATTCTTTTCATTTCTTTATTTTTAAATAAAATTTTTTAATTTAAAAAAAGTTATTTTATTCTTAAGCCCGGGTATTATACTTATAAAACCCGGTTTTTATCTTTTAAAATTAAACACTGATTCTTTCATTTCTTTATTTTTAAATAAAAGTTTTTTTTTATATTTAAAAACGGTTTTTGTATTCTTAAACCCGGGTATTCTACTTGTAAGACCCGGTTTTATTTTTTAAAATTGAATACTCATTCTTTTAACTTTTTCTAATTTTAACTAAAATTTTGTCGGTTAAGAAGTCGATTCTTAATTCCGGTTATTACACTCGATTTTGGTTTTTGAAAATTGAAAACTCATTCTTTTAATTTTTTTTAAACTTTGATTTTGTAAAAAGGGGAACAAACACGTAAATTTTAGTTGCACCTCTTTCTATTTTTCTTTCTCAAGAAATTCACAATTAAAATTATCGTGTCTTTTTCCCCATCTAAAAAAACTGAATTTAATCTTCATTTGAGTTTTGAAACCGATTTTAATTAATTTTTTTTTATTGAAAGTTTGTTTTTCATTTTAAACTTGATTTGTGTTACATTTTAAAGTGATTTCATTTGCAAATTTTAAATTGTTTAAAACATATAGAAGTTGTATGTTAAGAGAATAAAAACCGTCATAATTAAATGGAAATTTATTACACTCGGATTCGACATCGATAAACTTCTACCGAAATTTAGAAATTTATTCACACCAAAGAAAAAAAAGGACTTAAGTTCCGATCGTTTTCATTCATTTTAGGGACAAATTAAGTTAATATTGTCGAATTCCGTATCGCGCAATTTCTATCGAAATTTTGAAATTTATTCCTACAAAAGGACTAAAATTTCGATATCGAATGTAATGATTTAGACCCGGCTCTGTTTTTGTATTTGGTTAGAAACTTATTATATTCTTTGTATTTTTTTGTTCATTGCCTGGGTATAAGAAAACTAAATTTTTTATTTTTTTAATCCGGTTTAGTGCGATTTTGCAAATAAATATGTAACTTAAAAATAATTTTTATTTTAGTAAATATGAACTTTATTTCATTATTTTCCTAGGGGTTCAAACCGGTTTTGCAAAATTAGAACCGGTTAAGAACCGGGTTTTAAAAAAATTAGAACCAGTTAAAATATAGAACTGGTCAGAAACCGAGCCTAAACCGGTTAAAAAATTAGAACCGATTAGATACCTGTTATTTTTTAAATTTTAAAACAAAAATTAAAGAGGTTTATGCTGGCTGCAGTGACCAACCAACGCTCCTGACCCAAATTCTAAGGCAAAATTTAAATATTTTGAAAAAGAGTTTTGGGTATTTTAAGACTAAAAATTTTAAATTCAACGAAAATTATGGCTTAAACTCATAATTATTATAGTTTTTGTTTGCTATTTCTACTTACACTCTGTGAAGCTTTAAAAAATTTTAATTTTCAACTTGTGTGGTGGTACTAAGCTTGTTTGTATAACTTTGTCTTTCTGTAAAGTTTTATAATTTTTTTCTAGTTTTTGTTTTTAATCTTTTTTCTAACCACCTATGCGTCTTGCTTTTAAATGGTTAATAAAAGTTTAGTTTTTTTGTGCTGTCATTTCCTAACGCTCCCTGGGTGCCCAGCAAAATGTTTAACAAAGAATAATATTATCCTTAATAACATGCTGCCTCTAAGAGTGTCTCTAGGTGTGTGTATGTGCAAGACTGACTGACGCACCCGCTACGCCAGCATAAATTTTTAATCAAAATCGCAAGTTGATTTTATGTAAATGAAGTTTTCTAGTTTTTCAGCTTTAAGCTTTTGAACTACATACGGAATCGAATAAAGAAACAAACAAACAAAAAATTCAAAATAAAAACGGATATTTTTCTACTTTTGGGGAAATGGGCCACACAACAAACAAACAAACATTTTGTTGTTAAAACATTTAAACAGATAAAAAGAGGGTTGTTAGAACAAAACAAACAAAAAAAAAAAAACAATTTGTAGCAAAAGGTATTGGGAGAAATTAACGTTTACAGCGATTGCTTGACCCTGACTTGCGCAGTTTTCGCAAAAAACATTTTTGTGTAAATTTTTATTATTGAAAATGTGTGTGTATAATAAAATGTTTAAACTAATGAAAATAATCATTAAAGTTAAGGCCTTAAAGCAGCTTTAATTATTGGCTGAATAGCAGGTTAAAGAATGAAAAAATTAATTGAAATTTAAAAATTTGAACAAGCAAATGAAACGAAGCATAACAAAAGAGGGTAACTCCGATGACCCAAAATTATTTTTCAGAGATTTTTTTATAATGAAAAGATTCCATAAAAACGAAATTATATTTTAGCGATGATTTTCTTAATCTTCAGACTTATCTTTGTGCTACATTTCAATTCTGTTTGCTTAATTTCTTAAGCCCCTTAAAAATGTTGTTTTTTTAATTAAACTCTCCTCCTCATTAATTCTTATTGCCAGTTGTTTGATTAGTTTAATATTAAACTAAAAAAAAATAGTGGGCGAAAAAGGATAATGAACCATGACTCATGCGTTTGGTTAGAAGAGGCAAAAAAAAAAAAACAAAACTAAAACTAAAACAAACCAACAACTCTGGCTCACCTCTTAATGAAGTGAAAATTTTTAACACACGTGCCCTTTTCCCATTTTATGTTTTTTTTTTTTCTTTCCAATATTTCATTTCAATTCAATATTTTGTTATACCAAAGCGGATTAATATGAGTTTCAAAAAACAAAAAAAAGTTTGTTTATTAGTTTCGCCCTGTTCGTAGGGTTATTACAACAAAAACAAAAGAAAAAAAGAATTGGAAAAGGTAAAACACAAACCAAATTAGGGATGAATTGCTGGCTGCTACTGTGATTGGCGTTGCAGCAGCAAACATGATCGTATCGCCAATTTTTTTTAACAACTATTTAAGTCCAAGTTCACGTTTGTATTTTATTTAAAATTGCATTTGTGTTCACACATGTAATTTTTGACTCCTGCAATTTTTAAATTTGTTTACTCACTTTACGTGTCTTCTTTTTATTGCTGACAGTTGTAAAAACAACAAATAGCAAACAAAACAGAATTTTAGAGTTGAAACCCCTCTGTACCCCCTTTAAATTTTCCTTCGTTTTGCACTGCTATTAACTCGAAATTCTGCCCATTAAAATTTTACAGTTTGATAACTGGGATGGCGCCCTTTACCCTTAAAAGTGTTTGTAATACAAATTTCAGGAATTTACTTAAATGTGTTTAAAAAAATAAATTTAAATCACCATCTCAACTCTTACATCTAACATTGGCATAAAAATAGTAAGAATTGTGCCGTTATTTTTGAAACTGGTATAAGTCCACTTTAAAAAATAAATGAGTTAGCGGTAATTTTAGTAAGACATAGACTTAAAACTTAATGAATTTATCATGAACTCATTAAAAAAAACTGGACTTATACCACTTTCAGAAAAAACGGCTCAATATTTGAAAAAAAATAAATAATTAGAAATATAAAAACATGCCGATTAGTAAATATACAACATATAAGCCGTTGAAAGTGATATAACTCCACTTTTGGAAAAAAATTAATTGGCAGCAATATTAGTAAAAGATGTAAGTCTATATCTTACTAAAATTATTGCTAACTCATTGTTTTTTAAAAGTGGACTTATACCACTTTAAAAAATAACAGGCTCATGTGTTACCTGCAAAGGACTGTTGCTATTTTATTTTTTTTAGAAGATATAGTGGCCAACTATTTGAAACTAATAAGAAAAGTATCACGTCTAAATTGGGAGTAGATTAGTTCTCTTACAGATCAGTTTAAATTGCACGGCAAGCGTTTTTAGCACCCAGAGTTCATGTTGAGGCAAACTTTAATAAGAGCGCCGACATTGTTGGGTATTCTCTTCACTCATTTTGCTTAATGAAACCCCCTAAGAAAAAATAAAACTGGAGTTAAAAACGCTAGATTCAGCAAAAAAAAAAAACTAAAATATCAGTATTTAAAAAAAAAAATTTTTTTGCTGTAAAAACCAGATTTTCCAATTGCTCAGCCTTGTCGAGCGGGTTATATCAGTTTACTTTATACGTTTTGTATGAAAACACTTGCAGCTTTACTTTGTCTGTTTTTGATATCTTTAGCTAAATCATTGAATTTCTATAACTTCTAGTAGCACAACTGAATTTTTGAATGTTAACAAAATTGATTCTCACAGTGTACATTTTAATTTTTTTTTATTCCAATATTTAAAAAGAGTGCTTGTGTGTTGCAGCTCGTTAATTAGAGTAGGGAGAGCAGAGGGTGTTTTAAAAATTTTAGCAAAAGAGAAGTTAATAGACCAGAGACCATTGAATAAGGACATTGACTCATACAAAATATAAAAAAAAAAATTAGAAAAAATATTTTGTTTAGTTAAGGGTCGTAAGTGGTAAAAAAAAACAGAAAAGAGCTAATACGATACATTTTTTTTCCCACTAAAAAGAAAATAATAAAATACAAAACAACAGATGATACATATTAGCCACTACTGACGCTGAATAATAAATGATGATGAGGTCCGTTTGTTAATAATAAAAACAGACACCGAATAAAGACATAAAAACTCTTTCTCTTTAGAACAAAAGCAAGCAAACATGACAGCAGAAAAACAATTAAACCAAACAGAAGTAAAATATTTAATAAAATTTAAATTGATTAAACAACAACAAAAACAACAGAAACAGTTGTATTTTATAAGAAAAAAATAATAATAATGAAATTGATGAATTGCTTTTTTTTTATTATTAATGTCTTCATTAAATTAGTAAGAGAAAAGAGAACACAATTAGTGATACAAAAAACTAAAAATTCATTGTTTAGGTAATTTAAAAAAAAAAAAAATAAATAAATGAAAAGACAGAAAAAGAACTTTTGGAAACAAAGAAGTGGAGCGGGCTTTTTAAAAGATTTTGTTTGAAAACAATATTAAATTAAAAAAGGAAAGAAATAAAAAATTAAAAAAAATAAAATAAGAACTTTAAATAAAATAAAAAACAAAAAATTTAAATATTAAATAATAAAAAAAATTAAATAAAAAAAAATTAAAAAAATAAATTAATTAAGTTAAAAAAATTAAATTAATATAAGAAAAAATAAAATTAAAATAAAGCAAAACTAAAAGCAAATAAAATAAAACATAAAATATTTTAAATAAAAAATTACTCTAAAATAATAAAAAATTAAACACAAAAAAACTTTAAAAATAAGAAAAAAATAAAATAAAACAAAACTAAAAGTAAATAAAACAAAAAATCTAAAGAAATAAGAAAAAAAAAATAAAAAAATTTAATTAAATAAAAACTAAAATAAAAAGTAAAATTAAATTAAAAAAATTAAATAAGAACTAAAACTAAGAAAATTTTAAAATAAAAATTCCAAAGAAAAAACCTTTAAATAAAAAAATTATTATATATTAAAATAACAAGAAATAAAACAAAACCAAAAATAAATAAAATAAAAAATCTAAAGAAATAAGAAAAAAAAATAAAAAAAATTTAATTAAAATAAAAAACCTTTAAATAAAAATACTAAATTAAAACAAGAAAAAAATCCAAAAATAAATTTTTATTAAAAATTTTTTTGATTTACTTTAAAATTTTTTTTGTTTTTTTATTTAAAAAAATTTTTGTTTTTTTTATTTTTATTAAAAAAAAATTTTTGTTTTATTTTATTTTATATTATTTCTTATTTATTTTATTTTTACTGCCCCGTTACAGACCTGGCCGACCAACAGCAAATTCGAATTTTAATTATTTACAACCTCAAAATTTTAATTAATAAAAACCAACAATAGACTTTTTTCACTTGTTGGAAAAATAAATTTTTATTTTTTCCTTTACTCAGGATCTGACTACAGGTTATTTGGTTTCTTTAAGCCATGTGGCGTTCAAATGAACACTTCAGTAAATTAAATGATTCAGACTTTTCAATTTTTTTTTAATTATTCCGCTCATTGTTCACTGACTCTTGCACTGTTTATCATTCACTGACATTTGTGGTCGTTTTGTTCTATTTATCGTTTACTGACTTTTACTGTTTAGGTTTAAATTGGATTTAGAGTAGCTGAAAATGTGGCATAGATCTAACGAATTTATCTGCCAAATCGTAATCATTTCAAAGCCACATTTAAAATCACATATCAGATCTAAGTTACAAATCAGAATAAAAGGAACAATTAACGAAAGTCACAAATCGTCGTACAAATTACGAAAGGAAATTATCTAGTTCATTTAAATGCATTGAAAAATCTGAATGGTTCAGTGAAATGAACAATAATGTTCAAGTCTAGATTTTTTGGATACAATCCTTACTGACTGAACATTTTCTTTCATTCCACTAACGTTTATTAAGTTTTAAGCTGCTCAAATTTCTTGTGATAAAATTTATTTTATCTCAAACACAAATCTCAAGCTGATTTAAAGTGTTGTGTGAACGATTTTTAAAATCATAAAGCCAATCAACTGCCAACCAGGCTGTCTGATTACTTTAGCCACCCAAAAACACCAGCCATTTTTCTAAAAAACTGATTTTCAAATCGTATACGAATGGCACAGCACACTAATAACAAATATTTAAAATTAAATTATTTTTATGCTTAAATCTTCTTATAAAATCAAGTAAAACAAAAACAAAATTAAATAGAAAAATAGTTAAATGGAAAATTCACAGGAAAAATTTCAAGCACAATCATGGGAGTTTTTTTTTAAATCTTTATTGTTGTTGTTATTTTGATTACAATGTTTGCAATTTAAAGTTTCTTTCCTTTACAATAATTATGAAATTGTATATAAAAATAAAAATAAATAAATATTGTCATCATCATTGATGGGAAAATGTTGTTTGCTTGTTTGTTTAAGGTTATAATTTCAATGGGAATTTATTAAATTATGTTGGAAAGTTGGAGGGCGGTAGTTTAGTGGTCAAGGAATTTTTTAAGAAAACTTCCATTCAGCTAAAAGTTTTAATTTATTTGTTTAAAAACGCTTTAATGAAATTTCTGGAATATAAAAGACGATTTTAAAAGAGACGAATAAAGATATTATTCCATTCAAAAACTACAGGCAAAAAATAGTAGTCGAATAAGAAACTTTAATAAAAATATAATGGGAATGAAAAAATTAATTGTGTAAAATATTTTAGTTAAAACAAATGTCTGTAAGAAACAATTATTATTATGCGTTTAAAAAACTATTCGAGTAAAAACTTTGATAAAAAATTATTCGAATGAAAAAGTTAATCAAGTAAAAGTGTTAGGCTGGTATGCAAAATGACTAATAACGACTTCAAATAGAAATTATGAAAAAAATTTCATACAAATTTGTTAGAATATCGATTTCAAATCTACTTTAATGTTCTTTGAATACAAGCATTAAATGTTATTTTTCTATTGAGAATAAAATTAGGGGCGGAAATAAGTCATCTGGTCGCTGCGGTCGGAATACACCTTTTGTGACATTCATTTTAAGAGTAACAAAATTATTGAATAAAAAATGTATAAGTAAAAACTAATTATTCGAAAAATTTAATCTATTAAAAAGATGTCACTTCGCTAAATGTAATATTTGAGTAAAAAAAAAATATTCGAATAAAACATTTACTAGTGAAAAAAGTTTGAAATTTTATTCCAGTAAAAAAAAATATTATTTAAAAATTAAACTTTTTATTCGATAAAAAATAATCGAATAAGATTTTTATTCGATAAAAAAATACTCAAATAAAATTTTTATGCGATAAAAAAATACTCAAATAAAAGTTTTATTCAATAAAAAAAATCCTGGAATAAAATTTTTATTCGATAATAAAAAACTCGAATAAAATACTGGAATAAAATTTTTATTCGAAAACAAAATTTGTCGAATATAATTTTTATTCGATAAAAAATACTAGAATAAAATTTTTATTCGATAAAAAAATACTCAAATAAAAGTTTTATTCAATAAAAAAATCCTGGAATAAAATAATTATTCGATAATAAAAAATTCGAATAAAATTTGTATTCGATAAAAAATACTGGAATAAAATTTTTATTCAAAAACAAAATTTCTCGATTAAAATTTTTATTCGATAAAAAATACTCGAATAAAATTTTTATTCGATAAAAAATACTAGAATAAAATTTTTATTCGAAAACAAAATTTGTCGAATAAAATTTTTATCCGATACAAAAAATTACTCAAATAAAAAAAAATTATTAATCATATCAAACTATCAATCGAATTGAAAATTACTCGAATAAGACTCAGGTTGAATAGAGGACTCACATTGGTACTCTGATGCTACCGTTTTGTGATGACTTAAGCACTCGAATAAAAATTATACGAATGAAAATATTTCTTGATAGAAAAATTACACGAATAAATGGTTTATTTGATTAAAAAAAATTATCTGAATAAAATACTCACACGAGTGAAAATATTACTCCTTAAAAAACTTAATCGAATAAATTTTTTCAAACAAATAAAAAATATTGTATTCGAATTAAATATATGGTTGCGTGCACATGCTAAAATGACCTTGGCAGGACTTTCATATGAGATTTATGAGTGAGTGCATGAACATTTATTTTACGTGTTTTTTTATATTCAGATTTTCTTTTTTTTTTCATTTTCTGAAACGCTTGTCATGCTTTTCAAACAAAAAAAAGATAGGTTTCCTTCCCATGAATTCGTAAGTAATTTATCAACATTCTATTCTATTGACAAATAAAAAAAAATAATAAAAACTGAAAATATTTATTTAATACAAGCAAAAATGTAAATACAATTAGAAATATTGTGACAATTAAAGTTATGCTCTCTTCTCCTTTTTTGTTTTATTAATAAAACGTTATTTATTAGTTATTTTTCAATTATTTAATATTATTAATTAATCAATTAAATTATCATAAAAGTGGATTTTAATTAAAGACGAATAAATACGAGTGAAATGTTAACCCTTTAATATGAAAATTGCGTGTCCGAAAAACTTTTTTTTAACGTTTTTTGGCAGAATTTTCTTCCCTTCCCACAAATACAAAAAAAAAAAAATATATGAAAAAGAAAAATGAACAATTGCTTTGAGCATTAATTTAATGAGTTAATCACGTGTCTGAGATAGTCACCTCATTTTGCAATTGAATTTTTTGCATTTTATGATGCTTTCCTCTTCCCCCTGTTTGCTCTCTTGTTTATTGTTAATGCATTAAAGTAAATATTTTGGCAATTAGCGGTCAATTTCATTTGATGTTTAATTATCTTTTATTTATTGATTAACTGGCAGCTCCTTTTTTGTCTTTATAAAGACTTTCAGGACGAACATTTATTGCTCTCTAGTTTATAGCCTGCCGGGCTTCAATCTTTTGATTGTCTTAAAAGCCTGTAAATCTTTAGCACGTGCTTTCTGCTCTGCTCTGCTGTACTTTATTCTGCTCTCAAAATAAACTCTCAGCAAATATTTAATCGTTTGTTAACATGTGTTTGGAATTTCCTTAAAAATCCCCACCATGAAGTGCAAGTATTTATTTTGTCATGCATTTTTTTCCTTTTTTCTTTTTTTTTTTGAGGGAGAGTGAATTTTCTTTTTTATTTTATTTCTTGAGTGGCACGTGGCTATGGGCTCTTTGACAGCAACATTACATCCTGCAGGATCTTTTACCTTAATAAAATTTTTTCTAATAGTTTTAAGGTCTTTTTTTTCGATTGTCATTTGTTTTTGTTTATTTTACGTTGATTATCCGGTAGCCAAACGTTCATGAAGCGTTTAGAGTAGAAGTACTTTTGGGCCATTTTGTTGTTTTATAAATGCGTGGTGACCTTTTTGGCTTGTGCCTTAGCTCGTATGTCTCTTTTATTTAATTTCTTGTTTATTTTGTTTTTGCTGAAAAGTTAATGGACCAGAACGAATGTCAAACTATTTTGTAAATGAGTCAAAACAAAATGTCAATGCACTCACTCACTCACTCACTGTTTCGTATTGTATGACCCCTGAACTTTAATTCTTTTAATTTTGTTTTTCAATTAACAAAATAGTAAAAAAAAAATTTAAAACAAAACCAAAAAAAAAATTAAATAAACAAAATTAAAAAAGTATATACAAAAAATAAAAATTAAATTTAATAAATTAAATTAAAAAAATTATAAAAAACAATAAAAAGATTATAAATAAAAAATAAATAAAAATAATTAATAAAAATTTTTTAAAATTAATATAAAAAATATAGAAAAAACAAGTAAAATAAAAACTAAATAATAAGTAAAAAAAATAGATTAAAAAACAATTATTAAAATAAATTTTTTTTAATTATTAGAAAATAAAAAATTTCACAAAAAATAAAAGAAAATTAATTTAATAAAATTAAATTCAAAATTAAAATTAATTATAAGAAAATAAAAAAGAAAATGAATTTAATAAAATTAAATTCAAATTGAGTTCGTCTAGATTTAAAAAATTTTCAAAAATACTCAGATGTAACTTCTGACTATTTGGGCGGTAGATTACAAATTTAGATAACCTCCCCTTTAAAATGATATATGTTCCATCTCGCAATTTTCTATGGTTCATTCGGAAGTCACTAAAATCCCTGAAAGCAACAGCACTGGGGTATATGGAAATTTCAAAATTTTTTTTAAAAATATTCCAAAGGAACTTTCGAGTATTTGGGCGGTAGATTACAAATCTAGATAGACTACCCTTTAAAATGATATGTATCCCATCCCGTAATGTTTGTGAGAAGCCCACGTATTTATGCATATTTGTAGCCATGCACTTATATTTCTCCTAAGCATACTTATAAATATGTCATAAATACTAAAAAGATATTTAGAAATACTAAAAAACGTAACGAGTTACGTTACGTTACGTACTTTGCTGACGAAGTAGCGAGTTATATGCTAGTATTTTATAAGTTTTGAACGATTTTCTAATTTTTAACAAATTTTTAATTTTCTCTATTAGTAAATAAGATCCGGGGTTGGTTGTTAGTGGACTCTGGACTTAAATTAGCATTAAAAAATAATGATTCTTTTAATGGATTGATGATAAAATTTAGAAGAGAAAAATTCTAGTTTTCAATATTTTTTTCCTTATGCTTATACTCTCTCTCTCTATCCTTCTTTTTCTCTTTTAAGTAATTATGTGTAAATGATATTTTAATTTAAATGATTTTAATTTGTTTTTTGTGTGCGGTCTAGTTTGTAAAAGACAATAAAAAAAATTTATTTTTTTTTCAAATAAACACTAACAAACGAGTAGAGTGAACTTTCTGCCAATTCAATTTTTATGACAGTTTGTAAAAATAATTTCAATTTTGTTGTTTTCATTTTTATGTTTTTATTTATTTGTTTGTTAAGCTTTTTTATTTTATTTTTTTTTAATGTTATTTAGCTCATATAAATACAAAATAATAAAAATTTATTAACTTAAATCACCATAGAAACTAAAGCAAATAAATAATAATAATTTTTTTTTTCATTAAAAGAAGAGGGTTGGCAATTGATTGTTGTTGTTATTTTTTTTTTATATTATAATTCTATGCAAAAGTGAGTAGAAAAAAATGTACAAACAAGAATATAAATTTTAATGGTGTCACAAATATTTTTATTACACAGACCCAGTTTATTTTAAAAAAAAGAAAAAAAATACTAGTCGGCGCCCTCAACTCTCTACTTCTTACTTTTTTTACAATTCTAGCACTTCTGCTACCTTATCCCTTAGTTTGGGCACTATTTAAGAGATGGCGATAATTCCAAAATTTTAAATGACAAAAAAAGTATAAAAAATTTTATGAATGAATGAATGTTTGCCAGAATTATAATATTATTATGGTTCTATAAAAACTATTTTTATTTTTGTTTATCATATAAAAAAAAAAAAAAATTTTGCTTTAAGTTTGTCAAATACTTTTGAAGTTGGTTTAATTACATTTTTTTAGGCCTTTCCCCTACTCCCTTAAAACAAAAATACTAAAACGTCATAAATTTTTACAAAACTTTTAATAAATTTGTCAAACAAAAAAAATTATTCATTGAATGGTAGGCAGGTAGGTTTATAGCACAACCAACCAGCAGCAAAAAAAAAATATTCCTTTTGCTAACAGAAAACATTTTTTATACTTTTTTTTCCAAAACGAAATCTTGTGACTCTAATTGATGGCCATCAAGCCGCCAAATAAAACAACCTTTATTTTCTTTAATTCATTTGATGTCATAAATTATGATTTTAATCAGTGTAATCAAAAATGTAAAATAGAACCCTAAAACCTAAACAAATTAGCGAAAAATAAAAAATTATTTTGTTACTTCGACTTGTAATTTACGCCTGAAAAATTAAAAAAAAAAATGAATTTATTTGAAGGCACTTGTGTTTTAAAAGGAATTACATGAACACCCTTAAAACTAAGATGAGCTTTCTCTCAAGTTAAAATTAAAATTCATTTTAACGTTATATGAGCTGTTATTTTTGAAAATGTAATAAGTTGACATTAAAAAAAAAAAATTAATTAGCAATAAGTTTAGTAAGATCTAGATTTAGAACTCATTAAAATTATCGCTTACTCATTTTTTTTCAAACTAGACTTATGCCCCTTTCAGAAATAACAGCTCATATTTGAAAGTAGGCCACTGATGATTGAAGTGAGACACAGTTCATTTTAAAAGGAATGATTTTCACATATTTATTACTAAAGAAAAAAAATTTTAGTCATCATTTTAAAGCCATAATAAAATATTTTTGTAATGGCCAGTTTGGGGGTCTTTTAATTTATTAAATAACATCATTAGTTAATTAGGCTAATTAAAAAAAAACAATAAATTTTTTAACAAAATTTAAGGCGAAGTTTAAAGTGTGTGGGCCAACAAATACCAACAATATCCAAAAAAAGTTGACGTAGAATTTAAAGTAAAATTTATAAAAAAAATTATATGAAAAATTTCGATAACGTTGACTTTAAAGTCTACGTTAATTTTTTTTGGATAAGGGGGTTAATTTTTATATGAAACTAGGCTTAGTTGATTACCACATGAGCCGGTATTTTTTAAGTCAAACCTAAATTGGAGCGGCAAGTGTAGCGTTTTTTAGCGCCCAGTATTTATGTTAAAGCGTCAGATCTAAATAAGAGCGCTGGAGATGCGTATTCTCTACAGTATTGTTAATTATCTTCTGCACTAAAACCCTCTAAGGAAAAACAAAAATAGAGTTAAAAACGCTAGATTAAAAAAAATAGCTATAATGTCATTACCGGCCAATAATAACAAAAAAAAAAAAAAACAATTGTTTTGCAGCCGACTTCACTACAAAAATTGGATTTTCTAAACACTTACCTTTGCCGTCAAGTTATTTCGTTATGCTTCATACATTTTGTATGGGCATGAGAATTTTTGAGAGATATAAAAAGTTTAACGCGACAATTTAGGTATGAGTGTTAGAGTATAGAGAGCGTATGTTCCAATTTTTAGAGAAATCCGTTTAGAAATAGAATTTTAGTCGTTAAAAAACCAATTCAAATAAATACAGCCATTTACTACTTTATAAAGTGGCTCATGCCTTTGCTATCAATATTAGCAGAGAGTGGTTAAAAACAATAGCCCATAATAACAGTCAGACTAAATTCAGTATCTTTTTAAAAACGACTTTAACTTTTTAAATTCTTATGAACAAAAGTCAGCTCTTAATAAAAGCCTAATTTTTTTTGACTATGATTATGGGACAATATTTTTAAACATAATTTTAGGACTAAATTAAGTACAGTACGTGTAAAAATAGGCGTGGCAGGTTTAAAAGTATAAAACAACCTTCCTTATAGAATAGTTTTCAATTATAAATATCAAATTTCAGAAAAACAAAAATTTGTATAACGAACAACAAACAAACAAACAGAAAATTTATTTTATTTAATAGATTAATATCAGCAACTAAAATTTGTTGCAGAATGAATATGAAAATGCTGGTATTTTCAAAATATTTCTTATTAATCATGATTAAGTATGAAAAAAATGCGGGGTTTTTGGTTAAAATAAAATAAATTGAAATAAAACGAAACAGTTCACACAAAAAAGGATGTAATAAATTTTGTTAAAATGACTATAAAACTTCCTTTATGACATTAAAAAACAAAAAAAAAATTTAATAAAAAATAATTAAGCAAAACTTGGAGGTCATAAAAATGGAGCTTTCATTTCACAAATGTAACAAAAAAAAATCTAAAAACACTCCCTTTTAATTGTTTGTTGTACTAAAAAAAAAACTAATAATAATAATTACAACAACAATAAAACAGATTTATTATCCTAAAAAAGAAAAATACACTAAAAAAGGGAACCCTACAACAGGACATTCGCAAGCCAAAACAATTTAATAATTTTTATGCACGAGTCTCCGCAATAGAACTATAAAAATAGAAAGAAGAAGAAATAAAAAAACAAAACCAAAAATAAAATGGAAATTCTAATTAAAATTATGAATTAATTACTAAAACGCCACACAAGCAACAGCAACAAAATAAAAAACCGCCAAGGAAAGGCTTTTTTAAACACAACAAGATACAGAGTAAGAGAGAGTGAGAAGGGAAGTAACAAGTAGGCTATGAAGTCTTATAGCTGTAGTCTTTAAGAGTTGATTTAAGTGCTCTATAATGCCAGATTTTTCATTTTTTTCAGTGGCTTATGAAAATTTTAATTAAATAAAATAAACCAAAACACGCACTACCTTTTGAGTGTGCTGATTTCATTTCATTCTAACAAGTGTGATGCAATCTCTCTGTCAGTATGGCTTTTATTACAGCCTTTAAAACAAAATTAGCTTCTACTCTCCTACAACCATCATCCATATAAATTTCATTTTACAATTTTTTTTTTAATGAAATTAAACCACAAACTTTGTTTGCTTTATCGCAATTTCCACTTTAATGAACACAAGTTTTGACTTTTTTTTCCTTAAAAAAAATTGATATACTTCAGCCAAAGTAATGAAAATCTACATAAATTTCATAAAGATTTATTAGATTACGAGTTTGGCTTAGTAACATACACTCGACAGCAAAATGTTAGTAGAAATCCAAAATTAAATTGACAAAAAACCTTAAAAAGATTGACTTAAAATCTAAATAAAATTTTAGTTAAGCTGGGATGGTAGTTAAAAACAACTTTGGTTGTGTGACCAATCAAACATTTTTTAGTTGTAGCAAGCAAAATTCGATAATATTGTACAAAATTTTGTTCTCTTAGAAATATTTCGAGCGATTTTCTATCGTCAGGATTAATAAAATTTGGCTAACACAACTGAATTTTTCATTGGTAAAAAATTTAGTTCTCACAACCCAAGTTGTTTTTTCAGTATTTAGCAAGATCTACACTTTAAAGCAAGCTATTTATACAACTTCATGAGTTTATGCAAGAGGTTTTAAAAGTCAAAAACCCATTTTCAGTGAATCATAGCTCAAAAATGACTCTTTTTTCACCGCACCCTGAAAACAACTTTGGTAGCCATCAGTCACGGGTCGTCACCAGTCAAAAATTCAGTTGTGGTAACCGAATTTTTTTTAGTTGTCATAAACGAATCTCTATAAAACACTTCAAAATTTTGTAATCTCAACAAAATTTTGAGTTGTACTACCGAATTTCTGTAGTGACAACCAAACCGGTTTTGAAAAATGAAAAAAAAATTTTTTAAATCTTTGAATTTATTATGAAACATTAAAAAAATTTAAGACTTAAAATTGCTTTAAAATCTTTCAAAAAAAATTCTTAACCCCAGATGGGTAGAAAAATACCAAAAAATTTAATTTTTATTTGAAAACAACTTTTCCCTGTGGGTCTATACATCTAAAGTTAGGATTTTGTAGTCCACATAACCAACTAGTGGTTAGTCTTTAAATTAAAAGCTATGCCCAAATTAACTATTGGATTATCCATTCTTAAATTGTCAACGTCCAGCCAAAAACCGATTTTTTGTTTCACAAAATTCTCATTTTAACTAATACCCATCCATAATCATAGTTCAACTAAAGTCAATATCTTTCCAAAACCGATTTTAAGTCCCTAACTTATGAACAAAAATAAACTTTAAGGGTCTGTTCAGCTAAACGCATAATTTTATTGCGAACAAAGTCAATACACGAAAATTTAGCTGAACAGGCCCTAAATAAAAGTCTACTTTTTTGCGACCATGTGTTTAAAATTAACTTTTATACTGGTTATAATAAAGTTAAAACTAGATTTTAGTAATTTTAAAACACTTAGTCAGCACTTAAGCGCTTTATTCATTTTTAAGCTCAAAATTTCGATTGTGAAAACAACTAGAAAATAAAAATTCAATATTTACCAATGATAAGTTTAATTTGCTAATGAATCAAAGTTTTTGCCAAAGGAAATAATGTCTGCCCTTAAACTTTTTATTGTGAAGAGAAAGGCAACAGTTTGAAAGCTGTTCTATTTCCTGTTTCACTTTAAGAAAAATATTTATATGTTTAGTTTTTAAAACTTAATTTTAGGGTTTTTATTTTTCAATGTTTAATAATAAAAACCAAAAAAAAGTTTTTATAAATTTACAAAACCGGTTTTTTTAATAAAACCGGCTTGAATTTTTAAAAACCGGTTACAGGAGTTAAAAATATTTTTTTTTTCCTTTCATATATTTTAAGAAATTAAAGGCAAGAATTCTAAATCTCTTCTAATTTAACTTTTAGCTTAACCCATTACTAGCTGACCTAAAAATTCGTTGTCCGATTTTCTTAAAATTTTACACAGATAAGATCAATATTGAATTGGAGTTGAAGTTTTCTTAAATTTGCTCTATTTACCCAAGTATTTTTCTACCCATCTGTCGTTAATGGGCTAAGAAATTTTTTTAGGATTTTAAAGTAATTTTAAGGTTTAAATTCTTTTAATGTTTTATAATAAATTCAAAAATTTAAAAGAATTTTTTTATAATTTTTCAAAACCGGTTTTTGTTAATAAAACCCGGTTTCAAACCGGTTTATATTTTTTTTCCAAAACACATTAATTAATGACAATTTTTTTCTTCAATAAATATTTTTCCCCCCAAATGTTTCCTTTATTTTGATTCCTTTTTTTAATTATTTATGCAGATTTCCAGAATACAGAAAACAGCCAAAAAACAAAAAAATTTTATTTGATTAATTATTATACAAAAATTTCTTGTTATTTGTGCCATAATTGTTTTTGTTTTGCTTTTTTTTTTCAATAATATGTTTTCCAGTTGTTATGCATAAGGATAAAGAAGAAAATGGTAACAGTGTCTTACCTCACATACACGCACATGATGGCTATCGAACACGAGAGCTTGGAGCTTTCGAACATGGTCTATTAGATGGTGATATGTTCCTGCAGGTAAGCAATTTGTATTAATTATTTTGCTTCAGATGAATCAACTATCAAATTTAAGTTACACATTTAGGCTGAAAAAAATAAGACACAGAAATATAAATTAAACTAAAGCAGAAAACAAAAAGAGAACGAAAGAAATAAAGACATTAATAATAAAACAATGATTTTTGTTGTTGATTAATGCGCAATTGAATTGACAGTTAGCAGTAAGAAACGAATCTTAATTCGTTTAAGTAAAAAAAACATTTTTTTTTTTTTGGAAAAATTTATTGATTAAAAATAGAAGTTTTTCCTAGCATTCGTATTACACTCAAATTCTATTTCCTCTTTAAACTTTTTTATTGAAATACTTAATTTTTTAACTTATTGAATATTGATTTAATATGTTTGGTTCGAGAGCTATTCACTTTCTTAGAGTTTGTGTTATCTGGACTTCTTGTTTTTTACACCAGATTTAAAATTTAATGTTAGAACAGTTAAATGACTGAAAAAGAAATTAAAACAAAAAAATTTCAATTTGAAAAAAAGTAAAATGAACTCAATAACTAGTTTTTAATAAAAATCTCTTAAATATCATTAAAGGCTATACCAGCAGCTCTAACACAGAATTTGAATAACCGGACTTAAATTTATTTACTTTTACAAAAAAAAAACCTTAAAAATAACCGTTCTTTTAAGTAAATTTTAAAACGAGATTAACCAAAAAAAAATACAAAGAACCGAGTTTTAAAAATTTAACTATTAAAACCGGTTTTATTTTAAGAAAAATTCTAGTATATTTTTTAATAAAAAATCAGTTAAACGCCATGTAATATAACACTTTTAACTACAAAACCGATGCAAATAACCGGTTTCATAAATCAATTTTAGATTTAAATTTTTTTTTTATATTAAGGAGAGACTGAACAAAAAAATTTGTTTAAGAACGCACTGAAACCCCTTAAAGCCGGTTTTCGTAAACAAATTTTAAAACGACATGGAACAAAAGAAATTGCATAAAAACCGATATAAAGTACTTAAGTTTAAAAATTAAACCGGTTCCTAAAACCGGTTTTATCTTGAAACTAATATTAATATATTTTTTAAATAAAAGAAGCTTGAAAAGTCAAACCTAGCTTAAAATAACGATTTTAAGTCAAAAGTCGATACAAATAACCGGTTTTATAGATTAGCTTTAGCTTTAAAACCGATTTGAAATGTAAGTTTTCTATATTACAGAGGCTAAAAAACAAAATCTGTGTAAGAAAGAACCCGTTCGAATACAATGCTTTCAAGTAAAAAAATGTTAAAAATAAACAGGTTTTTAAAAAAAAAAACCGATTACACAAAGTGATTTGAATTTTTAAATCACTTGGTTTAAACAATAAAATGTATAAAAAAATCCAATGCTATTAAGAAGAAAACCCTTAAAAATAACCGGCTTTTTTTTAAGTCGGTTATGCAAGGTGGTTTGAATTTTTAAATCAGTTAAATTAATAATAAAATTCGTATTTTCTTTCAATTAGAAAACCTTTTAAAATAAACGTTTTTAATAAAACCGATAGAAGAAAGCGGTTTTAATCTTGAAATCACTTGGCTTAAGCATTAAAAATACAATAATGGTTTCAAGTAGAACACCCTGAAAAATAACCGGTTTTTCAAAGACAAAACCGGTGACAAAAAAAAAGGTTTTTTTGTTTTTTTTTTATTATTATTAAAAAAAGACTACGAAATCGCCTTTGTAGACAAGTTCGGCTTAAAGTAATGATTTGCAGTAGAACAACAATGGCAACACTAAAACTTAATTAAAAATTATTTTCAGCTGACAATTAACAAGTGAACTTCATATTCATTTAAAAGTAAATTTTGCTTAATTTTTTTAATGCTGCTCCACCCCGCTTGCCTCTTTTGCATGATTATGATTACGAACAAGCAAACCAAAAAATGCACCTGCGTTTTAATTGCACATGTTCCTGGTTTTTTTTTGGTTTGTTTTGTTTGCTGTAGAGATTCGAATATTTGTGGAAAGTGCTGAGCATAAGGGTTGAGTTGTATCTGTTTGCTGCACCTTTTTTCTGACAGCAGCAACCACCCTCCAAAATTATGTTCAAGTTTTTAGTTTTTCCTTTTTTTAAATAGTTTTTTTGCACTCTTTTTTATGCCCATTTGAAAGTGCATTCATTATTAACGAGGAGTTCAAAGTCGTTGTCTTAGAAAAATGCAGTTTGTTTTATGTTCATTCGGTTTCCCAAAAGCCATTTTTTGCTTTTTGTTCTAGACAACAGCAGTTTGTGTGATGGAAATATGCCAAAATTGTTATCAACTTGTTGTTGTTGTTGTTTAAACACACACGTTGCATGTGTTCACTTCTGTTTTTTTTTTCTATATTAAAGCTTTTTTTGTGCCCACTTAAAGCCTAAGTTTAAGCAAGTGTAAGTGTGTGTGTTTTGTATGTTTCTTTTATTTTTTTGAGTTTTTCAATAACACCTCTCATGTTTTCTAGTACTAATTGCTGAGTTGCACAATTGTGCACTTCCGGCCATATTTGTCCTGACACGTCACGTACTCTGTGTCAGTTCATTCATTCATTCCTTCATTTATGTTTGTTTGTTTGAATTTTGCTTAAACCAGCAAAACAGCCTGCCAGCCAACTCCTTTGGTTTTCACTTTTTTTTTCTTCATTCAAAATCCTTTTTTGCTATTCTACAAGGAAATGCATTTTTGTATGCAATTTGAAAACAACAAAACAAAAATAAAAAATAAATTTTTTTCTTAAAAAATTCTTTTTGTTGTTTTTGTGAATTTTTTTTTTTTTTTTTGTAACTTCAACCTGTTGATGTTGTGTGAGTGCGACGTTTACTGAAAATGGTCTACTGTACTCAATTTACTCACTCACTCGTTTAGCAATTGTGAGGAGTCTAATCATTTTCCTTAAAAATGGCATTTTGTCACGCATCCCAGTCGGTAAATATTTGTAAATATGTTTAACAAGTGAACTTGTTAGTAAAAAACAAAAAAAGAAAAAAATTATAGAAAAAAAATATTTAAAAAAAATAAATAGAAACCAATTGGGAGTTGTTAAATATTAAAGGAATTTTTATGTTAAATATTTGATTTTTTCGTAAATAGTTGCACAAATTGTTTGAATAAAAAAAAAATTAATTTTAAATTGTTTCGTAAAATGACAGAAATTTTGCAACGAAAAAAAGTCATAAAAAAAACTTTTTCAATTAAATAAAAATAAAATTGTTTTAGAACTCGTTTTGATAAACAAAATAAATTTTTTAAAAATTGACATGAAAAATGTAGGAGCAGTAAGAAGATAAACAAAATAAAAATCCTTAAGAAGTTAGTGCCCTGAGAAGCTGAGATGAAATAGTTATGGCAACAAGAAACAAACTGAATTGCATTAAATTTAATAATTTGTTTATTTTCATTGAATTAGAGTAGGAAATAGGTTTTTGTTTTTAGTTGAGCCTGCGGTACATACACACTTACAGGCTAACAGCATCCATTAGCCGAATGTATAGAGAAACTCCAATCCAACATCTCGTAAAATTTAATTTTCCCTCCGGTTTAACGCTTAATCATCGCGAGTGTTAATAAAATTAATATTTTTAATTTTAATTTCCTTATTATTGTCACAAGCCTTAACACATTTAGGCTAATGGAAAGAGTGCGTAATGCGGTTCTAAAATTCAATTTTTTATTCAAGATTAAATATTTAAATAAACGAAATGCTGTGTCAGTTAATGCTTTAAATGTTGGTTATAAACAATCAAATAATAAATTAACTTTTAACAATTAAAAACAGTTGGCGGCTGGTTGCTTGGTTGTTTGCCCGTCAAAGTTTATAGAAACAAAAAGATAAATTTCATCTACACCTAATGACGACAACATGATCATTTATAACAAAAAAAATTGTAAATAATTTCTGGCAAAAAGGAATTAACAGCATAAAATATGAATATTAAATACACTTGGCATAAATATCAAGGACTTGAAAAGAAAGAAAAACGAGTAGTATTTAGTGAAGAGAATAAGGGGAGAACGAACTTAAGCTTAAGCATAAACAATTAATACTTGAGTATTTAAATATCACTTGACTTGAGGCTTCACAGACGTTTTTCTGAACAAATGAATAGATGGCTGGGGAATGAATGAGTGAGTGAATTGCAAATAAAATAACACAAACTTATGAAAAATACTCCATAAAATTAACAGAAGAAACCTTTAGAAGGGGAGGACAGAATACCTGAAGTAGACAAATGAGCCAAAAATAAAAAAACGTACAGCCAGCCAAACGCATACAAATACCAGTCAACCACACACGCATTTGCTGCTTTTAAAAGTCTGACTGACTGACTGTAAAAAACTCATAAAGAATTTACAAAGAAATCAGCCAGTGAAACCAAACCAACCAACAGCCAGCCACCATAGCAACATTGGGCGCATTATAATAAACGCACAGCATGGATCATTAACGCCCCAGCTCTGCAAACAGCTAAAGAATACAGAAAAAAAAATGAACTAAAATAATTGTTAATACTTTTGCGCTTTTGTTTTCCTTTTTTTTGTTATTGTTTCTTAAGCGCATTTTATACAATTTAGAAGATGATCATAAAATGTTAAGTGGCGTCATAATTTAAAATGCATCAGTGTTAAATCTCTTCGCATGAAAAGCAGTATCATTTCTATTTCCAAGCAGTATCATTGACAGAAAAAAAAAATAAAAGTATGTGAGCAAACTGTTGTTGCTCTTTTTGTTTTTATGGAAGGATATGGCATTGTCATCAAGCCTAAGGGGCATTTCCTCACAAGCTCCCCAACTCATCAATAATCATCATAAAGATCACAGAAAACAAAACCGCAAAAGACACACACAAAACAACAACAACAAGTACAAGACAAAACACACATCAAAAACACATCTTTTACTCTTTTGGAGGCACAATTGTGAGAGCTCGTGATGAATTTTTAGTTTTTATAAGCGGATGTTTAATAATGTTGGTGTGAGTGAGTGAGTGTATGAGTGTATGCTTAAGCCTTGCTTATAAACAGCCAGCAATAAACAGCAATTAAATTATGTTTTATCCAGTGCAAAAGGGGAGACAGGGGGCAGCCAAATCAAGCATTTGATGAGTGAAGAAAAATTATTTTTTTGTGTTGCTTTAATGCCCATAACTAGAGACTAGAGGTGCAATATGCCAGTAGTATGTACCATGTAACTGATAATAAAATTTTAATGTTATTGAAAATTATAGAAATTATTATAAATTTGCTGAAGAAAAGATGTTTAATGTCCAAAAAAAGCGATTATTCGATTAAGCAGGAAAGGAAACTGGAGAAAACTTTTTAACAAATAAAAACTATAATTAAAAAAAAACCATAAGCGAATGATTGTATAACCGAGTAGCCTATAGCCTAAACCTAAAAAATGTAACGAGCAGTTACTGAGATTTATTACAATCCAACAAGTAACTGAATAACGATTACTCAATAAAAGCTTCACACATTAACCAAAAACCCTTTTTTTGAATACTTCATTGGTCAAAACAATTAATTAAAAACGTATTCCAGCAACCGATTAAAAGATTATTCGAGTAATGGAAAAACTAAACGAATAACGATTACTCAATTAATCAAAAAAAAATGTTTTTAAAATACTCAATTGTTAAAAAAAAAATTAATTAAAAGCATATTCGAGTAACCAAATGACCAACCGAATAACGATTACTCTATAGAAATATCACACAATAACAGAAAATTTTTTTAAAATACTTAAACGTGCAACTAAATTATTTAACAGATTATACGAGTAACCGAATAACCAACCGAATAAGGATTACTCAATTAAAGTTTTGCATAACCAAAAAAATTGTTTTTAAAATACTTAAATGGTCCAAACAATTAAAAGCATATTCGAGTAACCGAATAACGATTTTTCTATAAAAATATCACACAATAAGAGAAAATTTTTTAAAAATACTTAAACGTGCAACTAAATTATTTAACAGATTATACGAGTAACCGAATAACCAACTTTTAGTAACCGAATACTTTTATTTGAATAAAGAAATTTGAAATAAGATTGGTTAAGGATAATTAAATAACCGATTTCGAGTAATCGATTAAAATTTTCAAAATAAGATGAATCGATTAGCCAAGTAACCGATTAAAATTTTAGTAAATATTTTAAAATAGTATTGATGAAATAACTAATTTCATATAAATGTATAGTCTATATTAAGAGTAAGTGATTAAATAATCACGATAATTGCAAAACAAGGTAAAAATTAGGTGAGCTTAAGTTGCACAGGGCGTCCCAATAAGCTCACTTGGGTCGTCTGATATGCGAGTACTTAGGAAATAATAAGAGTAAAACAAACAAAAAGTTAGTATGTCACGTAAAACAATTGCTGTTTCATGTCAACTTTTGCAGTGGATAGCGCAGTGAGGCCCTGCAAATAGCGCTCCCCGAAGTAAATCGCTGTTAATAGTGAAGATTATAAGCATGAGGAAAAACCAAAATTTTGCAAAATGTATTGTTTTATTTTATAGTATTTTAAATTCAATTTAATTTTTTTTTTATCTCTTGACAAAAAAATTGCCAACCAAAATTTGCATGTCATAATATTTTTATTTGCACTGCTGTGCGGTAGTGAGTGTTAAACACAAGTATTTCATTCAAACTATTCAATTATCGATTTGGTTAAGCCCACACAGTCCAGTCAGCTGAGAAATCAAGTTAACAAAGTGAGAAAACGTTAAAATTTGCAACTGAAATCTAGGTGAAGCTGTTGCTACAAATTGAAATGAATTCTTGATTTTTGCTATTAAGAGTTTTATTTCATTTGACAAGAACTTTGAGATTTGCCACACGCTTTGTGTTTAAGTTTGATTCTATAATGTCAAACGAAAGTTTTATTTTTATTATGGCTCGACGGTGTGAATCACGGCTTGTGGCATAGGCCACAAGTTTACTTCCAGGTCTAGAACTCAGATGAAGCCAATTTTACCTGATGCCTTGAGCAGTCTTACCTTATAAACTGCCAAGACCGTCACAAGATAGTGACAAAGTATGTGATTTTACATGTAACTCCTAGTAGAGTCCAACAAATTATGATTTACTGATCTCAATATTTCTTCTTTATCTTACAATGACCGCATGTGAGACCACACTGACTGCTAAATCATCCCCTTAGCAATCCGAGGTCGCTCCAGTACTGTAGACAGTGTAATAAATCAACTCGCCTATCAAAGTTCAGCCAATGATACTCAATGCTTGAAGAATTGAGAAATACTTAAAAATACTGGCATATGCACTAGCTGGTGTGTCTTTGCAAAGTAACACGTGTGGCAACATTTGTTTCTAACAAAGTGGTGTCTGTTGCTGGGTGACAGGTTGACTTTAATGGGAATAAAATAAAAAGTAGGGCATCGATTTCAATGAAATATGGCTCATTTTGTTTGCAATTCATGTCTCTAGCACATAATGAACGCTTTTTATTTTGTTTTTGTTTTAAAAATTATATATTTTTAATTTTTCATAAAATATAATTTTTTTCTTCATTACTTACACGATATTTATGAAACCACAGAGCCAATTTAAAGACAATGTAGGCACGACTTAAAGGACATTTTGTGGCAGAATTTCGGTTTTTTTTAAATCAAATTAAACAAAGCGTTTACAGGTAATGCTGGTGTCACCTACCCCATTTCGGAAATAATATTATAAAAACGTGGAGTGATGGTCTTTTTTTAAATTTGTTTTAATTAAAAAAAAAATACTTTTCGCTTCAAGTACAAAAACCATGTAAACTAGTGTGGATTTTATGCTTCTGTTCGTAGAACACTATATGCAAACAGAGTTTAAAATGCAAACTTTTTTTCTTTTTCTAATATTTTTTTTTTAATTTTCAATCTATTTTTATAACACATATTAAAGTGTTAATTATAAAATATCATGCGAATATATTTTTATAAAAATACGAGGGGTGGTTAATAGCACCAGCAAACTGTCAAATAAATAACACCTCAAAAGATATTGAAACCCAAATGGGCGGAAGTCATTATAACTTGAAATAAATTAATGAAAAATAATTAGAAAAAAAACTTGTTCAAACTAAGCAATTTTCTAACCAATTAAGTAAATTTTAAAACCCCCTTCTCATATTTATTTATTTAACTTTATTTATTTATTTTTTTAATTAAAAATTTCTGTAGCCTCGTCTTTGCTGCGATTTTTTTTTATGGAAAATCTTTTTAACAAGAAGTTTTTGTGGTTGCTGTTGTTGCTCACACTAAGACCCAGTTGTAGTTATTAATAATTTTAATAAATATTTATGCTTTAAATTACAGTTAGCCATAAATATTAAATGCAGCTACACACAAGTACGAACATTTTAACAGCAAAAAACAAAAGAAAATAAAATAAAACCGAAAATCACAATAATCATGTGAGTGAATACTAGAAAAAAACAACATTCATTTGCAGCTCTTTTTTCTTGTAACATGATTTTCCTTTTGGCTGGCGTTAGTTGCTCATGTTACGATGAGTACTTTGTTGGCTGCAAATCATGTCTTTTCACGCTCTGGGAATTCAGTTTTATTACTCATCTATAGCAAATATTGAAGCAAAATTATGATAACTTGCTAAGAAAAAAAACAGAAATAAATTGTAAAACCATAAGCAGATTAAATCGGCAAATTGATGGAAAACAAGTAAAGAAAACAACAACAGCCACAAACAACATTTTCAAAAATTAATCTTTAAATAGATCAAAACCGTATGCCAGGTCAAGTAGATATCAATTACAACAAGTTAGTCTAGGATTTAAATTGCGTATAAAAAACAAGGAAATTAAAACTTACACTCATACTCTTACATAAATACAGCAAGATGTTGCTTAAAAGTTCAGTGAACGAGCTGCCTTTTCAAATTAAAGTTTTCTTAAAACCTTTTGAAATTTAGAAGTTGATTTAAACTACTTTTAATAGGCCATATCTTTGCGATAAAAAGGATATCTATTTTGCACAGATTTTATAAAAAAAAAAATTTGTAATGATTCGTTAAACCGGTTTAACGACTATACGATTACTCGCTTTTTTATTATTTTTTAAATTAATTGAACCGAATTGTTTTATTTGTTAAATTAATATAATGTATAATAATAGATAACGATTAATCGTATACTCCCTAAACCGGTTTAGCGAATAATCGTCAAGAAATTATAATTTTTCATAAAATTATAATTTTTCCTCAATCAAGGTTATGTGGTTACTTTAAATTGTTTATTAAATTATTTAGAATTTCAATAGGTTATTCGGTTACTGCAAAGCGCTTTTATAATTAAAAATCGGTTACTGTTTGTTTAATTTAAAACATTTTAAATGGTTATTGGATTAAATTTATTTAAAAAATTTCTACTACCATCTGCGCTGTCAAGTCAAAGGCCCAATCGTTGCCTTAGAAATCGAGCAATTTCTATCGAAATTTAAAATTTCAATCGTTTTCATTCGATATTAGATGTGACGATCAATATCATAAGATTACTAAAAATCATTTATTCTTTTACATGCCATAAGTTAATCCATGATTTTTGTAGGGCTTTTTGCAATTATATTAATCATAAGAATTGGCCAGTAAAAATATTTTGTTTGGTAACTTGAAATTTATTAGGTGTTTAATCTTAGTTTCAAAGATTTTACTTGTATTTGCAGTGATTACTTGCAGTAGATTATTGAGGTGTTTACTAGTAATCAATTATTTGTTAAACCTAATTTTTGAATTGTTTTACTTTTATCGTACCGTTTACTACCTAAATCTCAATAGATTATAATTGATTATTCAAAATCGATTATTTAGTTTAAATAATTTTGTTAAGTTTTGTAAATATAATTTAATTACTCAAACAAAATTAATCAAATACGAAATGTTAGTTATTTGGTTACTCAAATAATATACTATTAATTAATTTAGTTGCCCAGTTTTTGTTATGGTCTGAAACTTTTACCGAGTAATCGTTATTCGGTTACTTGAGTAATCTTTTCAGTAATCTTTTCATTAATTTGATTGCCCAGTTAAGTATCTTAAAAACATTTTTTGTTTCTATTGTGTGAAACTTTTACCGAGTAATCGTTATTCGGTTGGTTATTCGGTTACTTGAGTGATCTTTTCATTAATTTGATTGCCCAGTTAAGTATCTTAAAAACATTTCCTGTTGCTATTGTGTGAAATTTTTATCGAGTAATCGTTATTCGGTTGGATATCCGATTACTCGAATAATCTTTTCATTAATTTAAATGCCCAATTATTTAAAAACAATTTCTTGTTGCTTTGTGTAAAACTTTTATCGAATAATCGTTATTCGGTTACTCGAATAATCTTTTAATTAATTTACTTCTCCAGTTAAACATTTTTTTATTATTGTGCTACTAATCGATTATAACCAACTCATAAATTTTTTTATTAGTTAAAATTAAAAAAAAATTTTTATAAAAAACAGTTTATTTTTTTGCAAATTTTGAAATTAATTTTAAACAAATTTTTTTAACAACTTTTATTGCCATTCACACTCTTAAAAAAATATTTCATTTAAAAGGCTTCTGTTATTCGTTACAAATAAATAAAAAATTGGGTTAGTGTTTTTAATTTCCTTGACATAATTGGTAAAAGAGAAAACTAAGTATCTATTTATTGTTAAAATCCCAGAGTTTGTTATTATTTTTGTTGCTTTGAGGTCATAATCGTTAAAAGAAATAGGTAATTTTTATTAACTGTAGCATCATGTAGAAGAATGTCTTTAGTTTTGTCTGTCTATTAAAGTGTATTTACTGGCTGGCGGTTGATCTTTTCAGTTCAGTTCGCCCAGGAAATGATACCCAATTAAATCAATGATTTTTCTTCTACGCATTTTTTTATGATCGTGCACTTCATTTAGTTTTTTTTTTTATTATTTTGTATTTGTATCATTTATATTTAATCGTACTCGTACTACAACAACTTTTTATTTCATTTTTATGAATTCGACTTTTGGTTGTTAATTTTTTTTTTTGTTATTTTTGTATTGTCTCGTTCGTCAATTTAATTTGTTAACAGGTTTTTTGTGTGTATAAGTATTTTGCTTGATTCATTCATAAGTTTTTTTTTAATTTTATGTTCAAAACTGATTTTATTTAAAATTGTTTTTAAAAGAAAAAAATTACGAGGGCTGTATTTTGAAGCCGAGTAAAGAATATAAATTTAAAAAAATAAACTATTAAACATTTTTTAGTTGTAAAAATCTGTCAAAAACAAACAGTCTTTTTCACAATATTTTATTTTTTAATCTTATTGTCTGTCACGTTTTTCACAACATTGTGCAGCATGAACGAGGCAGCAAAAGCTAATAATCCATTGCTAACACTGTAATGTTGCCACATTTTTTAACTGTCATCAGATCTGTTGATTCTGGGACCAACTTCTGTCTTTGTTTCGCACTCTCTCTTTACCCTTTCAGTATTTCAGTCACTTTCTAGTCAGCCCGTCATCTCTTCATCATTATTCTTATTTCTTTTCATTCATCTTAAATTATTTATAATTATAGTTTTCAAATGTACGATTATTTCACTGAAATGTTTTAAGGGATTCAAAAGGTTGGTTTTTTTAACTACCAGTTTTACACATTTTGTTTTGATCACTGAATATTTTCATTTTTATCTTTTCCGTACTGAGTAGGATTTATTTTCATTGAATTTAATATTTAATTGCTTTTTAATTGACAAAAAATATTTTATAAAAATTAAAAAAAAGAGAAACAGAAAAAGAGATACAGAAATCTCTTTTTGGATGACCTTAAAAAAATTTTTATTTAATTTTTTTAAATTTATTAGTTAGTTTTATTTGACCTTTTTCTTTTTAATTAAAATGGCTATTTTGTTACGCTTGAGGTCTTATTTTTATATCGATATTTCCCTCCAATTTTTGTAGCTTCTTTTTTAAATGTTACATTAATTTATTTATGTTTTTCTTATTATTTTTTATAATTTTTTGTTTTTGTTTTTCATATACTCTTTAATTACATTCAGTAATACCCACCTGGCATTCAAATGTAAAAGAGAAGAGAAGAATAAAAATAGAATATATAGTTTTCAATATTAAAATGTTGGTTGGGAAATTTATTTATTTATTCAGTTCAATGCTTACTGAGTTTTTTGTTTGAATATTTGAATCTTTTTGTAACTATTGATTAATAATTCTTATTTAGTTAATTGCTTTTACAATATAAAGGTTCTAATGTTTGCAAGAAACGTTGGGAGTAACCTACTGAGCATTCAGAGTAGCGTCTGATGAAATGACTCTTGAGAATATCATGAGTAAAAGAATAAATTTTAAAACCAACACAATTTCTGGAATTAAGCACAAATAAAGATTAATATTTTGTTAAACTTTTAAATTCCAAATAGAAATTATTACAGGTACTTTTAAATTTTTAATAAATACAATTTTAGAACTATGAAGCTAGACTTAAACGCATTAGATCAAAGTGAAAAATTTTTAAGTGAAAAATGGTACTTTTTGATTTTTTAATATTAACAACCCTAGAAGTACGAGACTGGACTCAAACGCTTTTGGTTAAAGTGAAAAATCATTAAAGGAAAAATAGTATTGATTTACAGTCTGAAGCTAGGTGAAAATTATATATAGGACAAAATCTTATGTTTAATTGATTTTAATGAGACTCTGCTACTGAAAAAATTGTAAAATCATTAAGGAGATAAAACGGTACTATTTAGTTTTTTTTAATAAAAACGAACCTACAAATGCTTCTGAGAAAATTGAAAAATTATAAAGTCGATAAAATGGTACTTTTTTTTAATTTTAATGGTACTTAAATGTATTAACAGACATTTAAATATGAAGCTTAGGCCTTGAACAAAATGAGAAAAAATAAAAAGAACAATATGGTATGTCAGTAACAAAGTAGTTAATTCAATTTTTAAGCTTCTCGAATCAAATAAATAAAAAATTTATTTTTTTTATTAAATAAATATTTGAATGTTGAAAAAAATGTATTAGAAAAATAAAATAAAATTGATTTGAAATGAAAACTTTATTTAAAACACTTTTTAAATCAATTTTATTTATTTTTTTTTATTGGACGAAAAGCTTTTAGTTGCTTTAGTTTAAAAAATAAACCAAATCGAACTCTTTAATTTTTATTTTTTTTGGAACATCAATTTTAATTTTTATATTTTATTTTTAGGCTTTAAATGGTTTTCTAATGATACTTACCTGCGACGGCGAAGTATTTTTTGCTACCCACAGTATTGAAAGTTATTTGGGGTTTCATCAGGTAAGTTTTTTTTAACTTTTCTAGAAATAAAAAAAAATTTATTCAAAATAAATATTAACGATCTTATCCAAAAAAATAGACTTTAAAGTAAAATTTATGAAAAAATTATATGAAAAATTTCGATAATTGTAATTAATTTTTTTTGTATTTAAAAAACAAATTAATATTCATACTTGGTTTATTTTGAATATGGATTTATTATTAGACTACTAACTGTCAAAATACGAACATAAGCCCATTAATAATATAAATTATTCACATAACAATTTTTAACAAAAAGATAAATTTAATTTACTTCACACCATTTGAAGTTGTAATCAAACCAAAGAACAGTTTAAAGCGAACTCTTTCTTTTTCTTTCCAAACTAAAAAGAATGATCTCTTTGTTGGAAGTAAAAAACTTAACGGTATTTTGAATTTTTCTTTTGTTTTCATCTTGAATGAAAAAGCATGTTAAAGTTGGGTCCAACTCGTTTAGACGATCTGAAAAATGTTAAGGGTGACCTTTAAATAAAAATAAAATCGCGCTTTATAGCAATAAACGTATTTTCTTAATAATTGTATTTAAATAGCAAGTTTTTCGTTTTTTAAGACAATAAAAGGCCATTATTACAAGTTCCCAATAGCAAAACTTAGGGCTTTGTAGAGCAAAAAAAACCAACGGAAAACTTAAAAATGGATTAACCAACAATTAATTTGACTTCTAATCAAAAGTTTTTTTAATACTATTATTTAATTTTAAACTTTAAAATTGCATATTTGAGATCGAGTTTAAAATCGGCTGTACGAGTTGTACCCAAATCTATTAAGTTTCAACCAAATAGTTGCTTCCAACATTTAAGCTCTTCATGCTACATTATATATCATATTTAGAGCTCAAATTTTTAGATTTCAAAAACACACTTTTCGATAAAAATCTTGCTTTAAAAAAAGAGAAAAAAAAAAAACAAATGAAATCAAAATGTTGTCGATTTGTAGCTGCATTGCAACCTGTTCTTTAAAATACCAATTCAATATGCTTTTCAATAAAAAAAAATTTTTTGTTGTTGTGTTTTTATGAAAAGAAAACGAGATCAACCTCAAACGTTGTTGTCTACAAGCAGCAATAAATAATAAATCAGTACAGCGGGAGGATTGCGCAATCGTATTGTATTACAATTTTTGTGTTGTTCGGCAGATCATGTACAATCATGTGTATGATTTCTGAATGAACAACATGGTAAATGTTTGTTTAAAAGGGAGCTGGAATGAAGCATGTGAGCAGAGTATATGAATATCGATCTGTGGCCTTACGGCAGCCGTGTTAATGTTTGTTTTGCAAATTTTATTTTTTGCTTTTATTTTTTTTATTGAAATTTCTGTTTGTTTATTTGTTGCAGTTGCGTCTTTATTATTTACATACAACATGTGTACAATATTATTATTAACTGGCTTTTAAATTTTTGAGTTGTTGTTTCCTTTAATCTTGTTTACAAAAAAAAAAAAAAAACTACTTTTTATGGGCTGGAAAACAAACAAACTGGAATAGCATAAACCCAATAGGAAATATAAGTTAGAGATTCATTTAAATGCAGCAGGCTGGCAGACTAAATTTTTTCTCTTATGATCCTGCCAGCCCTTTAAAAAATTAGGTTTAATTTGTATGCAACCTTTGAAGCCTTTAAATCTAAAAACTCAAATATTTCTCTCGAACTTAAACAAGATTGATGCAAAATTAGAACAAAAAATAATATAAAAATCATTTTTCAAATTACTTTTCTTTTATTTTACTTTTTGTTTAATTTAATTATCTTAAATTTGATAAGGAAATGTTTCCCTGCAGCATTTCATTTCATGAACTTAAAAAAAATTAAACATTTTCATCTAACAATTATTAATTTCATATAATTTCTCTTAATTCTTAAACAAAGAATGAAAGAAAATAAAATTGTTTGTGTTGGATACAACAAAACTTCTGTTTCTTAACATTTCCTCCTTTACTTTTTTTGTTTTTTATTTCTTTTTTTTCACTACAGCCAGTACAACTTAATTTTTAATTGAGATACTAAAGTGGGCGTAACTATTTCGTATTTATTTCTCCAAACGTCATACATTTCTATAAACTTTTTCTTTATTTTTTGCTTTACACATTTACAAGAAAATTAAACAAACTCCAGCCAAGTGTCTCAACTCATACTAAACAAAGTCAGGTGTACGAGTATGTACGTACGTACGTCTGAATGTAGTAGAGAGGGGTATTGAAGTCATTGGCAAATTTTATTATTGTTTTGCTTGTTCATACTTAAATCAATATTTAATGAAATGTTATGTTATGTTGCATTTAAACTGCAACACGTTCCAATACACTCGTGCAAGCAATAATACACGATGGATATTATTATTATTTAAAGTGCCGATATGCGTTGTATGTTTTGCTGATGATAAAGTTTGAAATTTTATTTCAATTTTAAACATTAAACTGGACGCACAATTGTTCATTCAGTTTTATTGTCTCAAACATTTGTTGAGTTTTAATTCTTTTTTTTGTTCTTAAATGAAAGCTCATGTATGAATGAGGCATACATACATAAATAACACAAGTGAACACTAAAGGAGGGTGAATTGAAACGTATTGTAGCCCTGTTCTAAAAGAAATGAGATGTTATTTTTAAAAGTGGTATAAGTCCAGTTTTAAAAAAATTAGTTAGGGGTAGTTTCAGTGAGATATAGACTTAGATTTAGAAACAAATTCCTACTATTTTTTTTTGTGAAAGTGGATTTATACCTCTTTCAAAAAAAAATAGCTCAAATATAATCCGCTATTTTTAATTACTGTATATTCAATTTGAAAACAATATTTTTTTACAATTAAAGAATATATCGTAATTTAACCTTAGCGATTAATCGCTTCACTAACATGATATTATATTTATTATCAAAAGTATGGACCTTCTTACTTTTATAGCCTATTAAATTCCAAAAAATGTAACTAAAAGAAAATTCTTTTTTTTAATTTATTTTAAATTAACACTTTAAATTCTATTTAATAATTTCTTTTCCAACGAATAATCGTTTTATAATTTTTTATTTTAGGAATTATCCATAGCTGTTTTAAAAAATATTTTTTTTTTGTACAAAAAAAAAAAAAAAAAAACTTAAGTTTTATAATATATTTACTTTTTGGCCAACCGATTAATCGTTTATTTGTTTAAACAATTAATCGTCCAGCAAATAGTCGTTATAAACAGTGAAATTAAAATAAAAATTTTAAACATGAACTCTTAAAATAATTTAATTTATACTAGACTTTTGTTCAAAAAACCGGTTTATAACCGACTACTCAATTAATTAATTAATCAGCTAAAAGTGTGCGTTTTTAGTGTGGGTTTACTTAATTTTTATTTCTTTAATTTCCATTTAATATTTTACTTTCTGTATTACTAAAATTTTTATATTTGACTTTCTATACTGTTAATTGCTTAAGCGATTAATCGCTGTATTTATAAAAACTCGTATCAAATTGTAAATAAATTTTTTTGCATTATTTCTCTCCTAACTACCTTTCACAAATGTTAAATCTTTTTTTATAATTTTTTTCTTAGCTGTTACCTTTGAAACGATTAATCGTATAACCGGTTATTAACCGGTTTTCATAGCAATAGCATGCAACAAACAATATTACTTATTTTTGTTTTTTTTTAAAAACAATTTAATCCACTTTTCTACAGTTAAACGGTTAAGCGATTAATCGCTGTATTTATAAAAACTCGTATCAAATTGTAAATAAATTGTTTTGCATTATTTCTCTCCTAGTTACTACCTTTCAAATGTTAAATCTTTTTTATAATTTTTTTCTTAATTGTTACCTTTGAAACGATTAATCGCAAAACCGGTTATTAACCGGTTTTGTTAGCAATAGTATGCAACAAACCAAACTAATTTGTTTTGGTTTTTATGTTTTAAAATTTTTTTAAATTCCACTTTCTATACCGTCAACCGCATAAGCGATTAATCGCTTTATTTAGAAATAGTATATACATTTTTTTCTTTATATATGTTTTATTTTCTATTTCTGAAACGATTAATTTTTTTAATTTATAATTTTTGAAACGATTAATCGGGTACTCGGTTATTAACCGGTTTTGCGAGTAAAATTTTCTTTTGACGCTTTTTCCATTTAAAATTTCTTCTGCTAAAATTTTAATGTTTTATTTTCTGTAACCACAATTTATGTTCCATTATTCGTTTAATCGATTACTAGTTTGGACGATTCTAGGCAAAATTTTAGTAATTTAAGTTTTAGAAAATAATTGAAATATTTTTTATATAAACATGTTTTTAAGCGATTTTAAAGCTAAAAATTTTAGTTTCAAAACAAAATTTAAAGAATCTTTTCAGAGAATAAATTCTTATTAGTTTTAGCATGGGGCTGATTTTAAAATAAAATGAGTGGCTCGTGTATTTTTTTTTTTTTTGCAACATTTGCGCACAATTTTCAATCAATGATGAAGATGCTGATGATGACGCCGTTTATGATGGTGTTTTTCATAGTGCTTCTGCTAACTGTTTGTTTGATTTTTGGTTTTCAATTGCTTTTTTTTATTTGTTTTGTTCATGTTTTTCTCGATTGCTAGTTATTTGTGACGTTGTTGATGAGAATGGTGTGGTTTCATTTCATTTAATTTCACTTGTTTTGGTTTGATTATTGGGTTGGTTGGTTGGTTAATGTTTAAATAAAGAGGTTGTGTTGCATCTCCACAAAACAAAAAATAAATAAAATAAAATAAATGAGGTGGCCGAAAATTAAAAAACCAAAAGGTTACGGAGAGCAATTTAATGTCATACAAATAAATTCTAGGTTAGCTTGAAGCACTGAAGGGGTCCCGCTGTTACAAAAACTGATGCTTTGATTTTGTGAAACTTAAGCAAAAGTTAAAAAAAACTACACTGACTTCTCACTCCTTCCTTCTAATCAGAACGGTTCGATTTCAATTGCTTCCGGGTTCCAAGCGCATTTTATAAAAGGGAGCAATAGTGTCACTGTCAAATGGTAAAAAATATGATTTACTTCAATTACTCGACTTAAACTGGATCCTCATTTGTATTTGCTATGATCCGGTGGGTTGTTTTATTCAAGTTTCGGTTTTGAACCACCATATCGCCAAGACAGTGGAATAATGAAGTGACTTAAGCCCACCCTGTGACATTAATATAGAAGATCGCTTAAAACCTTCCTGTTCCTCCGATATCCAGTGATAAATTGGTATCAAAAGAGCCAGGCACTCGTAAACAAGGTGAAGAACTGTCTCCTGGCTGCTACGACCTTCTTTAAAACATTTTCTTTTTTATTTCTTGCTGAATTTCAAATACTTAAAAAACACTTGCTTTCAATTAATTTTGAAAATTCCTTGCACCACTACATGTACTCGTATAACAACTTCAAGTTTAGAATTTGGAGAGCAAACACTTAAAAAGAGGGAAGGAAAGGAAGAAAAATAAATATTTAAACAAAAACTCCTACTTTTTTGGAAATTATAACTCAATCTGGCGAATAAAAGTTACCTGCAGAGCAAAGCCAGGCAAAGCAACGAACAAAATTGCCCAAAATAAAATTGAGTTTTCAATTTAGTTTTGCACATGATTTATTTGAAAATAAAAATAAAAAAGAAAACAAAACAAACGAATGGGTATGAGAAATCAATAAATGAAAAAAAAAAATATCAAAACAAATAATAAAAGAACGAAGCCAAAATTCATTAACCCTAAAACCACTATTTTTACATCTTCTTAAACAATTTCTTTTTCTTTTCTTTTTATTTAGTCTGACATTGTCCACCAATCGGTGTATGAATTGGTGCACTCTGAAGACCGTGAGGAGCTGCAACGTCAATTGCTGTGGAATTCTTTTTTACCAGCCGATATGTCGAGTATGCAATTGGCCGAAACTTTGGCCCCTGACAAGACCATCTATTTAGAACGCAGTTTTACTGTACGATTTCGTTGTTTGCTGGACAATACCTCGGGTTTTTTAAGGTTGGACATCAGAGGACGCATTAAAATTCTTCATGGCCAGAATCGTAAAACAGAAGAACCTCCTTTGGCTTTATTCGCCTACTGTACACCATTTGGACCGCCCAGTTTGCTTGAGATACCTCACAAGGAAAACATGTTCAAATCAAAACATAAATTGGATTTTTCTTTAGTGTCAATGGATCAAAGGTAAATGAAGCTTTACCAGGTTTTCTAATAAAATCAAACTGACTTTATTTGGGTTTCAGGGGCAAACACATATTGGGCTACTCAGATGGTGAACTGGTTAATATGGGCGGCTATGATTTGGTGCATTATGATGATTTGGCTTATGTGGCCAGTGCTCATCAAGAATGTAAGTTCTTAAGTTCAAGAAATCGTAAAATAAAATTTATTTAAAAAAAAATCCTTTTTTCAAGTGCTTAAAACGGGTGCTTCCGGCATGATAGCCTATCGTTATCAAAAGAAAGATGGTGAATGGCAGTGGCTGCAAACCAGGTAAGCTTAAGCTCACAAATCTATTTTCCCTTTCTGACATCATTTGAATTTTGTGTATTGAAAGCTCCCGTTTGGTGTATAAAAATTCCAAACCCGATTTTGTTATTTGCACTCATCGTGTTTTAATGGATGAGGAGGGTTATGATTTGTTGGGTAAACGTACAATGGACTTTAAGGTGAGTTATTTGGATACAGGTTTGGCTTCAACCTATTTCTCGGAAGCTGATCAGTTGGTAGTACCTCCCAGTGGCTCACCAAATGCTTTGCCACCACCTGTCACACCCACAAGACCGAATAGACGCTATAAAACCCAGCTAAGAGATTTCTTGTCTACCTGTCGTTCTAAACGTAAAATGCAGCAGCAGCAAGCCCAGCAAACTTCCCCTTTGGGTCAGGTAAAACGACTTCAAGTGTGCCTTAATTTTTTCATGGAATTTTAAAAGCTTCTCTTTCTAATTTAGGTCACTTCTCCAGCTCCTGTGGTGGAATATCTGCCAGATCCAGCTGTAGCAGTGGCAGCCGCCTATTCCAATCTCAATCCCATGTATACAACCTCACCTTATGCCACAGCTGCCGATAATATTTATATGGGGACTTCAGTTCATTCCACCAATTTTTATCCGGTAACTGAAAATCTATTCCATCAATATCGTCTTCAAGGTGTGGGTGGTTATTATGCCGACTACCATCATACGGGTGCCCCAGCCTCTGCTTATGTGGCCAATGGCTTCCTTTCATATGACGGTTATGCCATAACTTCGAAAGAGGAAAAATGGCAGGATACGGGCAAATATTACAGCGGCTATAGCAGTGGTTATGGCAGTCCCACATCCACATCCCAGGTTAGTTTTATTTACAACGACTTCAAAGGTTTTAAAACAATTAAAAAAATTTGTATTTTTCTAGCAAGTTCCTTTAAAAACGCCAAAGTCTTCACCTCATGTTATGGAAGTGGTTTCCTGCTCCTCAGATGGTCCCTCCCCAGTTAATTCTCTTAATAATCCTGCTAATAATAATTCCAATGGTGTGGTGGTAACACCCAAAGTTGAATTGACGCCCCAGGATCCCTATGAGAGGCAAACAGTGCTGATGTGGGGATCACAGTCGAGTAGTGTGCCCATCAATAGCTTGCATCACACAAACAGACATGCTGAGCGCTCACCGCAATCGACGCCTTTAACAAATGGAGGCGGTCTTTCTTATGCCAATAGCGAAACAGAAACATCTATAAAATGGAATGGCTCAACTACAGCAAATGCCACAAAAGATGTTAAAAGTTCTTCCACTCCTGATAGCTATCAAATACATCATGATGATTCTGGCTTATATTCGGCCTCTTCACACACCACCTCACCTCAACACAGGCTAAGCAGTAGTGGCAGCAGCGCCAGTGGTGGCCCGGGAGGCAGTGGGGGAGGTGGAAGTGGAGTAGCGGGAAATGCAGCTCATAATACGGTGGCTGAAAATCTTAATACAACTTCTGCAACAACTGCAGCACATCTTGCACCTACAACAATAGCACCAACGCCAGCTAGTGCAGTAACAGCCCTAGCAGAGGGCAGCAATAGCCTTATGGCCACACAACACAATATGCACCAGCCTCAACAACAAACTCTCACAAACAATACACAACTACACGGCACTGTGCATCCTCATCAGCAACAGCAACAGCAGCAGCATTCACCATCAGCTACGACAACACATGCGCATTTAACACAAACATCCCTAACTCAACAGCAACAACAACAACAACAACAACAACAACACCAGCATCATCATCATCATCACCATAACTTGACGGTATCACCCTCACAGCATCATCACAATAATGCACATCACCATGGACATCACACTCATGCACATCATACGCATCATCCGCACTCACATACGCATACGCATCCTCATCCTCATCACCATCATCATCCACCGCCTTCAGCTGCCTCAACAGCCACCTCAACACATCATCCCCATTTAACGCATCCGCACCCACATCCGCATCATCACCACCATCATCACCATCATCCACATACACATCATACGCCTGCCACAACTACCACCAACAGCAGCTCAGCCACCACCACCACTCCCAATGGCAGTGAGGTATGGAGTCCTGCATCATATGCATCACAATATGCTTCACAATATTTTTCTTATCACCACGCTCACCACCATCACCATCATGCTCATGCTCACGCTCATGCTCATGCGCATGCGGCAACGGCTGTCAGCAGCACAACTACGGCACCTCCTCCACCACATTAATAGCCAACGCACTCAGTACTCAATTGTAGTTTGTTGTTGTGTGTACAAAATATTGCAAAGAAAAACAGATTTCCCGAATATGAAAAGCAAAATTTTCTTTTCATTTCGCAGCTTTTTCTTTTGGTGTTTCTTTAAGAAGAAAAAAACAAAAAAGACTCGGTCCAAAGAAAAAACTTATTCGGGTGTGTAGCATAAATTGTAATCAAGCAAAAAAAAAATTATTTATTTTTAACAGCAGCCTTTAGTGGGGTTGTAGTAGATTTGTATAAATAAAAGAGTATTTAGTTGTAGTTGTGTGGTTACGAGTAGTTGGAAGGCTTTAAAAGTTAGAGACTCTTTGCTTTAATTCTATGCTATTCTCTCTCTCTCTCTCTTACTCTCTTTCATTATCTCGCTGTAGCTTTTGGTTTTAAATTCTCTTAACGTTACACTGCTAGAAACATTTGAAAAAAAAAGAGTTTATGCCTTCTTTAGGGGCAAGGGGAGAGTTAATTTCTCATTATTTCTTATTGCCCCGATTCGCAACTAAAATTTAAGTTTCTTTAAAAGTTAATTAATGATTGACTTTGGCAATGAAGCCTATAACGATTTAGCAGTCAGCAAAAGAGAATAAAACGCAGAATTTTTAACCTTTTAAACAAGTCAACACTGCTTTGCCAGTAACTATCGAGTACCGTTTTTATGAGCTTCTGCACTGACTACAAAACAACTTAGCTTAGTTTCGGTTAGATAAGATTGCACAAGCATTAAGCTATTCACACTTGTGTTCTATAAGTTCTCAAATCTATGATCATGCCCACACTTTACACCATAAAGGTCAGCAATGGGCGACTAGTCAAGTCATTGGTTACTTCTGAATGTGAAAACAGCTAAATATATTTATTTGGAACTGCTTTTACAGCTTCTTACAACAGCTAAAACTGGGTGTGCCCATAGACTGGTGCGCAGTATGCTAACCTATTAAGATGGGGGTAGCAGGTTCGATTCCTACCCTAACCTTTAGTGTTTTCCGCAGACAAGCAATATAGATATGACCAACTACTTTATGATATAGAATATGGGCATGATCATTGATTTGTGGTGAACCCCTTTAAATATTACAGTGATCATCTCATTAAACTGGCAATGTATCTGCCGTTCTGCTTTGGCTGATCCTAATATTTTCTATATTGCATTGGTGAACGAAAAGTTTCCCTGAAGTCTTACCCTATGAGACCCCAAGACCGGACAGTCACAAAGCAGATGTGTTGAGGTTTTGTCACGCAAACTAGAGAACTTGCTTTGGCTGATCTTAATATTTTCTATATTAGGAGTTTGAGGTTACTCTTGCTAAGTGCCAGCACCTTTTGGCATGTCTACCACGAATAGCGTGATAAAGCCTTTTGCCTGTCGAAGTCCATTCAGCGATTCCCAATGTTTTGAGCATTGTAATCCGACCCAGTAACCAATTTTCTCTTTAACTAATCACGGATAGATAAAAATGTCCACTACAAAATTTTTTCTTTCATTAAACGCAACTTAGGAATTTTAAATGCTCTTCTAAAAAGCATTCAAGTCAGTGATTACTCAAACGCAAAATTTCTTCTTCTTCTTACGTGACCATCTCTTTTTTAACTTTTCTATTTTTTTTATTTTAACTTAAACTTTCAAACTCTGCACTTTAGCACCAATTTTTAGTTTTTATAAACAAAAAGAAATTTTTTTGTTTTCTTTAATTTTGCTTTTGCCTAGAAATTGACTAAAAGAAAAGTAAAGCAAACAAACACTAACAAATATTTCATTTTGAATTTTAAACAATAACTTTCAACTACAGATCATGATCAGTCAGCAAACACCACACCAACAACAACATCATCATCAACAACTGTTACAAGTGAGTGCATACAATCAACATTTGCAACCGCTGGAAACATTGACCACTTTGGGTCAAGAAAGTTGCCAAAATACTCGTAGCAGGAACATAACAGCAGGAGTCGTCTCAGCCTCAGCCAGTTCATCGCCTTCGTGTACATCACCCTTGCAAACCCAACAACTGCCCGCCATCAGCAGCGTTATAAATGGGCTCAATGGTGGCGTTGGTGGTGGTGCTTTGCATCACAATGGCCCAACAGTTGAAGCTGGCGGGGTTACCGTCACTACCACGCCCTATCATCAATTGGCCATTATAGCTTCACCCATTGTTATCACTTCGGCCACTTTAGATGGTTGCACAGCCGGTGATATGGAAGCTCAGAGTGTGGCTTTACAGCAATTGGGTGGCGGCAGAGTCAATTCAACAGGTATGGGTATGGGCACTGCTGTTGGTACTTCCTCGTTTAAAGCACGCCCCTCAGTAATGCATCCTTCAACATTGGCGTATGCCACCAATGCTTATGTTATAGGGGCACCCGGAACAGCGACAACATGTGCCACAGCTTTAGGCGGTTTAGAACAGACCATTGATGGCAGTCCTTTGTTATCGTTCTCTGAAGTGACCAACACCTTATTGAATCAGTAAAAAATACGAGGTGGGGAAATGGCAAGAAACGACTTATCTTTTAAAATTTGAGCGATTTTATTTCGCAAGGCAAAACAAACAAAAAAATCTTCAAATTAAATTTAAAAAACAAAAATCTACAGCTTCAGTATTTAAAACAAAATTTCTATTTTTTCCTTTCCCAAAACACGAACTTCTTATAAAATAAGTGATTTGTTAAAGCTTAAACTGGTAATTGTTAATTTCTATGGCTAATTTAAACCAGAGATCAGCAATGACTCATGATGCTTAATGTTTCATGTTCATGTCTATTGCAATGTTATTGCACCTCATAGTTTCAGGTACTTATAACAGACCAACCTAAATTAGAACGGCAAGCTAGCAATTATTTTAAAGCGCCATTGGCATATTCTCCACAGTAGTGTTAATCAGCTTGTTTAATAAAACCCACTAAAAACAAACAAAAATAGAGTTAAAAACGCTAGATTAACCAAACTAGCTAAAATTTCAATACTGGTCACCAATGACAAAACAAAAATAAAAAACCAATTGTTTTGCAGCTAACTTCACTACAAAAATTAGATTTTCCAAACACTTAGCTTTGCCGTCAAGTTATTTCGTTATGTTTCATACATTTCGTATGAGCATGAGAATCTTTAACAGATAAAAACGCTTGCTGCGGCAATTAAGGTATGCCTACAATACTCATACTTGACAATATTGTTGATTTCGGGGCTCTTTAACTCAATTGGATTTATGCGCAACTAGTTCTCAGCTGATCGAAAGCGAACTCATACAAGGTAATATCAAGGAAGAAGTTGTACTTTTCAATTTGTTACATCCATCTCTGTCTGTTTTGACAAATTACGAATATTTTAAACACAGAAATACTTTATAATTTCACCGTGTATGAATTCGTCTTGAGCTGATCCCAAACGATCTAAAGATACAAATATCTGTGCGTCTGTATGTGCTACAGCCGTAAATGAATTGAGTGAGTTTTAAATATAGAGGTCATTTGAGGCAACGTTTGAATCGAACATACTTGTGTTTGGTATGAGCGTTATGTGGAAGTTGGCTTCATATTTATTGACTATGAATGGAAGAAATTAATTAATTGCTGACCTTTGATTCAAAGGATTCTTTTTCTTAAGATTTTTTACACACAGAAAAATATAAATTTTTAAAGAGGGAGAGAGAAAGAGAAAATAAAAAAAATTATTTTGCTCTCTTTGTCTCTCTATTTCTCTTTATCAATTAAAAGCTTGTGTTTTTTAACTTTTATTTAGAGAAATAGAAATTTTCGTTTAGCATAAGTAAAAACCAACTAAAAAACGAAATGCTAAAGGCAAAATAAAAACTAAAAAATTAAATTAAATTGTATTTCAAAAAATATATGTTTTATGCAACTCAAGATAAATTAATTAATATTCTCCATGACAAAAACCAACTATTCATTCCATTTAATCTCAAGTTTTGTACCACAAAGAGAAAGACAAAAAAAAACATTTAAAAAGAGAAAATATTTTTTTTTAAATATTTTTGCCAAATAATAAATAGACTAACGTATCTTCCATAAACTTATCAGCACCATAAATAAACAAAACAGCAAATCTAACTTCAAACTACAAACAGAAAGAAAATTCAAAAAAAGAGAGAAAAAGGAATCAGGGGTTAAATTATATGGCTCGAAATCAATCGAAATTTCTTTGGAATTTAAATGAACATTTCCATTGATATCGAATGCCGTAATTAGGCCCCAGCAGTAAATCGAAAATATTTGAAATGAATTCATGAATGATGTTAAAAATATTTATTGTCAACGCACCGATACAGTGGACGTCTGGCCCAAAAGTTATTAACAAAAGATTACGTACAGAGTGTATGTGGCTCCACATTAAAGGTTTTCAATTAAGTTTTATCCGTAAAAAGATCAATTGAGCTGTTATTTTTGTAAGTTATATAAGTCCACTTTAAAACAAAAATTAGTTGGGGGTAATTTTAGTAAGATATAGACTTAGAGCTTACTAAAATTACCACCCTCTTATTTAAAAAAAAAAAAAAAAAAAGTTGACTTATATCTCTTTTAAAAATAACAGTTCCATTATCAAATTGCTTAATTGTGCTAGTTTCCAAACAAGTTTCTTTTAACGAAAAAGTAATTTAAGAAAGAGAGTTCAAGAGAGAGCTGTTATTTTTTTAAAAGTGGTATAAGTCCACTTTATAAAAAAAAAATAGTTAGCGGTAAATTTAGTAAGATATAGACATCAAGTCACACACACTAAAATTAGCTTTGACGAATTTACAAAAATGAACTTATACCACTTTCAAAAATAACATTGCTTTGCCGATTTTTTTGGGTAATTACTTCATCACTCTTAAATTCGTTTTAAATATTTTTTTTTTTCATTAAACTTTTGCTTTTAATTTTTTTCTTAAACCTCAACTTAAATTTTTTTCTACAACAAAAAATCTTAAGAGTTTCAGAATAGAATTTAATACAAATAGCAACATACACAACTATAAACATATTTTATCATTCATTCAAATTGTATATAAAAAAAAAAGAAATAAATATTTTTTTAATTTTATTTTCTGTGATAAAAACAATTTTAAATATTTAATAATAAAAAAATAAAAATAAAAAAAATATTTAGCATTAAAATCAGCAAAATGTTTAAAACTTCATAATTTAAAAATTTAGCAAAAATCAAAAACAAACTTTAAGTTGATCATGAAAAAAGAATTGAACCAATCAAAGTCTTGGCGGTTTCAAAGCACAAAGCACGTTTGTCAGAACATGGGTAGTAGATGAAAAACCTAAAAAAATAAAGCCAAATTACCGCACTCGATTTCGAGCATTTCAAAATCGAAATTTTCAAATTAATTCATAAAAAAAAAAAATTTTTTATTTTATTCGATATGGAATAGCATGATATGGGCCACGATTTTTCAAACTCTTAAATGTGTTCATATCAAACAAGTTCCATTAAAATTTTCAAATTAATTCATAAAAAAAAAAAAATTTTTTTATTTTATTCGATATGGAATGCCATGATTTGGGCAACGATTTTTAAACTCTCATACGTGTTGATCTCAAACAAGTTCCATTGAAATTTTTAAATTAATTCATACAAGAAAAAAATAATAAAAAATATTTATTTGATTTTATCCGATATGGAATACCATGATTTGGACACGACTTTCAAACTCTCATACGTGTTGATCTCAAACAAGTTCCATTAAAATTTTCAAATTAATTCATAAAAAAAATTATTTAATTTTATTCTATATGGAATATGTACATTGATTTGGGCCACGATTTTTTTAATTTTTCAAACTCTCCAACATGATGATATCAAACAAGTTCCATTTAAGTTTTCATTTTATTTCATAAAAAAATTTTTTTTTTAATTTGATTTTATACGATATCCAATGCCGTGATTTGGGTCCCATTTTTTTAAGTTTTCAAACTCTAAACCTCTGGTAACCTTGTGCTAGAAGTTCTTATTATTTTTTTTAAATTAACTAAACAACCAAAGATTAAATAATAAAAAACTGCAAAAAGTTTTTTTTTATAAAAATAAAAAATTAAAATTTTTATTTAAAAAAAATACTAAAGGTTGTTACTCCAAAATATAATAATTATTATAAATAATAAAAAAAAATACATAAACTAAACAAGCAGCAAAAGAAAAAATATTAAGCAATTTTCATTCCATTATTACGTAAAATAATAGAAATAAAAAAATCAAACACTTAAAAGTTTCCTATTATTATTATTATTATTATTATAAAAAAATTACAATTAATTAAAAATAACAACAAAAAAATTAATAAAATAAAATTTCCTTTAGCCTGTAATTTAGCCAATCAAATGTTAGTGTAAAAAATTTATTATTAAAATGATAAAATAAATTTAATTTAAAACAAACATCTAGTCGTATACGTATACTATGAAATAAAACTAAATATAAAAAAAATTAAAATTGTGAAAACCCAGCAAACAAAATTTATTCAAAATGTAAATTTTTAAAGTTTTTAAATTTATTCAATCTTAAAAAAGAAATAAATATTTAAATTGTATAAAAAAAACAAATGCAATAAAATTAAATTGTTCAAAAACTTAATTGGTAAACTTTTTTATAAAAATAAAAATTAAAAAAAAATTACTAGAAATTAACTTTTTTCTCTCAAGAATTTCTTCAGCAAATTAAGAACTTAAGGACTTGAAACTAAAAAAAAGTAGGTTTTATAAAACAAAATTAAATATTTAAAATTGGCAAAATGTTTTTAAAAAAGAAATCTGTCTAAAACTAATAGCTCGTAATTAAAAACGTAAATAAAAGAAAAACAGTAAAGAAAATTATGTAAAATAACAATCAATTCATTTTAAAAATAAATAAAAACTAAAATTTTAAAAATTAAAAAAAAAATTATTTTATAGGGGTATTTTATATCTAAATTAACGCGGCAAACGTTTTTATCTGGTGTAAAAATTTACATGGGTTGTTCAAAAGTATGAGGACTTTCCTGCGAGTAAAGAAATGATTGTGTCATATTTCAGAAAATTTTTATTGCGAACAAGCAAACAAACAAACAGAAAATAAATTTTATTTTTAGAGATGACGCTTTAACATAATTGCTGAACTTACCGCTCCAATTTAGGTTGTTGTGTCAAATACAAACCAAAAATATAGTTTGGGCTGCTATACTAAATATGTTGCCACTACACTAGGCTTGTGTCCAACTAGTTCAGACGCTTTCAAACTTAGTCTCCGGCATATTAAGATATAATTTTTAAATTTAAAATATTAAAAAATGTAATCAAATTTATGGAATATTTTTCAATGGTAAAAGGTGGCCCAACCATAATTCCCGATGTTAATTGTGAGTCACATATTAACGACAAGTTTTTTGCCCAACTTAATTTGGCATTTCTTTGTTTCAGTCTTTGACATATTCAACCATGTAGATTTTTGGGCGTTCAAATCAAAATGCATTTCGTGTCTTTCGTGATTTTTTTTTTATCAGAATAATCAAGCAAATTTGTCCACAATTGGGAGAATCGTGAGCGAATTTCAGCAAGCCGGGTCTGCATATACATACAGTTCGGGACGCAAATTGCTGCTTTTTGCGATAGTGTGGCAGAAGAGCCGTCAACCTCGAATGGTGAATGATGTTCGCTATCGCGAGATCATAACGAACTTTTTGTGGTCAGAAATTAAGGATAACAGGATGATACCACTTGGTATACAGCCAACGAAACAATGGCTTTTTTGGGCGAGAAATGGCCGAGTTATCTCATACTGTGGAAATGTTAATTGGCCACCACGATCATGTGATTTGACACCGTTGCACTTTTTTCTTTGGGGTAATTTAAAAGAAAAAGTGTACATCACTAGGCCAAGAACAATAAATGATGAGATAATTCGGCACTTTAACGACATTGAACCTCAATTATCTCTCAGAGTTATTGAAAATATGGGTGATAGCCATGGCGAGCACTTGACCGATATTTTGTTTCACACATAATTGTCCTTTTATGACATGCGTTTTGGTTTTACCAGGCTATATTAAAATAACAAAAACTCACACTCTATTGAAATAAAATTGTAATAAAATCATTTCATTTCATAAATTTAGAGATCCCCCATCATATGTTTGAGACCGAGTTTGAGATGGTTTGAACAAGTTGGAATCAAACTATTTTAAAAAATTTCCTCAACTACAGATTTTTATACAACAACATAACAAAAACCTGTCTAACCAACCATCTTGTTATCGAAATTTTTTATATAAATTTTTCATAAATTTTACTTTAAAGTCTACGTAAACTTTTCTGAACAAGAAGGTAAATTATTAATTAAAAAGACTGTGCACGACTTTATTTATTTATAGAAAGAAAAAAAAAGAAGAGTGATTGATGCATTCAGTTCCAAATGTATTAAATACTCAACAATTAACACCTTATTAGCACCTAATGATTGAAATATTTCCAATAGAAATATATTTTTTTAGATCATAAAACAGTTTAAAACTATAAGCGAGAACGGCTAGACACACAACAAAAGTTTTAAACATAAAAATATTATGAATAAACAGGCAGATATTGTACAAAAAGTAAATGGAAATTTTGGCAAATGGCAATTGCGCACAATCGTGTTAATATTTCTGTGTAAAATACCCACAGCCTGGTTTACGGTGTGTGTAATTTATACGGCACCCACACCCCAAAAAGGAGATTATTACTGTCAACCTCTTAAGGATAACAAAACAAATTTAACTGCCAACTACTCGTACATGTCGTATAATTTGCAAAAGAATATACAAAGTACCGATCGTCAGTTTCAAGTGGATGCCTGCCACATTTACAAAATTAATTTGGAAACAAATTTTGCTTTTGCGAATGCTGAAAATTATACGAATCCTTTTATGAAGCCCAAAACGTTAAACGGCAAAGCTAATAACAGACTCATACCGTGTGATCATTTTCAACACAATTCCGAATATAAATCGTTGGTAACAGAATTTGATTTGGTATGTTCGCGTGAATATTTGGTATCGGTGACACAATCATTTCACATTCTCGGAGCCTTAATTGGTGCTCTGGTGGCCAATAGAGCTTTGAAACGGTAGGTTGCTTATAAAAAATGTACTTGTATGTTACCAGCAGACTCATTTTTCATTTTTTCAGTTTCAGTCCTAGAAGTTTAATGTTGTATGGCATGTTGGGTCAGATTTTGTGCGGAAATCTGACAGGTTTGGTAACAACATTTACACTGCACGTTTACTTTCGCTGCTTGACTTCAATATTTTGTGCTTTGATGCAAGCGGGCGGGCAAGTTATATGTTAGTAAACAAAAAATACTCACTGGGTATCTATTATGAAGATCACACACCCCTTGCCCGAAATGCAATGCAATGTAATGCAATGCAAAAAAAAAAAAAAAAAAAAAAAAAAAAAAAAACAGACAGAAATAGACTTATATCACTTTCAAAAATAACAATATTGAAATTTAACTGCTCATAGATATAGATCATGGACATTGACATTAGTATAGATTTGAACATAGAGAAACGGACAACGACTTAAGTTATGTTATGACGACGTTGTTATAAACATTAGAAAGTGAATCTTAACATAAACATGAACATGAACATTGACACTGGACATGAAATAGACATATAAATATACATAGCCATATAAATATACAATGACTTTCACAACGAAATGAAACACATAACAACATAAACATGGCCATAGATGCAGATATTGATTTAGAAATATATGGGCACAAATATAAACACAGACATGAACATTAACAGTGACATAGAAATATAAAATGACTTTCACAACGACATGGTCTTAAACGCTGTTATTTACGTGGGACATGGAAGTGGAAGCGGACAACGACATAGACGTGGCCATAGATGCAGACACTGACATTGAGATTGAAGTACATAGATAAAAGCATGAATAGGCATAGGCATGAACATGAACATGAACATTGACATGGACATTGACACTGAGATGCACATGACATAAACCACAATTTAACTAATAGGAATATTCAATGACTTTCACAAAGAGATTATTAGGAACATTAACATATTAACATTAAAGTGAACATGAATATAAACATAGATATGAATAAGAATATTTTCAAAATCATAATTAATTTCACTAAGGCAACTAGTAATATTGCCAGAAGAAAAACTTTTTTTAATAACTTTTGAGCGATTTCGTATTTTTTATTGCCTGACAAAAGCACTCCGAAGGCAGTATTTCATATAACTTTACACGCTTATCTTATTTTAGTAACCGATATAACTGCTGGCAAAGCTAGAACTATCATTGTTACACTATCCGAATTGTTTTGGTCCATAGGTTTGATATTACTGCCGGCCATTTCAATATTTTTTGATAGTTGGACTTATTTATATATTGCGATATCTTCGTCTGTGATACTACTGGTATTTTTGCACAGGTACTTAAACATAATAATTCTTTGAATAGAGAAACAAACATTTAATTGACTTTTGGAATTGCAGATGGATTGCAGATAGTCCACATTGGCTTTTAAAACATGATAAAAACGAAAAGACTTTAAAACTGCTTTTAGAATCAGCTGCCTTCAATAATCGCCAAATACCTTTAGATTTAGAATATCAATTGGAATTGTATGCCCAACAATTGAGAAACACAACAGACATGAATTATTGGTCTATATGGGATGGTAAAACACCCAGAATATTTATTATTTTGATACACTGGGCCTGGGTGGTATCAACTATTTTGTATAATGTCATGATATTAATGATACGCACACTGGACATTGAACATTTGCATGTTAATACAGCCTGTTTGGGTAAGTTGCCGCATGGAAAGGGAAAATTAAGTAGCAAAATGAAAAAATTAAATATTTCTAGGTTTTGCTGAAATGTTGGGTGTATTTTTGGGTTTATATTTGATTTTATATACCCGTCATCATTGGCTTTGGTGTGGTTATGTTATGATAATGGCGGGTTTGATAACATATTTAATATGGTTTATACCAGACACAAGTGAGTTAAAAAAAGGATTTTATGAGTAAAAAAAATTTATAAAAAACTTTAATTTTTTTTTATGTCGTAGTCAAAAAGTCGCGCAAAGTGGGTTATGAAATGCTGTTCTGGACTTTGCTTAAACTGGCCAATTCAGCCTCCTTGTCGATTCTAGCTACCTGCTCTGGCCAATTGGTGTCTGCAGAGAAGCATGCCATTTTAATGTTGTCCTCTTTATGTTTCAGCCGTTTTTGGTTGATTTTTGCTCCTTTTATTATTCTAACAACCAAAATTCACATTCTCATACCCATCACAGTGTTCGCTTCATTGGCTGTCAGCAGTGGTTTGCTGATGTGTTTTCTTAATGTGCACTTTTGGAATGACGAACAACCAAAAATTTGTAAAATACCTTCGCCCAACATGTACAAAAGAAATTCCACAATTTATCTACAGCGTCGTCGTAGTTCTTGTAATTCTGAATGGAGTTCAAAGAGTTCTGAGGGTGGCTACGACAATCCATTGACAATAAGCATAACCGATTTATGGCATTTGGATCGGGGAATGCACTCTATAGAAGAATTGGAAATGGATGATTGTTACAGCACAGGCACGACTGATGGGCCCATCATGACAGACATGCAATACAAGTCATGAAAAATTTATTTTCTAAGTAAAACAAAGTTTTGTGGCCTTTTCGTGTTTTTAATTTTAGGAATTCTAAATCTGTTTATGGGGTTTCAAATGTGCGCAAAAACGAAAACGAGCAAATGTTGGATGTCCGTTCCAACACTAAAACGCTTTTAATATTACAAATTTAATTTACAAAAAAAAAAACTTTTTAAAATGCAGTAAAATTATTTTATTTTAGAATAATATATGTTTGTGTAAACTAAAGTTTTGCACAAGCATGATTAAAATGACTGACAACCACTTTTTATTATAACATATATCACATGTTTATAGTGATGTATAGCTTTCAATTACAGCCCTTTAGTATAAACGTAGAAAAAACGAGCGAAAACATTCAATTTCATTAAAATATTTGCAAAAAATACTGCTACGGTTCGTTTGGAAATTGCAAAAATCCTTCAGAGCAACAGTATTGGGGTGTGACAGCATTTCAAAAAAGTTTTAAAAATACTGCAAAGTACCTTCTAAGTAATTGAGCGGTATATTACAAATCTAGAGGACCTCCCTTTTAAAACGGTGTGTCCAATCCCTGTGAGGTCCTTTAGATTACTAAGAAAGTATTTAAAAAAAATTTTAATTCCATCCTAAGCTAGTAATGTTTCACTGAGGGATTTTTACGTTAACCAGAGGAAGCATTAAAGATTACGTGTGTCCAACACACCGTTTTAAATTAACAAAAAATTACAGTAGAAAATAATTGAACCGTTAAAAGCTGATTTTAGTAAAGACACGCACCCTAAAAACGTTTAACGACCAAATAACGAAAATCATACTATGAAATAGAGATACCAGACGCTAATTTTGCTCATACCCAAATTGTTAGTGTTTAAGGAAACAAAATTTTTTTTAACAAAAGAATTTATTTTCATTTTAATTGATTAATTTAATTAAATATATACAGGTTAAAGAATATTTTATAAGCGTGAAATTAATTACGAAACAAATTTCTATAAAAAATTTTGTAGAACAAATTTTCTTCAGAAAACTTTTGATAAAAATAATTTTTAAATATTTTTAAGGAAAAAAATGATTTTACAAAATTTTTACGAAAACATTTTCTATTGAAAATTTTTTAGAAAAAAATCTAGAAAATTTTTAATAAAAAAAATTTTTTTAGAAAATTTTTGATGGAAAAATTTTATTTTAATGTTTTTGAAGAAAAAATTATTCTTACATAATTTTTATGAAAAAAATTTCTATAACAAAATTTTGAGAAAAAACATTTTTTTTTAATAATTCTTTTAAAAAAATTTCTTTACAAAATTTTTTTTTATATTTTTATCTATAGAAAATATTTCTGAAAAACTTCTGTAGAAAATTTGTAAAAAAAAGAAATCTCCTTTTGAAAATTTTTTAAAAAATTTATAAATAATAAAATAGCCATTTTAATTAAAACAAATAAATTTTAAATGATTTTTTTTGTGAGTGAAGGAATATTTTTATTGCCCAAACATTTCCTTAAAATTGATAAGAAGTTTTGAAATGTCCAAACAATCAATTCGCTAAATTTGCTAAGGTAAGGCAGACGTAAGTTATCATGATTTTATGATTTAATTAAAATCAAAGTGTTAATGACGATAATAAAGCCCCGGCAGCGGAGCAGAGAATAAAAATAATTTTATTTTTATTTTTTTTTAACATGAACAAACTAATTTTAAACTAAAATAGATTCAATTACTTGACAGAAAAAGAAAATGCTCGCATATAAAAAATAAAGGTGATTAACAAGGTGTGTTTGTTGTTGGTTATCTATTTGTTTGCTAACACGATCTCTTCAAGTGACTTAATTTTCTCACAGACAATTTGAGAATGTGCAAAAATTATCACCTTGTCTAACAAATATTTACATGAAATAAATCCAGATAGAGGGAAAAGATTTGTTCAATGCTTTTGGCAAACAATATAAATTCAATTCAATTCAATTTCTCTTTCTTAGTGTCCAGCTAGAGAGTGGTGCCTAGCGGCCTATGAATTTTGTATGCTGATTTAAGATTATAAAATTGTTGAGGGGAACTTGTTATTTGCTAGCAAATCAGACTTCATTAACACCTTTAAGCCAATAATTAATAAATATTTACTTGTAGAAGCCAATTTTTTTTATTTTTTGTTTCAATTTCTATCATGAGTTTAGATGATAATGAAGCCTAGAAAATTCATTTAATTTAATTTAATATTTTCAAATTAAAAATTAACTACAAAATCAAATTAAATGCAAGTCAGTCGTTTGTTTTGTTTGAAACAAATTTGTGTAAAAAGAAAGGGAACTTAATTATAATTAATTAATTATATTAAGAGCTTAAATTGTTCATCTCATTAAAATTCATTTTCTTAAAACTTTTAGTTAAATTTCTAGCCTTTTTGTTTTAATTTGGTGCGGAAACTGTTGTTTAAAAAATATTCTCAATATTGTTCTAGTTTTTTCTTACATTTAAATAATTTTAAAATTAATTTATATTTTGCAATAAATTTTTTATTTATTAATTAATTAATTATGCCACCTGCCGTAAAAGGCCATGAGAATAAACTTGATTTTTTTACAGTGAGAAAAAAAAGAAACAAATAGAAATGTATGTAAAAAACAAACTACCAGTTGGAAAACAATTTAAAGCAGCAATGGGCTAACTAAAGAACGAGATATATACTATATTCAGCCGTAAGCGGCTCATATGAGTACATGAAAGCAGCATGCATGCCCAATAATAAGCTCACCCCAAATAACAAACCATCAAGCTGGTACAATATTCATTTCATTAAAAAATTTTACTGGAAATTTCAAAATAATCCAAAATAGCTTCTGAACGAACCATAAAAGATTGCAAGCTGGAACATATATCACTTTAAAGGGGAGGTCGTCTAGATTTGTAATTTATTACCCAAGTACTCAGAAGTTATTTTAAACTATTTTAAAAAAAATTTTTTGAAATTTCCATATACCCCAGTACTGTTGCTTTGAGGGGTTGTTACCATTCCGCACTTTACCGAGGTACCATTCCCGATTTTGCCCAGGAAAATTACCAAAATCAAAAAGTAATTTAATCTGTGGGCTCTAAACTTTCTGGAAGTGTTTTAACATTTATGGAAATTTAAAAAAAAATTTAAAAATAATGCAAAGTAACTTCTGAGAATTTGGGTAGTAGACATATTTACAAATACTAAAAAACTTCAGGGTTTACGTTAAAACATATTTAACTCGTTAAAACATATTTAACTCCCCCAATTTTTTTTTATATTTTAGAAGGCAGTGGAAAGTGAAAAATATTAATATTTTGCTGACACAGTAAAGGGTATATAAGACTCGACACAGCCGAATTTACTTTTTTTCCAAATTGATTCGAATCGAAATACACAATAATCATATATCTTCTGCTTATTCTTCTTCTTCTCTTTTTTTTTCCTCTTTTCATTTTCTTCCTTTCATTTTGTTCTTTTTTTTTCTTCAGCACCTTTTCTTCTGCTTCTTCTTCTCATTTTATTCTTCTTCTTTTCTTATCTCTTTCTTCTACTTTTCTCTTTTCCTTTACTTCTTCACTTTTTCTTTTTATTCTGCTCCTTTTATTCTTATTTGTCTTCTGCTTTTCTTCTGCTTCTTTTTTTCTTTTTCTCCTTTTATTCTTCTTCTCTTTTTATTCTTTCTCTCTTTTTATTCTTCTTCCCTTTTTATTCTTTTTCTCTTTTTATTATTTTTCTCTTTTTATTCTTTCTCTTTTTCTCTTTTTATTCTTTCTCTTTTTATTCATTTGCTTATGCTTTTCTTCTTTTTCTCCTTTTCTTCTTCTTTTAATTTTCTTTATATTTTCCTTTTCTTCTTTTTTTTCTTCTTATGCTATTTTTCTTCTTATTTTTATTCTTCTTCTATTCATTTTTTTCTCTGTTTCTACTTCTTTTCTTCTTCTTCTTTTCTTCTTCTTCTTCTTATTTTCTTCTTCTTCTTTTCTTCTTCTTTTTTTCTTATTCTTCTTCTTTTCTTCTTCTTCTTTTCTTCTTCTTTTCTTCTTCTTTTCTTCTTCTTTTCTTCTTCTTTTCTTCTTCTTCTTTTCTTCTTCCTCTTTTCTTCTTCTTCTTTTCTTCTTCTTCTTTTCTTTTTATTTTTCTACCTCTTCTTCTCGTTTTCTTCTTCCCCTTTTCTTCGTTTCTTCTTATACTTTTCTACTTCTTCCAATTTTCTTTATATTTTTCTTTCCTTCTTTTTCTGTTTTTCTTCTTCTTTTTCTTCACCTCATCAAAATCTCCGATACTAAAAACTGGCCTATCAGCAGTTTAAAAGTGGCGAATGCCTGCACAAACTCTCTTTAGACAAGCCAAGAAGTTACAAAGATTTGCGTTGCCCTTAAAAATTATATAACACTTCCCGATTTCTGAATAAATTTACTAATCCAAAGACAAACGACAAAAAGCAAACAAGCAGACAAGCAAATTTGTTATTTACCTTATTTGCATTCAAGTTAATTTATTTTCATCATATTTTCTTTTATGATTAAAATAATTAAAGCAGCAAGTGAGCCAGCCAGTTTACAATTAAAAGTAAACTAAAGCAGATCAACAACAAGATACAAGCAAGTGCAGTTTCTAACAAGACGTGGTTACACGAGTTAGAGTATTTCAAACACAAGCATGCATGTTTGTGCAAAAGTGAAGTCAACTTTTTTTCGGCGAGAGTGAAAGAAGAATTTTATAGTGAGTTGCCAGCCAAGTGTCTTACCCGTCTAAAACCATGTATTTCTTAGAACAGCAACAGGGTTCACCAATTTAAGGGATAAGTAGGCAACGAAGAGGCTGAAAAACTCGTTAGAAAAGATGCAGCTACTGGTTTCATTGACCTAGGACTTTTTTTCGAATTGTCTTGGAGTTTTATGAAGCTCAAGATAAGGGAGTGGTTTGAAAGAGAATCGTAACAATATTGGTAGGATACAAAGAATATGAGGGTAGTGAAAACATTTATACTATTCCGTTCTGGAAAGATAACATATGCGCATTGTCACGGGATTCATGACTGGACATTGCAGAGTATTGAAACACTTGGTAAATATAAGCATAGGTCAAAACGGCCTTTGCAGGTTATGCAACGACGACAAAGAGCCTTGAGATAGAAGGCTTAGGCCACAGTGGCCTTCATCACTCAGAGAGATCACATAGACGTTGTTTTTGTACTAAGTGAAATTTTCAACGTTTTCTAAAAAAATTTCACGAATACAATTGAGAGAAACTGTATTCCCAGGATGATAGGCCTATCCATTGTCGTTGTTTTCCATTAGGTCCCATTCCTTGAGATAGAAGGGCTTGGCCAGAATGGCTTCATCTCTTTATAAACCCCTTTAAATTCAGTACATATGTGAAGAATACGTACGGAAAACTTTTTTTAATGCATGCGTTATTTTTAAAAAAACGTATTTAACTAAACGTATTTATCTTCACACATATTCGAAGTAGTCATTTATGGATTATACTGTACACGGGCGTGTAGCCTTGTCAATACAATGAAAATTTTAAAAATTTTCATAAAAATTTTGGGGCATAATCATGGTTGCACTAAAGTCGGTATCTTGTTAAAAACGACTTTAAATTCATATAATTCTTATGAACAAAAGTTAGCTTTTATTAAAAGCCTACTCTTTTGTGACTATGATTATGGCCCTTTGTGTTTATTTTTAAAGTGAAAAACAAACTTGTTTTTTATAAAGGTTTTACTGTATTGTAAATATTCACTGACTATTGATTTTGTAACAAAACTTTTTTGTTCAAGTTAAAACTATTTTATTAATTTATTATTTAGAACGATAAATCTTGGCTAATAAGGAAAAAATCAGCTTAAGTCGATTTAAGTGAAAATTGATTTAATGTCTTAATTAACTCAATAATTTTTTTCATTGTGGTTCAGGCATAATTAACGAAATGTTAATCGAAATACTTTTATAAGAAAAACTTTTAGGGCTTTTGAAGTTGTGTTGCTCGTAAATAACTTAATAAGACATAAGTGCTTTCTCCATATTATCATAGAAATATTTTACATATTTTCGCTTGCTTTCTTGTATATTTTTCCTTTTTTCATAGTTTTAATGGAAATTTTTTATTGAATGAAGGCGTGTTAATGACCAGCAAACAGTTGGAGGCAGGCAGGTATGAGTAGTTAATTAAAAATATTTGAAAAACGTTTTATAACTCTTTACATAAAATAATTTACTTTACTTGACACACTCTTGAACGTTAATTTTATTTATACTCGCAAATTATTCAAATTTCCACATTATTTTAATAAAAAAAAATTTTAATCTTCTTAACAGGTTCTTGATTTATTTTTCTCTTGATTATTTAAGTTGTAAATGGAATGAGTGCCAGTTAAACTGGTTCACCCCTTTGTAAAAATTATAAAATAAAAATATTTTTGTTTTAATTATTAAAATGAATTTGTTTTACGTATTAGAGAATGAATGAATAAAGTAAAAATATACTTTTAAATGTTGGCTTGCAAAATTTATTAAGCAAATTAAATCGAATTGATAAAAAATAAAACAAAAAACTAACAACAACAACAACACCCACTGTCACAGCAACCACTATGATCGTATTTTCATTAATAATTTTTAATTAAACGAACGAAAGATTTTGAGAAATCTTTATTCGTAGCAACGACAAAGACAAACGCAACAGTAACGACAACTTTATGTTTAGCAAAAGGCCAGGCAAAGGGTGTTTGTTAATTTTGCCGATAGTTTTTCTTGTGCTTGTTTTAGAATTATTAAATAAGAAAAAAAATTTGTCTTTAGTTACACAGCGTATCCCAAAGTGTTAAGAACGTTTGGTTGTAAGGTCGGTGTAGTTCGGTGGTCGTGTGCGTTTCATTGAGTGAAAAAGAATTAACTTACAAAATAAAAATATTCTTATTTTGCATAAAAAGAAAATATTTTAGTTTTTTTTTTTAATTAATTGTTTGTTGCACACTGCAATTTAATTCATTTATTTATTTTCAATTAAAACGAGGCAACAATAAAACAAGCAAAAAATAAATAAATTTTAAGAAGACAAAAAAAAAACTATTTTTAATTGAGTCAAATTGATTTTGAATGCTGTTTTATGTGAAATAAAAAAAGTAAGGAAAATATGTGCGTATGTACACACATAACGTCAGCTGATATGCAAAAGGTTGCTGTGACCCAACAAACCATTTTTAATTTCATATAAATAAAATTTTATTAAAAAAATAATAATGCAAGCGAGCTTAGACCTACTAAAACGTAATTTGTAAAAAAAAATTTGTTTTTATTTAAAAAAAAATAGTTATTTTAAAACTATTTGTTAAAGTTTTTTAATTAAGAAACATTTTATTTTTGTTTTTTTTAATTAAAATAAATTATTATTTTTTATTTAATTAATTTAAATTTTTTTTAATTAATGTTTTTTTAGTTTTTTTTTAATTTTGTTTTAAATTTTTTTTATTAAACAAAAATTTTTTATTTGTTTTAATTTTTTTTTATTAAAAAGCCAATTTTTTACATTCTTAATTTTTTTAATTATTTTTTAAGTTTTTTTAATTAAAAAATAATTTTTTTAAATAAAAAAAAATTTTAATTACAATAAAATTTAATTATTTTATTTTTTTAAGTTTTTTTTTTAGTTTTTATATTATTTTGTTAAAAAATTTTTTTTTATTAAACAAAAATTTTTTATTTTTAAAATTTTTTTTATTAAAAAACCAAATTTTTTTATTTTTGTAAATTGAAATAAAATTTAATAATTTTTGTTTTATTAAACATAATTTTATATATAATTTTTTTAAGATTTTTAATTAAAAAACATTTTTTATAATTTTGTTTTAAATTTTTTTTTAATTAAACAAAAAAATTAAATTTTTTTTATTATTAACACAACAAATCAATTAAAATCAAAATAAACAAATTTAATTGTCTGCCAAAAACTTTAAAAAAATTTTTTTTAATTTTTGTTTTATTAAAAAACATTTTAATTAATTTTTTAATAAATTTTTTAAAGCTTTTTAATTAAAAAACATTTTTTATAATTTTGTTTTTAATTTTTTTAAGTAAACAAAAAATTTTTATTTTTTTTAATTAAACAAAAAATTTAAATTTTTTGTTATATTTTTTTATTATTATTAATAACACCATCTATTATCAACAAATCAATTAAAATCAAAATTAACAAATTTAATGGACTTAAATTCTGCTAATTATTAAAAAAAAATTATCACATTTCAAATTATACAAAAAATTTTGTCAATTAATCTAATAGATTGACGAAACAATAAAAAACGATACACATATAATTAAAAAAAATTAAAGAGTGGAAAATATAATTTAGAAAATTTAATGGACTATTTCGAATTCTCTTTTTGCAACTTTTCTGTGCAGCGAAATTAATAAGAAAAATTGATTGAACAACCTTTTCAGAGGCCAAATTACGGCGCTTGATAGTGATGGAAATTTCGATCGGTTTCGAATGGCGTAATTTAGCTTTCAATTTTATTAAAAATCAATGTTATTTTTTCTATAGACGAAAACAGGACAGTGACAGTGCTGCTTTTCAGCAAACAGAGAAAAGTGGTTGGTTTTTATTACTTCCTGAGTGCACATTTTTTCCATAATAAAATAATATTTCCTAGAGAATTTTTCTCACTAAACACAAGCTTTTTCTTTGTAGAAAGGTTTTTTATTTTGTGTAAAAATAAATGAAATAAAGCGATACGTGTGTGCAAATATAAACTTGTTACGCACAAGTATAAAAGTGCTTTTATGTAAATTTTGTAAACTAAATTTAGAGACAATAATAATTTCTGATCGTCAAAAAGAAATTAATAAAAATATTTATGGTCCACTTTAAAAAAAAAATAATTCGATTACCTGTTGCGTAAAAACAACAAAAACCAATTGTGTAATTTAATTTCACTGTGTGCGAGTATAATTTGTAAACTAAAAAAATTAACAAAAAAAAATATTTCTCTCTCACTTAGAGAGAAAGACTGTCCTTTTGTTATTGTTTTAGCTGTCTCGAATGTGTTTTTGCTTTCCCAATTACGATTTATATAAAAAAAGGAATTTATTAAATAAAGCAGATGATGATGGTAAAGGAAAATTACAAAATTGTTAAAAAAATTTAACGATGAACAAAAAATAAATAAATAAACAAAAAAGAAAGTGTCAAAGTAAGCAAAAGACAGTGAACGACCATGTTGAATTTTGAAACTGCATTAAATAAAATTAATCAAAGTGTAAAATTAAAATTAAAAAAAAAAAAGAATTGAAAAATCAAAAAAAATTTTAATTCTAAATTATTTTCTATTTTGTATCCAAAAAATAATTGACGTAAAATTACATGAAAAATTTCGATAACGTTGACTTTAACGACCACAATAATTTTTTTGGATAAGAGGGGTTTACTTTTTACAATTATAATAAATTTTTTATTATTACATTTTTTTTTTTAAATAGAATAGAAATGTTTAAGAAAAAATTATTTTTTTTAATTAATCATGCTGGTGTTCAACATGAAAAAAAAACTTTAATAAAAGTGCATTGATGAGAGAATATGTAAGCAAAATGGAAAAATTTTGCGGTTTCATGCATGACAGCAAAATAAAGGGTTTTCAAACAAGAACTTTGCTTTTCAACAGTGAGTGAAAGACCTCAGTGCAGTTTTGACTTTGTAGTTTATGACATGTCAGTTTAGTAGTTTATTCCTAAAAGTAACTTTGCAGACTTTGATCAAGTCTAGTTATATTTTTAGCAACAAAATTGCAAATAAACGCAGTTAGAGCATCATTTAAAGTGGCAAAGCATTTGATTTTCAGTAATGCAAGCCATTTCTGTTTTATTAAACACTGCTGCCAGATTGCATAAAGATGTGTGGAAAGGCCCGAGATCTTTACGTGTGCTAAAGCTTTGATCCACTTTGAATTTATAATTGCCCAACGTGTCTTTCTTTAAAAAAAAAAAATAAATTTTTTATTTAAATTTTGATTTTAAAAACCAAGTTCTTGTTGAAAAACCATATAATTTGCAATGTCTATCCATCTAGGAGATTCTCTAATAATCTAAATTCAGCTCATTGCAATTCAATGTTAATTAAAAATCATAAATAAGCCGTTATTTTTGAAAGAGGCATAAGTCCACTTTCAAAAAAATAGAATTAGAGGTAATTTTAGTAGGTTTTAAGTGTATATCTCACTAAAATTATCGCTAACAAATTTTTTTTATAAACTGGACTTATACCACTTTCAAAAATAACAGCTCAAAAATTTAAAAAAAAAGTGCTTACATTGATTTTTATGAACATAAAATGAAATTCTTTATTTCGCAGCTTTAAAATTATGATAGGCGCACTATAGTTTGTTTTCTTGAAACAAACAAAAACATCTTGAACGGAACAAAATCAAGCTTCAACAAAAATTTTGGCAAAATGAGTCATGCAAATGGCACACCTGCTCCTCGCCCTAATTTCTCGCCGAAACTGGGTCGTCAAAATTTAGCTTTTATAGCAGAAAGTCCTGATATAAGTTCTAACTCTATAGAGCAACCCTCCAACACAACACATGCTAACGCCAACCTGCAACCATCATTAACTACAAAGACAACAGCGGCAACTGATATTATTGGCGAAATTATAGGAGATTTTGGTGTGTGGCAATTAAGAACGATACTCATAATATTTCTGTGCAAAATACCAGCCTCTTGGTTTATGGCCTGCATAATTTTCACAGCTCCTGAAGTTTATCCTCAAACGGAATTCATTTGTGATCCAACATCTTTACAACCCAACCACAGCATAACAGCCAATCAATGTTACTTGGAACATACCGAGACTCATCAGCAAACTGAGTGCACACAATTTTTATATGATTTTGATTTTCAATCTCTCATCATGCAATTTGATTTGGTGTGTCTGCGTGATATTTTCGTGGCTTGGACTCAGTATTGGCATTTGTTTGGTGTTTTAGTGGGTGGTGTGGTAGCCACCAAAATGATGTTGTTGTAAGTACAACAACAATTCTATTTAATTATTTAATTTTCTAAAGTGAACTAATTGTTAATGGTATTTTAGCATTAGTCCACGAAATGTGTACTTTATAGGACAGATTGCTCAAATCATATGCGGGATTGTGACGGGCTATGCACGTGATTTTAGTTTGCATTGCGCCTTTCGCTGTTTATCGGCCATTTGTTGTGCTATAATGTTTACCTCAGGTCAAGCTATATGTGAGTATATTTGGATCAATCTTTTTCTCCAGAGATAATAAACATCAAATGCTAATCTAGCAAGCAGTTTACCAACAGATTTCATTCTATGAATGAGCTGTTATTTTTGAAAGTGGTACAAGGCTCTTTTTTTAAGAAGTGGACTTATACCACTTTCAAAAATAACAGTTCAAATAAAGCATACAGCATCTACTAAATGAACTCTGTAAGCTAGCTGTCATTTTTAATTGGGCTAAGTAGCCAGAATCACTACGACTATAAAGCTTTAATTTGATGCAGTATAAAAAATCCTCTGATTAGCGTTACATATGACCCATATGACTTTAACTAGTTTTAAAATATTTAATTTCTTTCTCTTTTCAGTCGTCGATATTACTTCCGGTATTTATAGAATCGGAGCGATAATACTTTATGATACTTTTTGGTCTCTTGGTGTCATATTTTTACCCTCTTTATCGGCCTTTTTCAACAGCTGGACTCACATTTATTTGGGCATAACATTTCCCACTTTCATTTTAACTTTACTGCTGCAATGGACACCAGAATCTCCACGTTGGCTATTGAAAAATGGTGATGAAACTGTGATAAATCGTGTGGCAGATATTGTACGAACAGGAGCAGCTATAAATGATCGTCTTGATAAAATACCCGCAGATTTTACAGAAAAATTAAAGGAGTTAAGATGCAAAATGAAATCCGCTCCAGCGCCAGCCAAATGGTTAGAACTTTGGCAGGGGCCCAGGGCAAAAGTTCACATGATAGCAGCGCATTTGGCTTTGGCAGCTTTTATTATAAATTTCATGGGCATGTTACTAAATATACGTTCATATGGTAGAGATTATTTGGTGCCAAATACTGTGGCCATGGGTAAGTTGGCATAAAATAGAAGAAAATTGGGTATATATTTTAAAGAGGAAGTTGTGGTTTTTCTTTTGGGTATAGGATTTGCCGAAATTTGTGGCTGCTTTTTGGCTTTACATTTTACATTGAAATTGAACAAATGGAAATGGCAGTGGGCTGGAGGTTTCAATATTTTGGCCGGCCTATTGGGCTGTTTAGGCTGGTTATTTAGCAACACAGAAAGTAAGTGCAATTAAGTGAACTAAATCATTTTTGGAAAGCTAAAATTTTAAATTTTTCTATATTTAGTGGATACTGAATTAAAAGTTACTTTGTGGATGATTATTGCCACCGTGCCAAAGGCTGGTGTTTCCTGTGCCCAATCAATGATTTTGGCCTGCATGGCTGAAGTTATGCCAGCCCACAAAAAAGTTCCCTTTGTATTCTCAGTGGTAACTTGGGCTCGCATCTGGTTGCTGTCGGCTCCTTTTATTAATGTCCTTAAGAAAATTGATGTTGCTTTGTCTTTAAGTTCTTATTGCATGTTAAGTATATTTGGGGGTATTTGCACTTGTCTAATACTGACACCACAAACAGCAGCACTAGCTACTAGTGTTAACCAGCAAGATAAGGAAAAGCTTAAAAAAAATGTATCACCTTTAACAAAACCCTTGTGGGCTGTGGAGGTAAATGTAAATAATACTCGCCTTTAAAAGGGGAAAGGGGAAAAGAGGCAAAGGCAAAGGCAAAGACATTTTAAAAAATAAACATAAAAAAGACAATTGATATTTAGTAGGGAAAAGAAAAGCAAGTGTGATAATAAAATACAAATCAAATGACAGTATGGGATGGATGTACGTGTGTTATACTTAATAAATTTAAGAATAATTCTAAGAATTGTATTAAAAAAAAGTTTTCTTTTTGTTTTTACATTAAATTAAATAAAAATGTTTCAAACATACTCGTTTACAGAGAGCTTAAGGCATTTAATATTTATTTATGATTATGGAATGGAAAATAACAATCAATTAAGGTAACTGTAGAAGTAGGAAAGGAAGCCAATATTCAAACACACACATAAAAACTGAAATGTGATTGACAAGAAAGAAATGTTTTATTTTTTTCATGCATTTAAAAGGCAATTAATAAAAAAAATTAGTTTTGAATGAATAAATGACAATAAAAACGAATGTTTTCATTCTTTTCTCTGGTAGACACTCATGCAATTTTCACGATTTTCTATTATTTTTTTGACGTTTTCGTAATAATTTGCATGTGGAAACGCACTTACTGGATGAAAGAAATGTCTTTCATCCAGTAAGTGCGTTTCCACATGCAAGTAAGCAATTGTTTACAAGCTGAGTGTGCGTATTAATTACGAAAACGTCAAAAAAATAATAGAAAATCGTGAAAATTGCATGAGTGTCTACCAGAGAAAAGAATGAAAACATTCGTTTTTATTGTCATTTATTCATTCAAAAATAATTTTTTTTATTAATTGCCTTTTAAATGCATGAAAAAAAATAAAAAACATTCAAAGCATTCGTTCAGTATTCGTTGTCATTTTTATAATTTTATTTTATTTTATTAAAAATTAAGCCTGTGGAAATTTTAGAAGAAAAAAAATTCCGATATTTTTAAACAATTAAAAAAATACAAGAAATAAAATTTGGAAATCCTTTATTTAATTCAAAATAACAACAAATAATAAACAGCAAATTTAACAAACTGTTTCCACATCTTCCAGACAAAAATTTCGTTCATAGAGAGTATTTTGCAGCATAACGCACCCATTTTTAAAAAATACTACAGTTAATAGTTGATAAATTAGTATCATTTAGACACTAGATACAAAATTTTCTTCAGGACATTTTCTATTTTCATGAAAAAAATATATGTGTATGTTTTAAGGAAAAAATTTTAATTTTATTGAAACAACATTATAACTATTCATACTACTCGTTTTGTATACGTTGCGTTTTGGGAGTGTTTTCAACAATTTAATAGAAAACAGGCAATGCATTCATTCATATTCATTACACTTACTTTTTTTGAATGTTGTGATGTATTTGCTTTTATGAAATTATGTGAATTGACAAAAATATATTTGTTTTTTTATGATTTGATTCAAAGGCAACAAATAAGGCATTCACTCCGTTCTCTGGTGTCTACACAGTACAGAGCAAGTTCATTTTTAAAATATCATTTAATAAAAAAAATGGCTGCGCCATTGGTGTAAAACATTAAAAAATATGTGGTGTTGCCGCGTTAGTATTTTTTTTTTAAGCAAAAATATAAAATTGATATTTAAAGTTATCTTGCTAAATATGTACGTTGCTGTATCATTCTGTTCTTTTTTATTAATTAACCAGATGTCTTTGCCCGTCCTGGTCCTTTATTATGTGAGTCGGTATCCTTAGAGCCGATATCGTTAGAGAGAGTATGCATCAATTTTTAGAAAAATCCCAATTAGCATTTTTTTGATATTTCAATTAAATTCTAGTCTTTTTTGATCCTTCTGCCCTTATAATATAGCAGAATGTGTTCTCATATGCACAACTACCCGCGACTCTTTTTGATGAGTCATTTATGATTCCTTTTTTTTTGCTAGATCAGTCATGTTCAACCCTTTTCTAATGGTGGTCTGCATAACTAATTTGCGATTGTTACACAATTTGTTATTGCATTTTAAATAAAACACTTTTAAATCATAAGCGCCAATCATTTTCGAGTGCTTTTTTTAAACGTATATGTTGGAAACAAACATTTGTAAAGCGAACAAACAAACAAGCAAGCAGAAAATTCACTTTATTTTTATAGATTTCGTTAAATATACTCAATATCATGGTGTGATAAAACCAGGTAACACTAAGGCGACAGCTAATTCTTGCATGACAAAAGTGAAGAAACATCTCTGTGTCAAAGAGAGATCAAAAACGGAAACAAATTATTTGTTTCGCTCTAGCACACTGCTTGATATCAACCACCAGAAATAACTTTTGACAGGAGGGGCCTCAAAAGTTTTTGTAGCGTTGGTTTTTTTGTATTTTTAAAGTTTGAATTATTCACATAACTTTTATTTTAAAGAAGACTAATAAGTTAATTTAAAACGTATACTCGATAACACTGTTTTTCAATTTGTCATTTTACTTACTGCAAGTGTCAAAAAATTTCTTGCAAGATAATTTCGTTGCTACTTTAGCTGTAAGTTCGAAAATATTGAGTTTTTCGGACTTGTATTTGCATGTGAAAGTTGTTGAAGCTATAAAAGGGAGCTAATGCTCACCATGACTACTGTTACAAATATGCGCACCCTGTACTTTATTTGTGCAAACTTTGCAAAAATGAAAAATTACACAAACTTTTAAATGCAAAATTCAGCCAGTTAAATCAAGTGGAACTTGTTGTTTAAAGAGGATTTCTGTGCTTTCGCAAGCAAAATTAAAGCTTTTTTTATATTTTCGCTTTCTTTACAGGTTAAATAAATTTTCCTATGTAAGCAAACAAACAGTTTGTTAACGACCATTGAAATGTGAAAACGTTGTAACAGAAAAGAGAAAATTAAAGAAAGTAAAAAATATTTTAAAGTGCATCAACTCCAGTAAAAATAAATTAAAATGGATTTTTATGAAAATGCCATAATATTTGTAACGGGTAAGTGGGTGCGTAAGCTGTTTATCAAATGCTTAAGGTATAATTTAATTAAGCCATTTATTTATTATTTAATAAAATATTAAGTAGTTTTCAAAGCCGTTTTGTTTTAATAGTTTTGAAAAAAACCCCAAAATTTTTCAATACTTGTAAGCCATTCAAACAGATTTCATCATCATCATCATTAATGTTGTTGGTTTTTTATAGAAAATCTTATCTAATAAACAAATAATACGAGGGTTTCTGTTTATATTTTGAACAGTTTTATCAAAAAAAAAAAAAAAATCATGTAAACGTTAAGTTTTTTGGATAAGAAGGAAAGTGTTTACAGATGCCATCTGTGTACTTCTATTGATGCTAGCGCACACACAAGTTTTTCTTAAAACACTATTATAAATTACTGCCTGCTTTTTATTAAGCTTGAAATATAATTAAAAACCCTCGCATTTTCTTTTATATTTTTTTAAGTAAAAGCAAAAAAATTGCGTAATTTTTTTCCAAATAATTTTTCATTCATGTTTTTCCTTTTTATTTTCATTCTCATTCACTGTAGGAGCTACTGGTTTTGTGGGTAAAACTTTGTTAGAGAAATTACTTTGGAGTTTTCCACAACTTGATTGCATTTACATGCTGATACGTGAGAAGCACAATAAAAGTGTTGAACAGCGTTTTCAAGAGTTTGTAAAGCATAAAATCTTTGAACGTTTACATTTCAATTATCCACAGCGTTTGAAAAAATTAAAATATTTGGCGGGAAACATTGAGAGTGAAAATTTTGGTAAGTTTAATTCACAACACACAAGCAAACCAATTAAAACAATAAACTCACTCACTGCATTCAAAAACAGGTCTTAGTGAGACTGATAAGCAATTATTGTGTACCAAGGTCCATATTATATTTCATAGTGCGGCCACAGTGCGTTTTAATGAAAGACTTAAAGTGGCGGCACGTGTAAATGCCATAGCTACCTGGAATTTACTGGAATTGTGCAAAGAAATGCCTTTGCTTAAAGTGAGTAGCACAAACTGTGTTTAGAAAATGAATAATATTTTCGTTCTACAGAGTTTTGTTTATGTTTCCACGGCGTATTGTAATCCTGGACGCAAATATGTAGATGAACAAATATATCCCACTTTGCCACCAGTAAACTGGAGACATTTTGTGGATTGTACTTTAAAAATACCGGATGAATATTTCAATAGTTTGGCCAACTATATTAAGGTTTATTTGTTTAATAACTAATGGCATGTCTTTAAATCATGTTCAAAATTGCTTCTTCTCTCTTACTAGGGACCTCATCCCAATACCTACACCTTTACCAAATCTATAGCCGAACAAATAGTAAACGACTACAAACATTTAGTACCCATAGTGATTGTACGTCCCTCTATAGTAACAGCAGCTCATCGTGAGCCCTATCCCGGTTGGATTGATAATATTCAGGGTATAACAGGCATAATGATGGAAATAGGCAAAGGTTCTATTAGCAGCATTTTGGGTGATAAAAATATTATATGCGATATAATTCCAGTAGATTTTGTGGTAAATTCTATGATTTTGACAGCTCAAAGGGCAATAAAGGGCAGGTATTTACACGTAATTTAATTTTTACTTCAATTTCTTTTTCATTCAATACTTTTATCTAAGGGTTTATATTTCCAATTCAACTTCTGGTCTTACAAATCCCATTACTTGGGAGCAATTGGGTTGCTTAACACTGAAATGGTCTCGCATTTACCCCACTCAAAAGTTGCTGATGTATCCATATTTCAAATATCGCAAAAATCATTTCTTTCACGATATGGCCGTGTATTTATTACATTATATACCAGCCATTTTAACGGATTTGATAACGGTATTTCAGGGGGGTAAACGTAAAATGGTACTGCCCATAGCCAAGAAATTTAGACAAGCTTGTTTGGCAGGTGAGTTAATTTTGTAAAGATTTTTACTGCCACAATTAGGCCTTAAATATTTAATCCATTTTTTAATTGCAGGCAAATGTTTCTCTCTTAATGAATGGATATTTTTGAATGGCAGCCGTTACATTTTAGCCGATATCGTTAAAACTAACTCTTATTCTTGTTTGGATTGGAATTTACAAACTCTAAATTACGATAATTACATAAGACAATTTGTTATTGGAATACAAAAATATTTGCATCACGAGCACACACGTGAAAACTCTAATAAATTTAAAATAACAAGGTGAGTATAAAGAAAAATCAATTATTTAAGATTTTAGCTTAAAAAAATATTACACAAAAATTTACCTCAACAAAAAGAAAGTCAATAGGTTATGTTGCACAGGGTCTTTTGACGGTCTTTTTGTGATATCTGTATAAGAGGAATTGAAGAAGGAAAAAGGAAATAAATAAGAAGACAGGTAGAAGAAGTTGAGTATCACTTAAGCCAATTACTACTCCTAACGAATGAAAACAATAGTCTATTAGAATGTCCAAAACCAAATACCAAAAACAACCTCAAAGCATTTCTATAATTGCTTCCAGTTTTGTTAACAATAAACAAACAATTTTGTTTATATGTAGTGTGTATGTATGTATGCATGTGAATAACATGAGCATGAACGTTCAAGCATTGCTATAACAGCAACAATTGCTGCGCAAAAGAATTAATTTTTTTAATGCAGCCGTGGTCAAATACATAAATTGCAATTTTATAAATATAATTTTATAAAAAAAAATTATAAAATTCAATAAAGAATACTTATAAAACGTCCACACTTACTTTGAGCAATATCACCAGAAAACCTTCTTGACCAGGCGTGCACTTGCTGCTTTTTGCTTGACAATTTTGCAAATTTGATTTCTTTTGTGGTAATTAACCTTTTATATTTCTTAAACTGCCATTTTTAACACTTTCAACTCACAAAACACTTTTTAAACAAAACTTTTCACATTTATAAATTAAGAAAAAGAAATTTATTGCTTACACAACGCGGCACTTTAACTAAATGAATAAATTTCACAATGATGACTTGCAATCACTGAACATACTTCTTGGCATATTATGTAGAGTAAATATTTTTAGGTGGCCAGCCAATGTTAGTAAAGCACTATTTTTTTTTAAATTTATTTGCGAAAATATATAATAAATAAAATTTATAGTTTTTAAAATGTATGTAAATGATAAGAGAGGTGAGCTTAAAAACGAATGCACAAATTCTAGCAATAATATATATTTATATTTTGTATGGATATTTTCTTTAGACCAGCGGTTTTCAAATTTTCTGCGACCCACATAAGAAAAAAATAATTATTGGCGGCCCCTTTATAAGCATTAAAATGGCTATTTTTACGCTTGAGACCTTATTTTATAAACTGAAGAAACTACGCAAGTTGGTGCGAAATATCGATATAAAATAAATTTATAAAATAAGACCTCAAGCTTAATAAAATAACCCTTGAAGTTATTACGCAGCCCATAGTTTGGAAATCGCTTACAGTGGACTTAATACAGTACAAATATTGCTTGAGGTATAATTAAAGAACTAGATTCTTAGTCTTTTGATGTGGGCGATTTAGTTGTGAAAAAAATTCCTCGGAAGTTTTCTCTTTTCCCTTTTAGATGAGAAAAGAAAGCAGCATCTATAACAGAAGCAGGTCGCCCTTTAAGAATTTTTGATTACCTAATAAATTTATTAAAAATTTTATTTTTCTGGGTTTTCATGATGCTAGTTATTTTTTTTTAAAGCTTAAAAATTAATTTTAAATCCTAGAATTAGGAACGGAAAATTGGTCAAATTTAATTTTCAAATACTTTTAAATTTTTCTTAAAATTTTTAAAAATAAATTTCAAAAAATTCTTTCATACACTGAGCAAAATTAATGTGCTTTCATTTTATGTTTCTTTTCAGATTCTATTGGTCTTGGATATTTGTGCATACTTTTATGATTTTAATGTTAATTTATATATTTTTGTAGTTAATTTTTATTAAAAGAAAATATTTTTGTGTTTCGTTACAAATTTAAGGGTCAGTTGTTGGATAATAAAATAAAAAGTTTACAAATGATTAAAATTAGTGTTGTTTTTTAATTGTCAAGTTGAACAGTGATGTGGATTTGGTCCCAGTGTAGGATAAGTGCGTAAACGTTGTAATTCCAATATGGTTTTCAATTCCATTATATGAACATAATCCCGACGCACCGACTCTATTAAGTTGCTATGACGTTTAATCTTTTCCATTCTATTGAAAAGGGGTTATTTGAGACACTTTTCTATAATTTTTTAATAACTTACTTTTCATTTTGTTCCCTTTTCATTTTCTCTTCAATCATGTAATCACGATTTCTTTCCAAGAAAGCCAGTGACACCTTGTTTTCATCAATTTGTCGATTAACTTGTTTGTTGTTGCGTTTAATTTCATGGATTTGCTGGCATGTTTGGGAAATTTTCTCATTTCTAGACAGAGATTTGTGTTAATACAGTATAAATTTGCAATTCTTTTGGTCTGCTTCCACTTACAATTTCATTATTTCTTTTCTATGACCTGCTAACTTTTGTTCCGCCACTTTTTCCAGCAGACCCACCGTGTTTAGCAATTTGTGTTTTTCGGCTTTGATTTTCTGCCAATTCCTTAATATATTCAGAAATTCTATAGAGACTTTACATTTTCCTATAACATAAAGCATATTATTTAAATATTCTATGTTCGCACTGACGACCTTGTGTTCCCATTCTTTGTAAATGACTTGGCGTCTAAAAAAGGCCACTTTTTGTATGGCTTTTATTTTTCTTTGGCCAGCTTCCTAAAATTATAAAACAAAGTTTAACATAAAGGTTATAGTGAGCCCAGTGAAAACTTGCCAAAATCAAAGCATTGATGTCATTTATATCATCCTGATGCATAAGCACACAATTTTGTAAATTCTTTAAAGAGCCCTCAATATTTAACTCCACTTGGCCCATAGTTAAACGCAATTCCAGGGTTTGATCTTGCACGGATTTTAGCTTGAATTAAAAAATCAAAATTAAAAAAATAAAAATAAAATAAAAGGAGAAAAATAACTTACATATTCCTCTTGGGCCTCCTGCAGCCGGTGTATTGCCTCTGTTTTTGTGCTTTTTAAATTGGCCAACTCCTTGGCATATGAATTCATGCCTGCACAACCATCAGCCAATTGCAAATTGACGGCCCTAATTTTTAATTCCATTTCCACTTTCTGTCTGCGAAATTTTATAAATTGATCCCAGTACTTTGACTCCAAAGAAACCGGGCTATTAGAGGCATCATCCAAACTATTTAAACCCTCCAAATACTCAAACACATCTTTGGGCAATGGAAAAGGAAATTTTGGTTGCAGTTTTGAATTAACGCGCATGGAAAGTTCCTTGCAGATGAGTGTGGAATTTAAAAGTTTTGGCGAAGTCTTGGGACGTTTTTTAAATGTTTTATTCATTTCGGGTCCCAAATGTTGGGGTATAGTATTTAGAAATTGGCCTCTAAACTGGCGTTCAATGGTTTTTTGTTTCACTGTGAGATTCTCAACCTTTAAACGTAAATCTTCTACAGACTTGGACCAAAACTCATAAAGTTTACCATATTTTTGTATATAATCGCTAACAGAGTTAATGTCGGCTCTAAATGAAAAAAAAAGAAAAACAGTAAAAAATCTACTCTGTCAAATCTTAAGTAGCCCATTTACATTTACCTTAATGTCTCTATGGATTTCAGCCATTCAAGTTTCTTGAAATACATAATTTTCGTATTGAAATTCCTTAAACGCACATGCTCTATAGCAAAATCGTATTTTAGTTTCTCAATCATTAATTTCGTCACATTTTCATTCAATTTTAAAATGTACGAAGTCTTAAGCTCGTTAGTTTTGTGCTCATTTTCCTTTAAAATTCTCAAGTATTTTTTGCGATCCTCTTCCAACAGCCGACATTTCTCTTCGTATTCCTTTAAGGCTCTTTGATCTTCCAAAGTGTATTCGGCGGGTTCTTTTTTCGTTAAAAACTCTGGTATGGGTATGTCTTTTTTGATTTCTTCTTCCCATAATTTTTCCAAAACACCATCCATCATGGCGATTAAAGCTTGTGCCCAAAATTCCAAAGACCACAAAAGCAAACGTCCTCTCTGTGCGGTTACGATTTCAGCTTCCTTTTTGCGTCGATTCACAGCCTTGATCTCTGAGTCATCTACTTCCATTATGAGTTTAACAATCTCATCCTTTTGCCATGCAGGCACTGAAAGTTTGGGAGGCTTAAACTCGGATTTACCCAACAACTTAAGCATACAATTGATGTTGTTGTAAATTTGAGTTAAAGTGTTGTTGGTGTCTAAAATGGCTGTCATTAGGTCCTGCTTAATTTGTCGTATTTCCTCAAATTTCATATTAAATTCGGTACGCAAACGATCGGTTAGCAAAATTCGTATTTTGGCATCTTGATTACACATTTGATTGCCGGTAACAACATCAACATCCTGCATGGCCAATTCAGCGCTCATAATGTGCTCATAAGCCGTGCCTTTTATCTTAAAATAATTAATTTTTGGCTGTGCCTGGTTGTCTGCAAGCTCATCTTCCTCAGTTACCTCTTCACTTTCCATTAAATCCATTTCATAGAAACGATATAAATCAAAAAATTCTATAAAATTTTTGGTTCTTAAGGGTAAACCAAAATTTTCCAAATGAAAATGTGAAAATATGGCTCTCAGCTTAAAGGTTATACCCTGATTTGAGCTTGTTATAATTCCATACAGCCAGTCTCTTATTCTGCACTGATCAGCTATGGCTGCCTCTAGGGAACTGCGCTCAACTTCACATAACTTTTGAGCTTCTTGAGTAAGTTGGGTTAACCATTTGTGATTTAAACAAAATTTTTTAAAAATACCCTGAGATTTACCAGTCACCAACATGTCATAATTAATGAGCTCCGTCACTTGCTGCTTTACAATTTGAATTTCTTTCAAAAGTTCATCTCTAGCTTGCCATTCTGCAGGTGTATGCTCAACTATAACATTCAGTTTTGATTGATCAATCATGTGGGTTTTAGTTAAATGGGGCTCTACCATGAGCAGTGACTCGTTAGTGAAAGTATTCTCGATGGTGGGTATCCCGGAAGAAGCAACTCGCATTACTTTAATGCCACCACGTGAGTACATGTAAACAAGGTATCTGCAAGAGAGCAATAAAATTGTGTTAAATTAAGTGAATAAGCGAAATAGGATAATTAAAGACAGAGAAACGAAGTCACAAAGAAAATTAAAGCAAATTTTGTGCAGTTTTGAAAAGTAATTGACATGATTAATACACTCTTGCTAAAGAAGAATTAGGTCAAAATTGACCTATTGTGACACTACTATCAAGTTACAAATTCTTCCTCAGAATTCCCAAGCTTTCTTGGGTGATTTGTCCAGCATGTTAAATGGTTGTAGGTGGTGATGCTCTAAATAACGAAAATGGGTCCAAATTAAAGCATTATAGTGACACAATATGTGTTCTGCTGTCTCTTTGTCTTCGTTACAAAACCTGCTGAAGTCGTTCAGACTGACCCTTATATATGCCAGGTGTTTCAATATTCTGCACAATGCCCAGTCGTGAATCCCATGACAATGCGAATTTTTGACCGAGTTATTTGTTCTTTTCCGAGAACGGAAGGGCATTAATATTTTCGCTACCCTGATGTCCAATCTTTCCAATCAATATTATTGCGATTCTCTTTCAAGTAACTCCCTAATCTTGAGCTTTATAAGGCAGTCCACGGAATGGTTTTAGACCACTGAAACTACTAGCCGTTCTTTTGCTTGCGAGTTCGTCTGACTTCTCATTGACTACATAAACCTTATGACCTGGCACCCATATGAAGTGGATTGAAATGATACTTGCACTTTATAAAGGAACTCAACAACAACAAAAAACTGACATCTTTCACTTTGATATGTTTTACCACATTTCTATCTCTACGGCATGATTACTAAAAATTTAGTAGCGACTAATTCATTTAATTGAAAGTAATTTGCTTTATTAGCAGTGTAGCCTTCTTACGTTTAACTAATTCCTCCAGCTTTTACCGACTCCAGTAAAGCATATCTCGTTTGCTAGTATTTGTTTGGATCTGCCTCAGTTTCAGTTACGCAAGGAAAGAGAAAGATTAAAAAATGTTTTAAAATATTCTAAATTTTTACTTCAATTTGTGTTCCTAAAAGCTTAAGCTGGAACTACTCCCACCTTAAGTGAATAGGGCAAAGTACAGACACGAGACGAGAGATCCTTTAACAGCTTTTCCATAATAAGAAAAAAATCGTTCACTTACTTGGCCATAAAACAATCCAAAACTTTTTGCACCACTCTGGGTCTGTATTTAATCTGTAGTATCTGGCAGACACCATATGGCCTTGGGGATTTCCTGTGAGTACGATAGTGTATATAAGTGCCATCCACACCCCAGGTCAGCAAATTAATTGAACTTGCTATGCCGCTAATATTAGACAAATGGTGGGTCTTTATGGAGTGCATTACCACCAATTCGTTGGTATCCGTTTTAAAATTCAAATAATCCAGAATACACGATTCCACACGAACAGCCAAAAATTCCACAATATTTCTCATGGGTACCATTAAACTGCCCACACTACGATACACAAAAGGCAAATCAAACTCAAGGGTTTCCAGCTTTTCCTGGTCATTAAAAGGAAACCAACGATAGCAACACATTACTTTGGCACAAGGCAGTAATTCCTTGGAATCCCGATTAATGAATATAAAAATACGATTATTTTCAGCTAGAAAACACTCCCTTACAAGAACATTATTCTCAAAACGTGCAAGACTGGTTATTTCATGGAATATATTTTGCGCAAAATCCGTTTTAATTAAATGAAAGTCATTGTATAACGAACGATAAACGGATATTTTGTCCAGCAGATGCAAGGAAACTGGAGCATAGGATTTTTCTGTGTCTAGGCTGGCAGTGATAACAGGCTCCCGCACGTTTGTATAATTGAGGAAATGTATTTGTCCACTGGTAGTGCCCACCATCACATAGGGACCCATATTGTGAGCCACTATAGTATTGGCTTGGGGTAAGTGTAATTTCGAATACAGCAAATAGCGTGACATGGCTAAAGCCTTAATGTAATTTGTCACCGTGAGTTGTAGTAAACACTCCTCTTTAACGCCTTTTACAATCACAAAATCAATGCTGTTCTCATGGTTACTGTTTATGGCATTCACACTTACAGACTCGTTTAAAATTTCCACTTGATAAAGATTACCCACAGCAAAAGCAGCATAAATTTCACCATTATTATTGGAAACACATTTAGAGAGATTTGATAATGGCATTGAGGAGGGTAATAACTTCCATTCACACTGCCATTTGCTGTGTTTACGACGCAAATAATAAATAGTGTCCAGGCTGTAGACCAATAAACCTTGTTTATGGCTTTCCAAACTAAAACGTCTCAAATCTGAGCAGACTTCAGCCGCATCCACGACAGACCATTGAAGCTTTAAATGAAAGCTGGCCACTTCCACCTGAAATTTTACAGAATTAAAAAAAAATAATTTTAAATTAAAGCCAAAACGTTATTATTTCTTAGCGAGTAATAGTGTTTTTACACTGAGCACATCTTAGAGGAATGCGTGGAAGATGTTGAAAATGAAAAAAAGTTGTTTACACTACCAACATCTAACATCTACCATCAACTAAACTGTCGAAAAATAAAAGAAAAGAAGACGCATAATTTTCGAAAACAAAAAATATCTTAAAATAAATTTAGAAAAATCATTCACTATTGTTGCTTTGCAAGATCAAATCCATTAGGCTTCAAAATTTGAATTTTTATTTTGTTTAATATGTGTACATACTTATGTTATGTATGTATAAATAAATGTTACTTTTTAAGTGATGCCACTAAAATCGAAAATATTGCCATTTTTCTAGTGATGGCACGAAAATTATCGAAAGATGTTGAGTGAAACAAAATGAGATAGGAACATCTTGTAAAGATGTTGGAAGATGTTGATTTTTTCTACATACATTTTATATGGGAAGATGTTGTCATCTCGCCGAATAGATGGTAGATGTTAAATGTGCTCTAGTGTAAAAACACTATAAACTAAGTGAGAATTTCACTACAAGTTGCTCGATATCATATAACACGATTTGGCCTTAAATTTCTATAGTTACCACAGAAACCGTAGCAAAATTATCCACCACATACAAGCGATTGTCCTCACCATAACACATGCTAGAAATATTGCTAAATGTAAACTCTTTGGTCAATTGTATTTTGGATATCTCATGCAAGTCTACTCCTGTAGCATTGTAACACATTTCCCATATCAGTATTTCACGATGCCATTCAGAAAATTGTACAATTTGTGGTGTATGATGATACGAGCATAAAATTGATTTGGCTGATGATTCTTTTAAGGTATCATGTTGCACCAACAGTTGTCCCGTGCGAAAATTCCAAATACAAAATGTGTAGTGGGGATAACCCGAAAGTGCCATTAGCAAATCATAATCATTGAAACGTATATCCACAAAAGTTATAATTTTTTGGGCTGAAATTTATTAGAATTAGAATTAGATTAGAACTAGGGAACGAGTCAACTGGTTTATAAGGTCAGAATAGGGACGGCTGGAAAGAGAATCGCAACAATACCGGCTGGAAAAAGCAGGTATCAGGGTAGCGAAAACACTCATGCCATTCAGATCTCGGAAGAGAATAAGCGAATAACTTAGCTTGACCCGGTCAAAAATTCGCATTGTCACGGGATTCCTGACTGGACATTGCAGAGTATTGAAACACTTGGCGAATATTAGGATCAGTCAAAATGACCTCTGCAGGTTATGTAATGAAGATGAAGAGACAGCTCAACACATATTGTGTCACTGTAATGGTCTAATTTGGACTCGTTCACGCTACTTAGAACAACATTACCTACAACCGTCAGACATGGCGGACAAATCACCCAAAAGAAGTTTCTGAATTCTTAATCAATACTAGACTCTGGGAGGATTTGTAACTTGAGAGTAATGTCACAATAGGTGACCAGGTGACTTGTTCCCGCTCCTCATTCTAATTCTAAGGTCGGAATATCACTATTGCTACACTACACTCATGTTACAAATTCTCCCAAGTCTAATGTTCATTAAGAATTCAAAGACTTCAAGCTGTTGTAGCTAGTGAAGCCTAAGTAATGAAAACCGACTTAAACTAGACCATTGCAGAAACACAATTAGTATTAACATTAACCAGGAAAGATAGAGACGACTACAAGCCATGAAACGGCGGAATATCTGCCTAAAGACTCGTTAGACTCTCCATAATGCCAAGACAAACAATAACTTTGAAAAAACGTTCGACTAAACAAAATTAGAGCTGGGAAACAAAAACTTCTCTATCCAGAAATTTAAATTTCACTTACTACTGAATACAGCATATTTGTTAAAATTTGGATATTGAATTATATGCACCGCCGGCCTTAAAACCACCTCAGAAAATGCCACCAACGAAAATTTATTATGGCCCGTGATGGCTTGTATGCTTAAGCCCAACTCAGGACTTTCAGCTTTATAATAGGAAATCTCTTTCTTTTTTAGATCCGTAAAACATAAAATATTATCGCACAACATGCAAACCGCTTCAGAGCCCACATTAACCAGAGTATAAGGCACACTGAAAGTGGTCCATCTAAAGAAAATACAAAGAAAACTTAATAGTGAACTTGCATTTTTCACAAGTGTAAAATAAAATTTTACTTACGTCACCGTGGAAACCATATTTTTTTAAAGCCGTGGAATAGTTTAAATTAAATTCAATTATTTGCTTGTTAATAAATTACAATCAATGCGTAAAATAATTACTTCTTTAATGAAATTAAAATGTTTTTTAATTTTCAATTTCAAATATAAAAAAAAGTGTTTACGTTCTAATAATAAATTATTTTAATGGTTGCCATGACAAATAAATAGTCTCTAGATGGAAAGTGTAATTACAACCCTATAGAACCCATATTCTTAAATAAAATAAATAAAAGAAAAACAAAATATTAAAAAAAAAAATACATAAACTTTAAAGTAAACGTTAACGAAATTTTTTTCTTAAAGTTTCCTTTTTATAAGAGGGCTTCCCTTTTAAAGAAATCTTAAGTAACTAATTAAAACTGTTTTTTAAAGATTAAATTAAAAAAAATTTTGTTAAATTAAAATTAAAAAGATTGAATTAAATTTTTTAGAATTTCCATGGAAAATAATGCATTTGCATACCACACCCTCATAATTGCAATTCAGCACAAACAAGTGAAAAATTCAGCACCTCATAACTACTGTGTGATCCATTTTAAGATTTTTAAAATTTTGTTAAAAGTTTTCATTTAATAAGAGGAAGAAACTGTCATTTCACATTTTCAAATCCGTGTGGAATACAGAACATGAACGATTAATTATTTTTAGATTAAAATTTTATTTTTCGACTTTAATTCATTTTCAACATAACTTACTTTAAGTCTAACATTCTAGCGTATATCCATACATTTTATGTGAAAATACTAATTTTGTTATGTTCGAATTTTCGAACTTAATTTCGAATTTTCGAATTACTCCCTATAATATATATTAATATGTACTTCAAATAATTTTACATAAAAAACAAGCAATAATGAAAATTTTCTTTCAATATTTAATTGTAGCCAATTTCGAAATTTAAAAACAAAGAAAATAATTAATTTTAAGCTTAGTTTTCAGCCATAAATTGTTACTTTTATCATAAAATAAGTAAATCAAAAAATTTCGAGTATGTTCGAAAATTCGAACTTAATTTCAAAATTGAAAATTTTGTTAAATTAAACATTTTTAAGCAAAAGCATAAATGTTTTTTAATTAAAAACAAGAAACAACATATTTGAAGTCGATTTACAACTAGTTTTGATATACGAGTACATGCCAATTATGAATATTCCCAAAGATTATTTCCCTGGGAGAATTTTCGTTTTTGGAAGATATTTCCCTAAAACTTTCGAGTATGTTCGAAAATTCGAACTTATTTCAAAATTTCAATTATATGTATATCTCACATCCTAAGCCCGTAATCCTGGCTTTTAAAAAAAAAATAAAGAAAAAAAATTTGAAATTTACTATCTTCGAATGTTTAATTTTTCTGAAAAATATAAAATATTCTTTTGGTTTTTTGAAGTTTTTTCGCTATAATTATATCTTAAAGAAGCTACGCACGTGGGAGCGAAATAACGATATAAAAATAAATTTTAATTAAATAGAAAAAGGTCAAATAAACTAACAATTAAGCTAATTTGGTAAATTTTCTTCTTTTTGTTACTAAAATAGGAAATATATTTTTAAAATGTATGGCAGTTTAAAAAATTTTGAAGAGAAAGCTAAAATATTACTTAAAACAGCATGTTCGAAAATTCGAACTTAATTTCGAATTTAAAAATTTTGTTAGACTATAAATTTTTAAGCAAAAAAGTAAATATTTCATTAAAAATAAATAAAAAACAAGTTATTTGATTTCGATTTACAACTGGTTTCACTAAATACATGAAATTTGTGTGATATACCAACACCTTATTATGTTTTTATAAACATAAAATCTTACAATAAAATGCTACCCATATTTTTTTATTATTAATTTGAAGCTTTTTATATTAATTAATAAAATATCTTAAAATCTAAGTTAATGCAACTAAATTTTCTTATTTACATTGTTAAACACATACGCATTCGTATAAAAATTTATGGCATCATTTTCATTTAGCCAACACTTGGGATTTTTAAACAAATCAATTTTGTAATAATTAAAATTAATTATAAATAAAATATATAAAAATTCTTTTTTTCTATTAAAACGATGACAATTATTTCTATTTAAATCTGCAACAGTCGAAGCAGCAGCAGCATCATTTAAATTTAAAGTTAAAAATTTTTCTAATTGATTTTCTGCCATCGACAGCCATGCCTGCTGCTGCTCCTGTTGCTTATTCATTTCAATGTTCATTAATTCTTCCATGTCATTTAAATCATACATTTGTGATTTAAGTGGTAGAATTTTTTGCTCATTTATTTCATTTTTTAATTTACGATTAAATTCCACACGATAATAATCGTTAATTAAATTGATTAAACCTTTCGAATACCAAGAAATTATGCCCACAAGCAACATGGCTTGCATAAAAGGACCCACCACCATTTTTTTTTTGTTACTGCGTTATTTGAGATTCTTTTGTAATTTTGTGTTTCTCTTTTTTTATATTAAAATTCAGATTTTCTTTTTAATCTAGTTTAATAAAACTTTCCAGCCATTGTACAAACCAAAAGTATTGGGCTTTGAATTGAGGCCAGGCAATAGTAACAGCCACCATTACTGTGTTGGCAAAAACAAATATTTTCATCATTTCAACTCCTGCAAAAAATTTAAAAAAAAATGTTAAATTAAATTGTCTAAAAAGTTTTCATCAACAGCACTTAAAAATATTTTTAAAATTTATTAGTTTTATTTGACCTTTTTCTTTTAAATAATATGGCTATTTTGTTAAGCTTGAGGTCTTATTTTTCAAAAATTTATTTTTATATCGATATTTCGCTCCAATTTTTGTAGCTTCTTCAGGATATAATTATAAATTAATTTACTTTTTTTAAAACAATTTCCTTGACTTACCCTCATTGGATCTCAAATAATTACCAAATCCTGAATTTAAATCATTATCATCTTCCACTATTGGTTTTTCAACTTCTTGTTCAAATTTTTTGCTTTTCTTGTTGTTGTTGTTATTAGTTGCTGAAGTAGCTTCAGTTATTTTAGCCGTTGATTTATTTGTAGACTTAGTATGCGAATGAGAGTTGTGATGGCGTTTACCATAACCTGTAGCAGAATTGGCAAAAGCGCCCTTTTTCGATTTCATGCTAAATTTCTCATGAACTAGAGCATTACTAAGAGAACTTGGTCTTTTCTTTAGTTTTATAGAATTTATTTTCTTGTTTTTTATTGAATTGTACTCTGTAGAGCAGTTGCTTAACAATTGAATTAAATTGTCAGTGAAACGCTAAAAGCGTGTGTTGATTATGCAAAAAAACACACAGCCAGCGTTTTTAAGGGCACATTTTTAAGGTTTCTGAAAAATTGATTTTTTTATGACAGATAATTGTGTCATGACCTAAAAGCCTTTTCAAAATCTAAGCATTTCTCTTTTACAAATAGTATACTCGTACTCATATCATTACATACACTTGTTTTATTTCGTTTTTTATGGATTTTTATTTGTTGTTTTACTTGTTTCTGTTTATGTAAAAATTTAAAACTTTTTTTTATTACTTTTTTTATAATTTTTTTTTTTATACTTTTTTATAATTTTTTTTTATATTTTTTTATAATTTTTTTTTATATTTTTTTATAATTTTTTTTATATATTTTGTTACAATTTTTTTTATATTTTTTTTATAATTTTTTAAAAATTTTTTTTTTTATAATTTTTTTATACTTTTTTATAATTCTTTATTATACAGGGCTGTCATAGAATCCAAATCGGTTTTGCTAATTGTCGGTTTTGCAAACCAATATTGGTTTCATTTGGTGTCATGAAACCAAGTTGTTTTTGTTATTTTCGAAGACAAATAAAACCGATGTTCGAATCAGTTGTTCTATACATTAGTTTATTTGTATGAAATTGTTTATGTAAATGCTTGATAACAATTTTGATAAATCGTAGTGTTTTCGTTTAAATAAAAACGTGACTTTTATTGAAAATTTTTAATATAAAATATATAATTAGTGTCAGTGAAATAAGTAGTCAAATAAAATCACTTTTGCCGTTGTAGGATTTTTATTATTAGAAGAAGAACGCTCACAGAAAGTAAAAATAAAATTTATAAATTACCGGTTAAATAAAGAAGCTTTCCGTTTACATCTTTTTGCCGCGAACCTGCGCTTTTTATTGATTCAGCCAACTGTTGTCAAAGAGGTCATACAGTTGGCTTATCATGTTTGACAAGATATTTTTTATAAAATGCATAATTATTGAGTTTTAAGTGCTATTTTTTTTTTTTTTAATAAAAAATTTTTTTTGAAGAAAATTATATTAGTTTACTTAAATTTTTATTAAATATCTAACTGCATGTGAATTTTTAATGACAAAAGTCCGTTTTAGTCACTTGCTTTATTTGAAATTAAGCAAACCAACAACTGTCAACTGATTGGTTTCAATCCAATACAAAACCGATAACATTCGTTTCTGTGACACCTAAAACCGACATTAATTCTAGTTCGAAAATGAAACCGACAACATTGGATTTCATGACACCAAAGTATTTTTTTTTTTATCGGTTTCAACATTGGATTCTATGACAGCCCTGATAATTTTCTTATACTCTTTTTTATAATTTTTTTTATGTTTTTGTAGAGAATATTTTACAAACTAAAATTCTGAGATCAAATGACGGCACTCAATATCGATCAATATGTGGCCGACTAGGCAGAACAGCAACAATAAAAAAAAATAAGGAAAAGATAATAAAATGATTTTAGAACTAAATTAACACAAACCCAAAATAATAAAGTAAAAATAAAAGTAAATAAATAAAAAACACACCTTTTAGCACATGTCCATGGAAGTTATGGTGGGGTGGTATCCATACTTGCCCACCCAACCTGGAACATGTATTTTTTTCATGCCGTAACTTGGCCCCTGATTTCAATTATTTATTCCACAAAATATCTCCAATCATTTGATTTTTTATTATATTTGTTTAGATGACATATTCAGCCTTATCATGAGTGTCGTTGTCGTATTCGAATGCACGACTAAGCAAAATAAAACATATCGGCGGCGTTGCCATATCTCACAGTTTTCGCTACAACAACGACAAGAATGATAGGAATACATTACGCCATTCCGCACATTGTGCACAAATGACGTTAAGCGATGTCTTCCTATAGGCTAATAATTGACAGTGGAGACATTTATTATTTTTTTCTTCAAACAGTGGACAAGCTATGTCCTCTAAAGGGAATATGACATATTCATCATTCTTGCAACAATGACACTGATTCATCATTCTTTTATTATTATTATTATTATTATTTATTGTAGTCTATGGAAATGGATTCCTTACAGACTATAAACTAATATAAATTATTGACAAAATATTTGACTTAAATCATAAATTATCTTAAATACATAATTAGGAAATTAACAAATTAATTTAAATTATAAAAAAGAAAATTCTTAAAGTGCGTTTTTGATACATTAAATTCTATTAATTGATGCTCATTTATAGCATGAAGATATGTTAAAGATCTAGTCAATGGATTATTAGCTGCATAATTTCTACGGCTTAATGGAATATAAAACATGTTTCTATGCCGAAGTGATAGTCTACTAGGTACACAAAACGGGATAGTATTTAAAAGTTCTGTACAGTCCATATTTCCTCCTCCATATTTACGTCTCTCTTCAAGTGTGATCATGCCTAAGTGTAGACATCGTGACTCATAAGTAAGACATAACTAATGAAACGTCTTTGAATTGTTTCAATACGCAATATATATTAAGTTAAATTTCTATTTACTTTTATTTAATGTCCTTATGTATATCATAACAAAATTATTTAAACTTAAGCTTTTAGGTTTGATAAATAATATTTCAATCGGCTTTGCTTTTAATTGCACACACATTTACATTTACATACAATTTGTAATTGAATTTATAAACTCCAAGCCGGTGTTTTTTTTAGTTTTTTTTCATGCAAAACTTTTAACTTGAAAGAAAATCTTCTTACTGTCTTTACATTTCAGTTTACACAAGCAGTTTTACTTTGTGCTCCCAAAAGCATGCACTAGTTTTTTTTACTTTACAATTTAGTAGAAGCTCACACCCAAATAATTTTGTAGTTCGAACTAGAGATGGTGTCGGGTACACTCACAAACAAGTGGAACTCACTCACGCAAGCTTACTCAAAAGGCTATGATCATCCAGATCTTTAAAGAATTAAAATAAATTTTGATTAATAACGCAAAGAGCGAAATCGTCCTCATTTGTTTTATCTTAAATTTAAATACCAAATTTATTTCATTTCATATTATCAACTTTATTATTTTTAAGTTAATTTTTTTTTAATTTTCTTTTTATTTATTTATTTATTTTTTCTTTATTTAATAAAGAAATAGCGTTCCTTTTTTGGGGAAATTTTACCACACACAACACAACACAAATTACAAACCTTTCAATTCACAACCATAAAATAAAATTAAAAAGTAAGGGCATTAGCGATAACTTCCTTCGTGCATGTGTATTGAAATCGCCTTAAAATGTTATATATAAATTTCAAAATTAAATAAATTTTTCTTTGATATAAGATCCTGAAAACAAACTTTATGGTTCATGTTTAGGATAAAAAATTTAAAGAATGATATATGGCCATTTAAATAAGGATACTTTGATTAATTACAATGAAATTTAGCAACAAATTTACTAGTCTTATACTACAAAAATTCTGATATTAATTTTCAAGAAAAATTCAATTTTTGCAAATTAAGGATATATGCAAAGTAGGCATATCCTTGCATCATTTGCTATTACATTCAATAAAGAAGTTTACAGCTTAACTTCACAATTATTTTCCAATGTTCAGTGCAATTTCTTAAAAAAAAAAAAACATAATGCGTTCAAAGGATATTCCTGTCACATGAAATTTACCAAAAAAATTTAACAGTGTTATTCTAGAAATAGTTTTCTATAGTTATAATGGCATTTAGATTTTAAATTTCTGCCGAAATTCTAATTCTTAAATAAAGGATATATGGGAGATAAGACTATCCTTTGAATGATTGAAATAAAATTTACTACACAGGTTAACAGTCTTATTCTACAAATAGTTACCAATTTTCACTGCTTTCTGCTTACAAATATCTTTGAAATTCTAATTATTAATTGCATGCAAGGTTTTCGAAAATTTCTTATTTTTGACATCAAAGACCATATTAGTAAGATATTTTTTCTAAGATTTATGTTAGGATTAGAAGCTTAAGGCTATTTTCCTAATGGATTGAAGTGTATTCCATTTGATAGCTTCTCACTGCTGAGAGACAAAACAATAAACGTCGATTTTCTAAAATCCTTAAAAAATTCTGTTACATTTCATAAAACAACCAACGCTTAAAAAAAATTATATTAAACAAAATTTTACATTTTAGATATCTTTAATAATACATTTATTCTTGATTTTTATAAACTAATTTATTATATACATTAATGAAAAGGATACAAACATAAAATGCAAGGAGAGAGAGAGAGAGAGAGAAATGAGGGAGTGTCACACACTATAGCACACTTAGTGAATAATATGAAATGAAAAATAAAATTAAATGCAAAACAAATACTAATACAAATATAAATAGAAATAAAAATACTAATACAATTACATACATCTAAGCAGGCATGTTCTAACTTTCGCATCTCGCATGATATTTGCATGTGCTTGACTGTCTAAACAGATCTAATTATAAGAGAGCAACACATCATACAGGAGATTCAGCAAGCTATGGTTATTTGAATTCATAGAGATTTAAGAACAAAGCTTAGGCAAAGAGTTGCCACATTTGCCTTTTGATTTCATTATAACTTCATTAGCCGTATTAAGATACACTGAATTATGGCCAGTATTAAACTTCGTGTTTAAGTAATAATTTTGTTAAATGTGTTTTATTTAAGTTGTTGTTAAATACAGTTAAGAGTTTTTCATATTTAGGAGGCGATAGCTTTTAAAGCTAGTGCTTCTCTTTCCGCTTGTTTTATATAAAAAACTATAACAAAAGTAAGCATAGAACTAAATAAACAAATTTCCTAAGCAAAATTTTTTCAAGTGAACAAAAATTAATAAAAATAAAATATTTTTTGTTTATTTTATTTAGTTATATGTCTACTTTGTTAGAGCTTTTTAGTTTGAAATTTTTTCTGTTTGTTTTATTTATTCAATTGGTGTTTCAATCAGGTATGTTCTGAAAATCACTTTTTCTCAAAGTGATTTTAAATCACGGAAAAGGTATTCTGTGTACAAAAACATTTCAAATTTCGTGATTTAAAAACTGTCAGGTAACTACCTTACAATGGAGTTTTTTAACATGTCGCTTTGAATTCCTTAACAAAATCAAAACAAACACTTCATTTGAGTTGTTTTTTTTTTTTTTTATTAGTTTTTGCAAGAATAAATTATTTTTTTATATAACAGAACCGTAAAATTTTATTGTTTTATTTAAATTCTTCATGATTTTCTTGTTTAGTACTCAGCTGACACTGTTTATCAAAAAATATCTTTGATATTCAACAAATTTTCATATAAAAAAAATTTATTTTAATTTTTTTTGTTTAATTTTTTATTATTTTTTGAATTTTTTTAATGTTTTTTAAATTTCTTTTTAATATTTTTAATTTTATTGTTTTTAATTTTTATTATTTTTAAATTATTTTTTAATTTATTTTTTATTTTATTTTTTTAATTTATTTTTTTAATATATTTTTAAATTTATTTTTTAATTTATTTTTCAATTTTTTCTTGTTTTAATTTTTTTTATTATTTTTAATTTTTCTTTATTATTTTTAATTTTTTTTTTATTTTTTTAATTTTTTTTATTTTTTTTTTTAATATTTGTTAGTTTATTTGACTTTTTCTTTTTAATTAAAATGGCTATTTTATTAAGCTTGAGGTCTTATTTTATAAATTTATTTTTTCGAAATTTTGCTCCAACTTGCATAGCTTCTTCAGGATATAATTATAGCAAAATATCGATATAAAAATAAATTTATAAAATAAGACCTCAAGCTTAATAAAAAAGCTATTTTAATTTTTTTAATTTATTTTAAAATTTTTTCTTTTTTTAATTTTTTTTATAAATCATTTTATTAAACAAGAAAAATGTAATTGCAAAACAAAATACAAGAGATTTTTAGCTTGTGATTTAGAACACTACTAAAAGTTAAAAATCATGTGATTTCCAGAAGAACATGGTTTGAAATCAACCTGATTTCAGAATATTCCTGTATTACATGTGTTTGTAATGAGGTGAGACTTTCAAATGCTCTTTAGTATCTACTACGAGCTTCAAAGTGAACTTCCTATTGAAATACAACTTAAATGGCATTTAAATCACAAAGTTAAAAACTGGCCGTTAGTCTTTTAAGTATTGAAAAGCAAATAAATATAATTTTTTTTAGTTTTATAAACTACATAAAATAATACTACTACTACACAAAATCTAAATATAAATAAAATAATTAAATTATTATTATCATTATGAATTATACTTCTATTATCATTATGAATTATACTTGTATTATCATTAAATATTGGGGTTTTATCATTATATATGTTTAAGTATAAACTACTTGCTTTCTGGTATAAGTAAAGTACTTGCATATGCACTAGTTATATAAGTAAATGTATAAGAGTATAAGAGTTTATTACTTATACTTGTTACAAGTTAATAATTTTTTGTTTTCAACCATATTTTGTATTGTTTATATCTTAGTGGTGTAATCAAGAGCGAATATTAATTAGAATTAGAAAAATATTCATATTCATGTTAATGTTAATGTTAATATGTTTTATAATGATTGTAATTGATATGACTAAATGTTAAGTTAACAAGCAAGTACCATAAAATCTATGATATTTGTTGTTTTATAGCACTTTGTTTTTAAAGCATTTAAATTTATTAATTTTATGATTGATTATTTGTTAATATTATTTTAAATAAATATTTCTTATAGAAATTTTTAAAAATTAATTTTCTCAATTTATTTCCTAAACAATTTGTTGCTTAAGTTAAATAAAGCAACAACAAAAACTAACAAAATGCTTAAAAAATGCCAATAGAATTATGACAAGTTAAGTTCATGTCTTTTTTATTTAATTTTTTTTTTTTTTTTGCTTTAAAAGCGAACGTAAATATAAATTGTGCGTTTAAATTTAATTGCAACAAAATTTAAAATCAAATGTTTACATAAAAAAGGAACATTCTTCTTCTTCTTCTCTTTTTGGAATAAGCACAAGGAGTCAATTTAAAATAAAATCAAAAAAAGTTTCAGTTTAAAATCAAATTAAAAATAAAATTGTTAAGCAAAATAATTAAATAAAGCACAAGCAGAAGCCAGCCAAATCACCGCTTTCGATATCCAGCAATTTGTATGGTAATTTAAAACACTAACGACCGGCTGGGGCCCATAAAACCGAACGTTAATTTTTTTCTTAAAGACAAAAAAAAAATTTCAACACAAATGCACGAAAGTAGCTATTGTTCGCTTTTCTGAGCCCAGTCGTAAAATTACTTTAGTTTTTATTCGATATTGAAGGTGGTGATTAGGGCCCAGGATTTGAAAATTATTTTAAAAAAAGTTAAATCACATTCGTACAGGGGAACCAGAGCTGTCAGAGGTGAAAAGTTAGTATCTTTCTTCCCTTATACTCTAGTTTGATTCTGGCACAAGTACTTTGTATTATTGAAATGCTATTTTAGTGTCTCTTACAGAGACTGCAATTTAAAAAAATTATTTTTTTTTAACCCTACAACTCTGGTTACCTTGTGCTTTTAGCAATCACTAGATTAACCAAAAATATCTACAAACTAAATGCTCAGCAGAGGCCAATACACCTATATCTGTAATACAATTTTAATGCTAAAATCCGGAACGTGAAAAATCAAATTAATTTTCATTTTTTCAATTAATTGATCAATCAGTCTAGGAATAAACACAGGGAAATTTTCGTTGAGCAACTTTTCTTTATTCTCTTTTAAAATTGCCGTTGTGTCCACACACAACACTAGCATTCTTTTACACTTATTTTTTGACAATTTTAATAAGTAGGATAGGAGAACAAAAAAGAATGGACGAGTCCGTGCAATTCTGTAGCCCTTTCTATTCTTCTTTCCTCTCTCTTATAAACTCAACAATTGCTCAACTAAAATTTGTGTGTGTTCTCTGACTTAGCAAAAACGAGGTCAAGCAAACGTGCTTAAAGGTTGCCTTGCTGTTGATTAAAAGTGCATTGAACTTGAAATTGTACGTAGGGGCCCATAAGTTTTATACACAAATAAATAATATTTTTTCTTCTTCTTCACAATTAAATATAAAAAATTTTGAAGACCTTTAGCCTTTCAGTAAAACTTAATTTTCAGTTAACCAGACCAGTTTTATAACTTTTTTTTCAAATCCTCTCTTTTTGTGCTTTAAAAGGTCATTTTAATTTAATACAATAAAAAAAAAAAGAAACACAAATTTCACACTCACACACACACACATAGGCATACACATGCAAAATTATCAAACACGCCTCCTTCATTCAAAACAACGTTATTTAATCAGCCTTTTTCTTTGCATTTGTAGGCGGAGGTGGAGCTGGCACAGTTGGTCTTTTGGGTGTCATAATCATATTCGGTGACATGGGTGTAGTAGGAGTAGTTAAGCGCATTTCTGTTACAGATCTATCATTATGCGCACCAGCAGTTGAATTAGATGTTGACTTAGTAATTGCAGGTCCAGACACAGACACAGGCACAGCATTATTTGAACTATTATTAGTAAGTTTTGCCATGATAACCGCCGGTGGTGGAGGTACCGCTGGTGGTGCATTAGCATTTACTTCCACATTATTATGATTTGTTAGTTGATTTTGGTTATTATGATTTGTTTCCTTAAGTATTGCTGAGGGTATAGAGGTATTACTGCTACCAATATTGGCCTGCAAGGCCGTAACATTATCACAATGTGCTTGTACCAACTGTTCAGCAGTTTTATGACCACGTAATGCATTATTCCCAGCAGTAGACGGTGTGGTATCTGTAGTGTTTGTGGGTGTGAATTCCTCATCACTTTTACTGCTGGCTGCAACACCACTACCACCACCAGCACCACCACTCCCAACAGCGGTAGTTGAGGATAATCCCAAGACCATAGGCCTTTTAGGTATTTTTGGTTTTTGTGGGAGATCCGGTTTGAAATTTAAGGAACCAATACTGTCGTTGCTTTTACGATCGGCTGTGGGTGAGGGTAAATTGTCCAAACCAAAAAATTGGGTACGTGTCATGGGCACAGGTTTGGCAGAAATGGGAGGAGGGTGCAAAGGCGTTAATGTGTTACTACACTCCTGTTGCTGTTGTTGTTGTGGCTGCTGCAGTAGTAATTGCTTGGGCAAAGGTGGTATCACTGGTTTTTCTGCATGGCCACCATTATTGCCATTGCCATTGTTGTTATTATTACTTCCTGCCGTAGCTGTGGCATTACTTAATGGGGGAAACAATTCTTTAGCTCTTTGGTGATTATTGTGCTGTAATTCTTCGTTATTTTTATTTTGTAAATTTTCAGAATTTGAGAGGGAAACTTGAGCATCAGTGCTGACAGTATTTTGTAATTTTGTGGGCGGTGAGGGAGCACAAGGTTTTTGACGCCGTATGGTACCATAACGAGGACTTTCAGCAATTTCTTTAAAACAGAAAATTAAAATCAATAAAGTGAAGTGAAAAAAATTCACTAAAATTCACTTACCCATATCACTGCGTTCCATATTATCACATGATAAATTCAATTTACTTTTATCCTCCACAAACAGTTTATCACGCTGCATTGTGACAAAGAAGTCTACATCGCCTTCAAAGAAATAATCCCACTGACTTATCAGCAAATCCACAATGATATTAACCGCTGATGAGCTATTCACTTGGCCCATATAATCAGCGGGATTATTATTGTCTACACGTGGCCATAACATGTTCGGTGACATAACAATGGCCAAATTGTGGGAATTCATTTTATTAGAATCAACATTTTGGGTAACTAACCACAGGAATTTCGTTAAATAACGCAAATTTAAATAATTTGCTGATGGCAGTTTGGCCAAAGTTCTTTTTATATCAGTTTTACGTTCCTCATCGGAAGGCTTCTCCACGGCTCTTAAAAAGTCTTTGTAGCATTTAAAGGTCAACAAAGGTTCAGGTAGTTCACGTAAATATAACTTTAAAATAGAACCAATAACATGAGGATCCTGATAGTCAACCGGTAGGGGGGTCTTGACATATTGTGCCTCTAAGGCATGTTTCATGCGTCTCAGTTTCGTGCTAGCACAGCCGACACGCAACAAGCCCTCCTCATTTAGGCCATGCTCCACTAAGCAGCAGACACACAACTCAATTATGTAGGATATTTCACGATTTGTTGATTCTAGATGATCAGTTAGAGACGTGCCAAAACGTGATTTCACCGTGGATTGTATAATATCTTGAATGTTGGCCAGTGAGGTATTGACTTTTTGCAAAGCACGCTCATGATAATTTCTTTGGTTGAGTACATAATCTCGTATGCAATGAACAATAACATCTTCTTTGGCAATCAGCTCAAACATTTGAGCAGCCCATGAATCACGTTCTTTCTCCAATTTTATTTCACATTGTTCCTGTTGATCTTTAATGTTGCTGATTTTAGCGGAAGGCTCATCCAAACGTTTGGCAGCCTAAAAAAATTTGAAAAATAAAATGCCAATAAAACGTAATATTAATAATTGCTTCTGTTATTTACGGAAATTTGCGAACATTTATTTCCATTTGTTTCTATACGAAGGTGGTATTAGAATTCTTTTAAATCTACAAACAAAAGCTAATATTTACTCTTTTTTTTCTTGTTTTTTGCTGATGCTGGCCTTTTTTTCTTATTCGTATTTCCTTTATTTTCCTATTCTTCTATATTTTCTGGTTCGTCTTCCTGTTGGTCTTTATATTGGTTTTTTCCTTGGTCTTCATTTTGATCTTGTTCTTCGTTTAGATCTTGGTTTTGTTCATGACAGTGGTATTGATTGTGTTCTTGGTCTTCTTCTTGATCTTGATCTTCGAATTGGTCTTGTTCTTGGTCTTCGTCTAAGTCTTGATCTTGGTATTGGTCGTGTTCTTAATCTTCTTCTTGATTTTGGTTTTGTACTTGTTCTTGGTCTTGGTCTTGGTCTTGGTCTTGGTTTTGGTCTTGGTCTTGGTTTTGGTTTTGGTCTTGGTCTTGGTCTTGGTCTTCGTCTGTCTTGGTCTTGGTCTTTCTTGGTTATGTTCTTGGTCTTGTTCTTGGTCTTCGTCTAAGTCTTGATCCTGGTATTGGTCTTGTTTCTGGTCTTGGTCTTCCTCTTTGTTCTTCGTCTTGATCTTGGTCTTGGTCATGATATTGGTACTGGTCTTGGTCATGATATTGGTATTGGTCTTGTTCTTGGTCTTCGTTTTCGTCTTGATCTTGGTCGTGCTCTTCGTCTCTTCTCTTCTCTTCTTTTCTTCTGTCGTTGACGCCTTAACGTTCTCCTTATCATTTTGGTTTTTCTAATTTTACAGGTGAACCACAGAAGGACCACAGCAGAGAACAAACGTTAGCCCTTCCATCTTCATCCTTGTGGTGCCCTGTTTAACCTAACATAAGCTACTGACTACCGAATGACCACACGGGACAAACACGATACCATCAAATATTTTTCCTTTTTGTAATAGATCTTGCAGGTCGCAAATTGTAATTTTTGTATCGGCCTCGTATTTACATACATACATATGTGCATGTGCATACATTACACGTATGTTAATAAATGTCTTCACGATGTAAATCGCAAGTTGTAAGCAAGACAGTTAGTTAGTGTTCATTGAGTGTGTTTATGGGCAAAAATAAAAGTAAAGCGTGTTTATGACCCAATAAACCAATTTCCTATTTTAGTCGTCATGTCTATGTCTATGACTATCTACTTCTGTGTATATATTAATGCAAACACATACGTACACATTCATGTATACAAATGTGCACAAGTTTTGTTTGAAATAACTGAAAATATTTTCTTTTGTTTTGTTGTCGTTTCGAACTGTAAATTATGAACACAAAATTTCAATTATGAGAAGCAACACTAACTAATCTTATCACTAAAACAAAACAAAAAAAAAATTAAACAAAAAAATAGAAAATTGTTATGCTTGTTGTTTTAGTAACAGCCCTAAGTTGAAGCAAAGACCTAGATAATTTTAAAGGCGATTTGTGACATGTCCGTTCAGTCCAGCCATATCGGACCGGCAAAAAAGAAAGCGTTTGCTTTTGATTTTATTTTAATTGTCTTTTTTAATGTTATTTTAATTAATTTTAAATTTATTAATTTTAATTAATTTAATTTTAATGTTTTTTTTTTCGTAGTCTGATATGGTGGACAAATTAGCCAAACAAGTCTTTGAATTCTTAAAGAATACTTGTGCTAGGGAGTTTGGATAACTTGAGAGCAGTATCATAATAGCTCTATTCTGGCCGCTACTCATTCTAATACTAATTCTTTGTATAAAGAAATGCCATCAATTGATTCATAAATTTTAAAATGCAACATTAAAATAGGCCTGTTGTTGTGGTCACGAGAACGACTACGACTACGAGAATAAGTCCAAATATTCTTTTAAATGCTTACTTTTGCTTTGAATAGAGATTGAATGATTTTTTTGATTTTACAAATAATAAAACTACTTATACTTGATATGAAAATTAAAAATAAATTCATCAAACGGCAAAAAGTGATTAATTTTAAAATAAAAATAGCAGCGTTGCTTAATGAAAGTTGATATTTCTGTTGAATAGCTCATATTTGAATACCCTAAAGTATTTTTGTTCAGTCAGCTAATTTCCATATGCTCATTTGTGATCATCAGGGAATTTTATAATAATTTTTGGAGGTTTAGAGGTGTTTTACTCACAAATACGGTAGAAAATGAGTTTTGGTAGCAAGCCAAGACATTAATCACCCGAAAACATATCTTAATGTAATGTTCCCGCTCATAATCCTAATTCTAATTATATTTACATACACATACAGTATCTATAATTCGGCTTGATTTATTGTGTAAATGAAAAGGTCAATAGTCGTATGCTTCTGCTTGTTTTTAATTCATAATTTCTGGTAAATTGGCTATCAGCAAAAACTTTGTTTTTAATTATTAAAAAGAAAAACATAAATGAATACCCCTATTATTATTTTCCCAGTATCTTTCTCATTATTGCAATAAACCAATAAATATAGTTTTCAAACAAAATGTAGTTTTGAAAATGATTGTTGTGACACATTGAGGTTTTAAAATTTTTATAATTAACTACAGCACACTCGTACAACATTAAGATAAAGAAAAAAAAACCAAATTTATATAAAAAAAAATGTTAAATAAAAGAGAAATTACGGGAAAATAATAGAAATAATAAATTAATTTTAAAAAGTATTCGCTTGTGTTTCTTTGTTATTCAAAAACATTTTTGTCTTTTTCTTTTTGTTTTAAAGCTTGTAAAATAAAAATAGTGAATTAATTAATTAAAATTACATAATATTCCATAAAGTCGCATAAAGAGGACAATAGTTTAATAATTATTGAATATTTTATGAGTAATAATGATGAGGTGAATTAGTTGCAGATCGCTGTGCAAGTTTGCAAAGGAACTAAAAAGCATTTAAGAAAATTGTACAGCAGAAAGAAAACATTCTGTTAATATGAAATAATAAGAATTTTTTTAAATTTTAAAAGTTATTTTTTATAATAGGAGTGAAAATTTTAAGAACTTGTAAATTGATGGGATTTATTAAAATCAACCAATATATTAAATTTAAAATTTTTGTAACTTAGGGCTTTTTTTTAAACCATATGGCGATATGTATGTATGTATCTATGCACAAGTAAAAAAAAAACGAAACAAAAAGAAATCAGTTTATAATTAGCCTGAAATAGATTAATTACAGTTGACAGCTTAAAAGAGCTTTAAGCGGATTTGAAAAGAACTTTAACACAAGACTAAACAAAAATTATATTCCATTGTAATCGGTGTAGGTATTATCCCCAAACAATATTTCAGTTTTTTTTAAAGCTTAAAGTCTGCTTATTTATTTATACCGAAATTTTGCTTCAATTTTTATGTTTAATTTTAGATTTTAATTTAAATGTTGTGACGAAGATAACAGCTTCTCAAGGTTTTAAATAGACTTATTCCTTAACTATTCTTATTTCCTACTCTTGTGCCCTCTATTTATAAATAAAATAAATACATTTTTCAAGGCACACGGAGAAATAAAAACTTACCTCATAACTTCTTTTCAATGATGCATATTCTTGTAGGGTACGAGACACATTACGTTTTAATGTTGAGATCTCTTGGATTTCATTGTCTAAAATTAATTTTAAACGCCGCACCACTTCGCCCTCTGTTTCCATTTCACTGTCAACAATACATTCAGCAATTGACTTTTCAAGTTCGCCTGTAAAGTAAAAGTAGACAAAAGGAAAAAATAAAGAGTAAAAGTATTTTTTTTTTGAAGGAGCCATTATTTATGCTCTAGTATTTCAAACTGTAAAAATCGTAATCGTATTTAAGCATTATTATGTAAAATGTAATAACAGGAAATATTAAAATAAATAAATAATTTTTTTTTAATCTCTCCTTTGAATACCCTGCAAGCAATTTAGTAGGTGACTACCAAAATAACACTTTTAAGATTCCAACCAAAAACGATAAAAATAAGATTACGCGCCACTCCATGACATCATGTGTTCATATAGAACTTATAAAAGCCTTAATTGTCCGTACAAGTATCGGTCATCCGAACGAGTCGAATATTAGTCAACCGAGCGTGACGAGATTAAAACCCGAGCAGCTGTAAATTGTCACCCAAAACTTCATTAAATTCTCTGCTTGATCTCTTATACTTTGACTGGTATATCAACATCATATAAACTAGCCTTTTTCACATGAATCCAACTACGTGATTTAATAATAAGCACGCAGGCCTATGTTGACTGAATTATATCCCGTTTGGGAAAACAAATCCATAAAAAAAAATTTGTACGGGCAAAAATTTTGTTCGGAACAAGTGCGCGAATCCAGCCAGACAACACCTGACCAACTATTTTATCTAATGGGCAACCCATTAACATAGTTGGGAAACAGTTACTTTAAAGTTTATTTAAAAAGTTAAATTGCCTGCAGGGCTTTAATACAGACATACGCACATTCAAACACACATACTCTTACAAAAAATCTTGCGAAAAATTAAATAATAAGGTTGATGACTTGTTTATGTGTTTGAAATAAATTCCAGCATTTTTTCAAGTCGTTGTCTCTCATCTATCTACGTACTCGTTCGTATATCATCTATCCATGTTAAGTGCTTAACAAGACATTTTAATTTAAAAAAATAAAAATAAAAAAATTTGTCATGTATTTTATAGACTAGATGAAAGGGTATGCGGAGGGGAGCGGTAAGGGAGGAGAGTGTTTGCAATTTATCTGCATTAAATGTGTGAATTTAATTTAATTGTGGATTTCGGTGAGTTTAATTGTTTAGCTTACATGTTTCCAGTTGCTTACAATTGAGGATTAAAATAAATTGACCATCCATTGGAAACCACAATAGTACGACAAAAAATAATTTGTTTTTGTTGCTTTAAAGCAATATAAAAGCCAAATGATTATTTTATTATCTAATCAAGAAAATATGCAGTAATTGAAATTAAATAATTTTTTTTTTGTGAAAAAGAGTAGTTATTTCTAAATTGCTGATTGAGTTGTTAGCAAATTGATTTTTAGAGAGAGGATTTAAAAAAATTGCTTTACTATATTTGGAATCTTCATATATAAAAATCGTTCTCTGAGTGGGTTTCCTTCACTGATTGATTTAAATAGAATCCACTTTTGTTGAAAGAGACAATCTCGTAAGAGAACGAATGAATTACTTGAGCATAAGTCAAAATGCAGGTTATGTAATAAAGACGAAGAGACAGCAGACCACATATTGTGTAACTGTAATAGTATAATTTGGACCCGTTTTCGCTACTTAGTACATCACTATCTACAACCGTCTGATACGGCGGACAAATCACTCTAGCAAGTCTTTGAATTCTTAATGAACACTAGACTGAGAGAGAATTTGCAACTTGAGAGTGGTTTCACAATAGATTTCTTCTGGCTTTAGTTATCAAGAGACATATTCCCGATCCTTCTTCTCCTTCTTCTAATTCTTTGTTTAAAGAAATGCCATCAATTGATGCATTATTTTTAAAACGTAACAATACAATAGGCCTGTCGTTGTGGTGACGAGAACGACTACGACTACGAGAATCAGTTCAAATACTTTTTTAATTGCTTACTTTTTCTTTGAATAGAGATTGAATGATTTTTTTGGTTTTACAAATAATAAAACTACTTATACTTGATATGAAAATTAAAAATAAATTCATCAAACGGCAAAAAGTGATTAATTTTAAAATAAAAATAGCGGTGTTGCTTAATGAAAGTTGATATTTCTGTTAAATAGCTCATATTTGAAAACCCTAAAGCCTATTTTTGTTCAGTCAGCTATTTTCCATATGCTCATCTGTGATCATCAGGGAATTTTGTAATAATTTTTGGATATTTAGTGGTGTTTTACTCACAAATACAGTAGAAAATGAGTCTTGGTAGCAAGCCATGGACGTTAATCATACGAAATATCGGAGTATAAATGAAATATCACTAATATGAAAGCATCTGCCTAAATAGAATTTTATTACAGCTTAAAATGTCTTTCACAGCCGGTTTACAAACAAATTTCTAAAAAAAATTTATGCAAATCTTTAATCAAATTATTTTTTTATAAGTTTGCTGTAAATATTTATGTTTAATTAATTTAAGAATCTGTAAAAATTATTAACAAAAATTAAATTTTTGACACAACAAATCACAATTGTCTATTAAAACAAACAAAAACACAATCAACCCGCTGTGTTTGCAAGCAGATGAATGTGTGGTTGTAATACTTGATGATAGATTTGTGTATACAAAGTGTGTGAGTATTTAATTTTTTTTTTTTGGCTCTGCTTTAAAGTTTACAAAACAAGGTCAAGCTGAGCTAAGGTGAGGTGAGGCTACTTAAAGACTAAATAAATAAAACAACCAAACAAAACAAAATATTTTAAAAACACATTAAAAACGAACACACACACAACAAACTAACCCCATCAAAACAAAGTATCTGAACGATGACACAATGCAACAATAGCAAAATGACCAACTTACTAAATAGCTATTGAAATAAAAAAAAACACTTTCACAGGTTCTTAATGAAAATAAAAACAGAAAAATAAAAACATTATGGATATAAATATGCAATTGACACGCAAACCTCTGCTACTAGCATTAAGAAAACAGATTAAAAGAAACTGTTTCAGAAACTATCCACTTGATATTCGTGCAAATGCATAAATTCGAATTCAATTAACTGAAGCTTTTCAGTGAAATGGATACGTATTTTAGCCTCTTCCTTTACATTTACATTTCGTTGATTAAAATAGCCCTTCTTTTTTTAAGGAGCAATAAAATAATTTATTGAATTAGAAAATGAAAATGTTTTAATATTATGGAAATGTTTACAGAACTGTTTATATAACGTCATATTTAAATTATATTTAAAGAAATCGTTTTAACTCTAAATTAAAAACCAATTTTGTTGTGTATTCTAGCTTATGCTACACAGGGCTTACAAGTCATACGTTATATGTAGACTTTCATATCTAATAAGATAAAATAAAAATTATTTTCTAGTAAGTTATATTCATGAGTCTATATTAATTAAACTCAGTAACGTTAAATCAAATTTGTAGTAACGTACACAGAACTCTCGTTAAATATTAATAAAATCTAGATTTACATTGTGAAAAATCTTTAAAATTTCAAATTTTTGTGATCTAAATAACTAGTGATAGAAATGACCGTTTGCCAGGATAATAGATACATACAGAGAATGTGATACTCTGATATTCATCTGCAATCTTTTACTAGTCATCAAAAACAAAGGAAAAAATTTTTTTGTAATGGAGAATTTAAAGATTTTTTTCCCAAAAGGTACTAATTAAGTTACATGCAAGATACATTTTCTTACTTACCGCAGTTAACTAAGACATGATGCAATGGCATATCTTTTGATAATTCCTTTGATGACTCTTCCAGGGCTATGCCAATTTTATAGTGTGTTTGCTTTTTTATGCGTTTATCACGTTCCAGCAGATCGGCTGAGCCGCTGGCACTAGTGCTGCTACTGCTGTTGGGCACAGTAGGCAATTTACGCACCATTTTATCCAAAACATCACGATACTTTTCCACTTGCTTTTCGATTGTCTCCAATTCAAAATCCTTGTGATCTGGTTTTGTTGATCTGCAAGTAGAGGAAAAAACAACGGTTACACCCTTGGCAGGCCATTTTAAACACCAACAAAAAAAATAAGACCCTGAAACTTTTTTGTAGTTTTGTGTTGTAAGCGCAATGAAAAAACAACGGATTTTTTTTTGATAAATACATAGCGCCTGATACACATTCCGCCATATACCGTTAGGAGTGTCTATAGATATGTATGTATGTTTTTCAATAAGATCATATCCAGACAGTTTTACATAAAATTTATTAAAAGCACAAACACAGACATTTGAGACATAACAATTTTACCTTGAAAGATTTTCAGCTGCTATTTTAAATTTTGTAAATTGTTTTTTCATATTCATGTTCTTTATATTATTAAAATTTATTTCTTCTTGTACACCGTTTCAATATTCTTCACAACTATTTTATTTTTCCATAAATTAATTACTTGTCTATATTTTTTTACAAAACTTTATATTAAACAAAAAAAACACTCACGAAAATTAGTCATTCTTTGATAATACAAGAAGTACGTATAAAAATGCAAAGGCGTTGACAGTTGTCTCAGCACAAATAAAAAAAAAATAAGTTTGCAATTTCCAACACACGTTCAGTATGTTGACAAATAGATAAGCATCTCTGTTAATTTTATTATCATTCACTGAACATACTCTGTGAAATTATGACATTTGCTTTTGTTATGATATTGTTTATAGCAATTACACGTGTTGTGATAGTAAATTAAAATTTAATTTATAAAAATATTTAAAATGACGATACAAGTTGATAAAAAACATTTACAAACGCTATTGCGTTCAGAAAATGAAAAAATAATGGATTTGTTATTGACTTTTAATGTTCCAGATTCAATTGAAGGTAAGGAATAAGTGTCTAAAGAAATTTTTTTTGGAGGCAAACGCTCCAATTTGGGAAATATCTAGATACCACGTTTAAACTACAAACTTAATATACATCTGACAAAAAAGGAAGCCTTTGATTACTTATTAAATAATTGAAAGCAGGTATTTAAGTTACACAATTTGTAAAAATTTTGCAAAATATTCATAAACAAAATGGATTATAGTTGGGAGTATCTGTTAAAGGATATCGACGGTCCCAACAAAGCAAAGTCAAAAATGATACCATAATCCTGTAATTTTGTGCTTTTACTTACAAGAAATTTAAAAGTAAAATTCTTTGTAATTGCCTAAATGTTTTTAATGAGCTATTTTATTAACTTATTTTCAGATAACAATTGTGATGCTTATCTACTAGCGACAAGCAAAACGGTTTCCAAATCCATGCCCGCCAAACAGAGTTCATCCTCCATCGACGAACTGGAGGAACGTTTAAATACCATTAAAAATAAAATGAAAACCAAAAAAGGTCCAATTTCCGAAAAGGCACGAAAGAAAAAAGAAGCGAAAAAGCTGAAGAAAAATAAAGAATTCAATAAAGTTCTCGTCTCTGCTGCCAAATCCATGAAAAATGAACAATCGAAACACTCTAATGGCGATGAAGATGAAAAAGAATTTAAAAAAACTATAAAGCCAGTGATACCTAAACCTGTTTTTAATGAAGAAGGCAAAATTGTGTTTTCCAAATTCGATTTTGCCCAAAAGAAAAAGAATTCCCATAAAAATCCACGAGAGATTCTAAAGAAAATAAAGGAAACTGATAAGAAAATCAAGGAATTGAAAGAAATGGGTGAAACAGAAAAGGCTTTAGAAATGAAAAATGAAATTGCTTGGAAAAAAGCATTCGATAAAGTGGATGGTAAGAAGGTTAAGGATGATCCCAAGTTATTATATAAGGCCATTAAAAAGCGTAAAGTGGAAAAGAAGAAATCAAAGAAGGAATGGATAGATCGCAAGAAGAAAGTGGAACACGATATCGCTGCACGCCAAAAGAAACGAAATGAAAACATAAATAAACGTATTAAAGATAAGCAAAACACGAAACTTAAAAAGGCTGCAAAAAAAGGCAGAATTATACCTGGTTTTTAATAAAGTTTTAAATATTTTTAATATAAAATTTAATTTTAAATATTATTATTTAATTAGGATGGTCTTCTTTAACAGGAGCATAAGCGACTGCTCCTTAAAAAACCATTTTTAATACATAGCCCTAAAATTATATGTAGCGTCTTCTGCTGTCGCACGTTTTCTATAAACCGTCGCCGTCAATTTTTCAAGTGGTTTTTGTATTGAATTTAGTTTTAACAGCTGTAAACAGATGAACGTTTTAAAAGAAATTAAAATGTTATAGCACTCACTGAACCAGCACTTTAATGACATTTCCTTTGAAAAAATTGGTAAAAATAAACGGCAAAACATCAAAAGTGCAAAAAAAATTAAAACACCAAACCACATAAAAATAAAATAAAGTACACGAAAAGAAAGAAAAAGTGTGAATATTTTTATACATATATATTTTGAAAAAAGAGTGGTACTAATTTGCGTATTTAAATAATTAAAGAAATATTTATTTGAAAAATTTGTGTAAGTAGTACAAAATTAACATCAGAAATAGAGTTTGACGTGGAAAAGAAATATATCATATTTTGGTTTGATTAACGCAAGGAAAAAAATTGTTTGTGCAAGAAATATAATCCCAATAATTTTAAGAAAATATAAAAAAATAACGCTACTAAAGGGCTTTCAATTGTTCCGGATTTATTATGAGTGTTGTTCGCCACATCGTTTTGCTGTCCCAGCTACCGAAAGCTGGTATTCATTATTATTGGCTAAAAGGTAAGTTTTTGATTACAAATGTGAGGAAGGCAAATTTCATAATAGGCCAATGGTGCTCATAATATGTAGTCAGTTTAACATTCTAAGTGGATTAACCTTTGAAAAATACAAAGTCGTAAAAGCTGAATATATGTACTTATCTTTTCTAAAAAGATCGCAATTTTTATTTTCTTATTTGTTTAAATATTCTTCTCCTTTGTCCGTCTTCTTCTTTGAATATTAACATGAATTTAAAAGTTTAGTTTGTTTGAAAAACAATGTTATGCAAAATATAAATAAACAATTGAGTCATTCGTATTTTTGTTAAAAAATAAAATGCATTTCAAAATACCTAAGTACTACTAAAGGATTTCCATTTTTCTTGGACATCAGCTACAAATTTAAGTTTCCTGCAAGTTTTATTTTGCCCACAAAAAATGTAATGCGATCAAGGTTATTTTATCACTACAATACAATTTTTCTAACGCTTTAAGCAGAGGTCTTCAAATATATAAAAAATTGTTGAAGTTTATCTAAGCATTCTCAATAGCTTTATGGTTATATTCCTGCCAGCTCCCACTTGTAGGTATAGGCATATTAGAAAAAAAATTGTTAAATAAAAGTAAATATGTTTGTATGCATGTACAAGTAAATCAGGCTCGTATCCAATTTTAAAATCCTTTCTTTTGTTGTTTACAATGGCAACAACAATAACAAAACTTTAATTGGGTTTTAAATTAATAATAGAAGAATATTAAAATAAAAATTATTATACTCATGCACCCTCTGTCACCTTGATATTTTTTAAGGTTAATATACAAATTTGGTTTATTTATAAATTTTATGCATGAGCGGTACATGCATAAATACATTTTAATAAGTCAAGTTTTAGTTAATTGATATTTTGATGCTGGCATGTACGGTTATAGTTATTATGTGTGTTTATAATTTTGAGGTTGTTGCATTAATTTGTTGCTAAATTAGTTAGACAAAGGTAAAGTTTAATTTTCTACTTTGATCAGCGGTATTAACATCAGCAGCAACAACAACAATAAAAACATGTCTTCTCTAAAAATAACAGCAGATTGTGATAAACAAGTACTGATGGCAAGTAGATGATAATGAGTATAAATTAGTGCTGCCTAAGTGTCAGTAATTGTATGAAGTTCGATTTCAATAAAGCCAAATATAAATTGCCAAAAAAAATACAAAATGCTCAAAGTAAATTTTGTTCAGTTCAACCAGCCCATGACATATTGATCATTCCTGGAATATGCACCTTTTTTTATAATATAACGGTTATTTTGCTACTTTCATTAGATATTTCGATAAACTTTCTCTATGCGTATAATTACTTTTACTGTATTGTATATACACACATACATACTTATGTAATAATATATATGTTTTTTAAGGTATTTGCTGTTCAAATTACGTACAATCAGGATGCCTAGCAGCTTTATCTATGCGCAGTCTTCATTTGAAAACTAGTCCAAAAATTGATATAACCCTTTCCCATGCGGCTGGAGCTGGTGGTGGCGAAAATGGTTCGGGATCTGGTTCTGTAGGCAGTAGCGATGGCAATGGTGGCAGCAGTACAACCACATCAGGTTCATCGGGCAGTTCTGGTGAACCACCGAATGATAAAAATATTCTTTCATGTCCCAAATGTGGCAGCCCTTGTACACAAGTAGAAACTTTCGTTAGTTCGACACGTTTTGTTAAATGTGCCAAGTGTAATAATTTCTTTGTGGTGTTAGCGGAGGTGGACACAAAGCGTACCGTTAAAGAGGAAACGAAAAACCAACGTAAACCGCCCCCACCGCCACAAAAAATTAGAGAATACTTGGATAAACATGTAGTAGGTCAAGATTATGCGAAAAAAGTATTAGCGGTGGCCGTATACAACCACTACAAGCGCATACATCATAATATGCCGCAATTAAATCCTCAACAGCAGCATCAAATGTCTCAGGCAACAACAAACATGATGAATGATCCGATGGGCACTAGAAATGATTTGTTGCATATAACCGGCATTGGTCACACAATGGCCAACTCATCGGGTACAGAATTGCCACCAAAACAATCTCAAGCTCATCATTACGGCCATGATTCCGGTTCAGAAATCTTGGATAGACAAAATTATGATATTAAACTGGAGAAAAGCAATATTATAATGTTGGGGCCTACGGGTTCGGGTAAAACGTTGATAGCTCAAACTATAGCCAAGTGTTTAGATGTACCCTTTGCCATCTGTGATTGCACTACACTGACACAAGCCGGTTATGTGGGTGAGGATATAGAAAGTGTCATCTCAAAGTTGTTACAGGACGCTAACTACAAGTAATTTAAAGTTTCCTTGTTTTTACTCCTTTTAAATGTTAAAACAAACAAATAAAAATTATTTATTGTGTGTTTACTTTTGCGCTTAGTGTGGAACGTGCTCAAACTGGTATTGTGTTTCTAGATGAGGTGGATAAAATTGGTGCTGTGCCCGGTATACACCAATTGCGAGATGTGGGCGGTGAGGGTGTGCAGCAGGGCATGTTGAAAATGCTGGAAGGCACTATTGTTAATGTACCAGAACGTAATTCGCCACGCAAACTGCGAGGAGAAACTGTACAAGTTGATACCACAAATATATTATTTGTAGCCTCTGGAGCTTATACTGGACTAGATCGTCTTATAGCTAGAAGATTAAATGAAAAGGTATTTAATTTGACATTGTGTTAACAAAAATTTGGTTAACAATAAGCTCTTTTTATTTAAAGTACTTGGGTTTTGGTGCACCTACATCGGGTGCTTCTGGTCGCCGTGCTGCCCAATCTGCCGCCAGTCCTATGGACAATGATCAAGAAGAACGTGATAGATGTTTAACAAAAGTACAAGCCCGTGATCTCGTGGAATTTGGCATGATACCAGTAATTAGCGGCATAAATTTGTAAATGAAATTATTTTAATGTAGTTTTGATTTATTTTAATTAAAGGAATTTGTTGGCCGTTTTCCCGTTATTGTGCCCTTCCATAGTCTTAGTGTAAATATGCTAGTGCGTATTTTAACCGAACCCAAAAATGCTCTGGTTCCTCAATATAAGGCTTTAATTGGCTTAGATCAAGTCGAACTGAACTTTACTGAAAATGCGATCAAAGCTATTGCCAAATTGGCCATGGAACGTCAAACAGGCGCTAGAGGTTTACGTTCAATTATGGTAGACAATTTTATAAACATAAAATCTTAAAGCTTTTTGTTTATACATTTTTTTTAAATTCTATTTAAACAGGAACAATTACTGCTTGATCCCATGTTTGATGTTCCCGGTTCAGACATCAAGACTGTTCATATAACATCATCCTGTGTTAAGGGCAAATCAGAGCCCATTTATATACGCAATGAAAGTGACGAAACCACTGGAGATAGTGATGATAGCGAAGAAAGGGAATCAGATAAAGTGCGTGTAACACAATAAAAAATGTTTAGTGCTAAAACAAATTTTTGTTTTTAATCAAACACCACCAACTAGTACAGACAAACATGTTCAATTTACAGCCTACAAGCAATAAAGCAAACATTTTCTTTCGTAAACAATATAATGAATTCTTTATTGATTAAAATTTTCAATAGAGTTTTAATGAAAATTATCAATTATCAATAACCGTATAATTTAAATTGTGTCATCTCGTCAAAAAGTGTTTGTTTGTGTGCCTTTCTGGCTAAAAAATTGCCTTATACAAAATTCTTTTGTGTTTGTTGTTGCTTTTTTTTGTACTAAAAATTGAATAAAAAAAAGTTTCCTTCTCTGTAAACTCTGTAAATCACTTAAAATTAAAACTAAAACTGAAAAAAAAAACAGCAACTGTAGGAAAATGTAATAGAAAATAGTTTATAAATTAAAGTTTTTTTAAATTAAATTAAAGAAAAACAGAAATTTGTAAGATTTTGTTAGGTAAAACCGAAAAATTAATTAAGTTTTAAGTCAACTAATGAAATCGAGTTAAAAAAACGTAAAATATAATTAAAATGTTTATTTTTAAAACTTAAACTTAAATATTTGCTGCCAAATTTATAAAAAAAAATATTTTTTTATTAAAAAAAATTTAACTAAGAAAATAATTTTTTTTTTATAAATTTGGCTTTTAATAAATATTAACTAGAAATGTATATTTAGTTTGTAAAAATATTTGTAAAATAAAATAAAAAGAAATGTTGAAATTTTGTTGGAAAAATAAAAATTTAAATTTTTCAGGTAAAATTTTAATGTTTCGTTTTGTTTTATTTGGCAAATCACTTTTAAAATAAACGATACATAAAAAAATTAAAATTTTAATTTTATTATTTCATGCACAAAATTAATCAATTGAATTTTGCTTTGGTGAAATATTTTCAAAATGTCTAACGACAAATGTGTTTTTTTAGTTTTTCTACAATTAAATAAAATTTGCCCACTGCTGTAAACAACATTTGTTGTCATGTTAAAGCTAACTAACATTAACAGTAACTGCTTAACATACAGATTATATAGTAAAGTACTAGGGGCATTAGTATTTCTGGAAACAAATTTAATTAAAACAAAAAATTAATCAGCCCAATTAGGAATAAAAATTCCCTGGGAGTTTTTTCACTTTTCCCTTTCCTCTTATTATAAACAAAATTTCTCTTATTTTTAACATATCAAGTCATCTGATTTCTCCTAAAAACCAAAATTTTCCCAGGGAAAAAATCCTAGGGAATATTCATAATTGGCATGAATAATTTTTTTTTGTTTTCTTGTATATATTCAAAATAATTCTTTGGTGTATTCTTTATTATCATTAATATTTTGTAAGTTTTGTTTGTATTCAATTATTAAAATAATTTTTTTTCATAATTATAATTAGGATATTAATTTTTCCATCTTAATAAATCTCAAAAATTCGTTTTAAACTTAAATAAATAAAAAGGGAATTTTACAGGGACTGCTTGTTAGAAAAATTATTATTATTTTTTTTTTTTTGGAAAATAAAATTTTAAAACTAAAAGAATAGGAAATAAAAATAAGTAACAATAGTATTTTAAAGGCATTTTACTAAACTAAAATTCCAACTATTTTTTTTTTTTAATAACCTAAGGACATTTTGTTTTCTTGCAATTATTTTTTCTTTTTTTTAATTTCTTGTATTTTAAACTTAAAAGCATAAATATGCCCGGATTCATATAAAAAGTTTATTAATTTTAAATAAACCATTTATAAATTAAATTGGTTGTAATAAATTTGGCATGTAAAGTTTAAAAAGGTATAAAAATGGTAAAAAAAAAAATATAAATGGGAGCAGATTGTTAACTACCAAGCACAAGCTTGTGTTTAGACCTAACGCTAGTCATGGCATCATTTCAACAAAGTCACTCATTTTCTTCAGTTATCAATAGTTCATATTCCTGGGCAGCAAAGCGATCCCAATCCGTAGACTAAAACAAATGTTAAATTATTTGAAAACAAATAAAAAAAAATTTTCCAACACTTACATATTCATCTCTTTGTGAAGCAAATGGATCACGCTGTTCATGATCTAAATATTTTTCCAAATTGAAAAATGTATCAAAGAACACATGCGTCATTTTACAGCTTTTCAAATCACCTAAAGTAATGGCATCACGACGTTTTGGTTTAATCATGTCCAACATCTAAAATGATAAAGTCAATTTGATGGATGAAAAAAAAAAAAACGAAAACAGTAAAATGCTTACCTGACATAAACAATCCTCAAATGGTAACGATTCAATACCAATTGACTCCATGCGCTGTTGTTGCTCTTCATAGAAATATTCCAATTCATAAATGGATAACAAGCCATCACCATCCAGATCCATACAACGAAACCAATACTCTATAGCGGTGGGTGTGCGTTTGTCCTCCTCGGACAGTAGAAACCAAACAAAATCTGTGTATGACATTTTGGGCTCATCATCGGGATGCTTTTTATTATCAGAACGTGTAACACAGCCCGAAAAGATGCGCTCAACAATGCGCGTAGAGAGTGCATGATCACTGTGACGTGCCAAATCATCTTGACTAATTAACAAATCATGATCCTTATCCAGTTCCCAAAATTTACAATAAATAACATAAAAATGTTCATAACTGAAAAAAGCCATAATCTGATTGATATCATCCTCTTCTTCTAATAAAGTGATGATCTAAAAAATTTATTAAAAAAAAAAAAAATATATATATATAATTAAAATGAAAAATAATTCTAAAAAACAAAAAAAAAAGAATTAAAAATATGTGAGATACTAATTATATAAGGTTTGAGCTGAAGGCCTAAGATGCCATTGCTCCCCTTTTTTTTCCTCTTACCTTATAATTGATAATTATAATTTAAGAGAATTAATAAATAAATAAATAAAATTAGGTTAAGTTACACAGGGCGCTAAAAAAAAAAGAAAAACAGAAGCTGGGCTCACTTGGAGAAGTGAAGAAGGATAGCACTAAAGATAGAAAAGGGAAAGCAAATAAATAAAAAGAGAGATAGAAAAAGATGAGTAACTCACTTAAATCAATACCTACTCCTAACGACCCTTAAGTAAATAATAAAAATAAAGAAAAATTAAAAATAATGAGGTGAAAATTAACCAGAAGTTTTTTCCCTTATTACACGATTTTGGAGCAGAGCAACAGAAAACTAATTCTAAAATATTTTGCAGCATCGATTTTATATCTGCACTTCAATTTATAAATTGGCTATAACTAACCTCCACGTTATAATATTCGTGCATGTTCTGTATTCCACACGGATTTGAAAAAATGTGAAATTACATTTTTTTTCTTCTTATTAAATGAAAATTTTGTGTTTTTTAATTCTGCCAATAATTTCGCTGAATTTTTCAATTCCAAATAGAATATTCGTATTCGGAATACAGAACAGCACTGAATATCTCCGAAAAACAAGAGGTGTTATGAAATATATAAGTTTGACTAGAAAACGGTTAGTTTTTTTTAGTAAAAAAGAAAATTCGAAATTCCACCAGAAAATTTGCTGCAAGTCATTTGTTTCACTAGTTTCAAAAGTATCATAGAAGTTGTAACGAAAAATTACCATATTTAGGCAAAATTTAAAAATTTTTAATTTAAAAAAAATTAAGTTGAAAATTTGGCATTTTTTTCTATAACCTTGCAGCCTCATGAGCTCCAAACAAAACGAGCCTTACTTTATTGAAATCAAAAAACTACTTTTGATTTTATACCCAATTAAGTGATGCTACTTCATTGCAAAATATTTGGCATACAGCCGTGCACATGTAACACACCTGCAGCAAAAGACGTCTAAGCAACACCTAGCAGCCGTGTGACTGGGTGATAGAAGGACTTTATTTGGAATAAAATCAAAAGTTGCTGAACGATTTTAATAAGATATGGCTCATTTTCCTTGGAACTTATGAGGCTACATGCTGGAATAAAGAAAACAGTGAGTTTTTGCCTTAACTTATTTGAAATAATTTTTGGAAAATTAAAAATTTCTTATTTTTGCATAAAAATGGTAAATTTTCGTTACAATATATCTAAAACTATTAAACAGATTTAAAAACAGTATAGGTACGACTTGCAGCAAATTTTGTTGCGGAATTTCCCATTTTATTTTTTAAAGGTTCCCAAATAATGCTCACATATGTCGCCTTATCTCTTGAATTTAGGAAATTAAAGTCAATTAAAAAAAATACGAAGTGCAGATTTGAAATCAGCTTTCTAAAATACTTCACCGTTTGATTGGTCCAAAAGTAGACTTGAATTTATAAACTTGTGTTATAAATAAAATTTAACTCTTTTCTGTCATAGAAAATTCTTTTAATTAGGGAATTTTTTCTTTAAAATAAAATTTTTCCTTAGGAAAAAAATTTCCAGGGAATTTTCATAATACGAGTATTGAAAATAAATTAAGCAATTATTTGAATAAATAAAATAAAATAAAAATAAAAATAAAATAAAATAAAATTAAATAAAAATAAAATAAAATGAAATAAAATAAAATAAAATTAAATAAAAATAAAATAAAATAAAATAAAATAAATTAAAATAAAATAAAAATAAAATTAAATTAAATAAAAAAAAATAAAACAAAAAATAAAAAAAATAAAATAAAAAAAAAAAAATAAAATAAAATAAAATGAAATGAAATAAAAATAAAATAAAATAAAATTAAATAAAATAAAATAAAATAAATTAAAATAAAATAAAATAAAAATGAAATAAAAAAAAATAAAATAAAATAAAAATTAAATAAAAATAAAATTAAATTAAATAAAATGAAATGAAATAAAAATAAAATAAAATGAAAATTAAAATAAAATGAAATGAAATTAAATGAAATAAAATTAAATGAAATAAAATAAAATTAAATAAAATTAAATAAAATTAAATGAAATAAAATAAAATTAAATAAAATTAAATAAAAGAAAATGAAATGAAATAAAATAAAATTTATTTAGAAAAAAAAAAATAAAATAATAAGACAATAATAAATTTTAAGCTGGAAAAACTTTTTAAAATGTGAGTGGATTAATTGCAAATTTTTTTTTATTGCAACTTAGGGTATTTATGACGATATGTATGTTTCTATTAAATTATTATTTTTTTAAATTAAAATTAACCTTTAGTACATTCATATAGATGATGTTTCAACATACTTACCTCTAGTAAATCGGATTTCTTTAATTCTGATATTGAAATTCTACCCGACCAGCTGCGATTAACTGAATAAAATATTCGTGCTATAACGGTGTGTACATATCTGGAATGAAATTCGGTGGCTTCCTTCAGAAAAGCCAAACCCGGATGTGTATCAACAACGTCTTGAACTAAAGGTGCCAAATCCTCGGGCAGTATATAGGAACGCATACGTTGGCCACGTGATAATATATAAACAAAACGTGAGGCATCATCATGGCAATAAACATTCATTCTTAAATAAATAAAAAAAAATTTAATTAAAAAAAAAGAAAGAAAGTCTCTAAGCTCACTGTTTCCAAAACTCTACAAATCTTTGCCGTTCAACCAGACCGGAATTGTGTTGCTGGCAAAATACCATGACCGGCATACGCCAATAAAACGGTAAACCGCAAATTTTTAATATGCGCGGCAACTCATCCCTCGTTACCTGATTGTTGGGAAACGTATCAAACGCTGATAAAATGCCACGCAATGTACGCTCCAATGCAATTGTGGGCTGTGGTTTGCCATGGGGAAAATAGAATCTGAAAATATAATTTTAAATTAACAGAACGAACAATTTATTTCATATTTGAGGGATGGTAAAGGACTTATTCCTTGTTGTTATTAAAATACCTGGGTATGTAAACACTTTTGGTATTTTTTAGTTCCTTTTGTATTAAATTCTGTTCGACTGGTGGTGGGGGCGTGGCATGTAGCTTAACCTGAAATTGTTAAATTAATTAAATAAAAATTAAATGGATTTTTTTTAAATTTCAATGAATAGAAAAAAACTTCGGTTGTGAGCACAGAATTTATTACCAATCAAAAATTTTTAGTTGTGGTAACAATTATTAGTTAATATGGATTAAAATTTAGATCTCTTATCGATTTTCTATTGGCACAATTAAAAATTTCGATTATTACAACTGAATTTCTGATTAACAAAAAATTTAGTTCTCACAACTGAAGTTGATTTCTGACAGTACTTGAAGCAAATTTAAATATTTTGCATTTATTCGTATTCTTACAACACCATTTGCATTAAAAATAGTATAACTCCAAAATGTAGTTTTAAGTTTTATACAACAAAAATTAAATTTAAAGTTTTATAACAAAAGAAATCTTTTTCTTTTAATAAAACTAAAAATTATGCCTTGAAAAATTCTAAATTAAAATTTTCTCTACACGAATTTGTTGCAAAATATTTTTATCATTGAAGAAACAAAATTATTTAAAAAAAATGGAGGAACCAATGACTTATTGGGCTTGTAAAATTTTTAAAACTAATTCTTCAAATATCAAAGATAGGAAACAATAAATAATAAAAAGGAACCTCTCACTGAACAAGACAATTGGCTTTACTTGAGGCCCAGCTCTGGGCTGTAAAAAATATCCTTAGGGTAGCGTTACACATGACCTAGTAACTATACATGGAAAAATAAAGGCAGTAGCCTTGAATAGATTTCATTCATGAATGAATCAGAGAAATCGTGTTTGATTCTGAAAGAATAATATTTCAATTGACACAAAAATTAATGCCTCAAAGAAAATTGTTATTAAAAAAATAGAATAATTTTAATGATGTTAAATATAAAAGAAGTTTCATTTAGGCAAAATTAAAATAAATTAAAAAAAAATGTTTTGCTTTAAGCAATTGTAAATTTTGTATACTTTGTAAGTACATACGTGCTTTGTATGTACATACTCGTACATACACATCAGCGTATGTATGCACGAGTATTTAAGTATGTTTGCAAAAGCACTTAAAAAAACATTTTAATTGCGCTATCAAGAAGAGATTTTTTCAACGTTCATTAAATGAATTTAAAATTGTTTTTTTTTTTTATTTTTTTTTTTTTTTTATTTTATACATTTAAGATGACTATTTTCTTTAATTCTTAATTCAACATTTAAAGGGTTTCCTAAAATGTATAAATAAATGGAATTTTGCGCGAATTTTATAAACGCGACCTTGTTATCTTTCTTTTTTTAAATTTATTCCATCAAAATTTATGTTGTGAAGGGGATGACTCTATCTCTCCCCCTTTGTCAAATCTGTCAGGTCCATAGTAGATAAATAAATATTTGTTAGAATCTGTGCATTAGTTTTTGACTTTCGTGTATAAAGAGTTGTTCTAAATGAGAATTAATTAATTTAATTAATGCATTTTTAAACAATAAAGGCCTTAATCACTATCTGCATAGCCCTGCCGCACTGTCGACGGCCGAGTTTGACATGCTGTCTGGCTTCTTTAGAAAAAGCAATTGATTTAGTTAGTGACCAAGAATGATAAAAAGACAAAATTACTTCATGCGCATGATTTCCCGTTAGATAACGTATTTTGTCCACAGTTTGCAGAAAAAAATAATACATTTCTCTATCTCTTTTTTCTCTCTCTTATTTAGCTGTAAATTATTAGCCAATAGGAACACATCGCATGACGTCATTTGTGCTACATGCGCCGAAAATTTACATTTTATGTAAGGGATGGTGTAATTCTATTGTAATTCTTCTTCTTGTTGTTTTACTTCTTCTTTCTTTTCTTCTTTCTTTCTCTTCTCTTCTCTTCTCTTCTCTTCTCTTCTCTTCTCTTCTCTTCTCTTCTCTTCTCTTCTCTTCTCTTCTCTTCTCTTCTCTTCTCTTCTCTTCTCTTCTCTTCTCTTCTCTTCTCTTCTCTTTTTTCTCTTCTCTTTTTCTCTTCTCTTCTCTGCTCTTCTCTTCTCCACTCTTTCCTTCTCTTCTCTTCTTTTAATTTTTCTTCTTATACAGGTATCACATCAGAGCTCCCAAGTAAGCCTACCTTCTGTTTTTCTTATTAGGGCGACCTGTGTAATTTAACGCTTTAATCAAAACAAAATCCTAGTAATAGTAAAAAAAAAGAAGTTGCCTTGCCCAAAACGTTTAAAAATTTTGATTGATTTTTGTTTTATTTTTTTGGCTACAATAAAACGATATAGAATTATCTCCTAACTAAAATGGCTATTTTATTAAGCTTGAGGTTGTATTTTAGTACATAAAATTCCCTTGTACGTGTGTTTGATATTGTACTCCTCCTAAACGGCTGGACCGATTTAATTGAATTTCTGTGTACGCATTTGGGTTACGCCTTGGAAGGTGACGCTGCAGTCTATCTTTCTTATTTATCTACTACCTGTTTTTACCCGATCTTGCACGGTCCTTTATTTTATGAGTACGATTTCTTAGAGTAAATAGATCGAATATACAAAAATTTTAAGGCAAAACAACGTTTGCCGGGTCAGCTAGTAATAATATAATTATTTATACCCTAAAGAAGCTAAGGTTAGAGCGAAATATGATATAAAAATAAATTTATACAATACGACCTCAAGCTTGATAAGCTAACCGTTTTAATTTTAAGTAAAAATTATATTTTAGCCATTTTTGTTCTCCTCTTTATAAAGCAAATTTATTACAAACAGAATAAGTAAAAAAGAAAATTGTATTTAACTAAAATATGTTTTTTTTGTTAATTTTATTTTAATTAGTGATCAATTGACGATTTTCTTCAAGTGCTTTGCACCTCTATTGCTTGAGTTCACAAGTACAAAAAGGGAAAACAAAAAATAATAAAACAAATTAAAAAAAAAAACTTTCTTAAAGAAAATATTTGTTAATTTGTTTGGCTAATACACCATTTATCTAAATAATTTCTCTCATTCATTTATTTTATTTATTTATAATTTATTTAATCATGAGAATAAATTCTAAGACTAAATGTAAATGAGGAGCACTGGCTGCATAGGCTAGCGGCTCATTCATTATTTTATTCGAATTGAAACTTAATAAAAATCAAATTGCGAAATATATTGTTTGTTTACATTAAATGTAAGTGTTTAGTGGTTCAATGTGGTAACATTGTAAACAAGCAAAAACAAACCGGCAGCCTTGAAAAACAAAATAACGGCAAATGATAATAGAAACAATTTAATACAATTTATTTTAAGGGAGAGCAAGAGAAACCGTTACTGTTTACTTTTCGCTTGGTTTTCTAAGCTAAAGAAAAGGATTTTCTTTAATTTAAAATTTTTATTTTTTTTTAAATTTAATTGTTTTAAATTGTTTAAAACTAAAATCAAAATAAAAATTTTTGCTTTTTTCAAATAAATTCATAAGGTACGCAATGTTATTTCTTATTTCTTACAATAAATGTTATTTGAGTGTTATTTTTGAAAGCGGTAAAAGCACAACTAAGTTTTTCAAAAGTGGAGTTATACCACTTTCAAAAATAATAGCTTATGTAATATTTATTATAAGAAATATCACTGCGTATCTTATGGATGGGCAGAACATACCACAGGCATACCTCGAGTGCTGTTTCGCTATCTTTGAATTTTTGAAAAAAAAAAAAAAATTATTTATACTTTAACAAATTTTCTTTTTCTAATTTCATATGAAAATTGATAAAACTTAATTTACAGTTCTTGGAATCCTTGTTTTTGAAAAGAAAAATTTTTTTAAATAATTTTAATATGGGGAATCCCAAAATGTGAAATTTTGTTCATTCGAATGATATGGTTTGATATAGACCTCAGTAATTCTAATTAAATTAAATAAAAAAATCAATTGAACCACAGACACAAAATGCTAAGCAAACTAGAAAAAGCTTGACGTTGCAGATGAAAAAGAATGCATTAAGGTGGATTGAGAACAATGAATGACAGTCGCAAGTGTCTTAGTTAGAAACGTAACCCCATATTGAGTTTCCTGATTAAAGCAGCACCTTATTAAAATTTTACTTGTCTGCCTTGAACATCGTTCTTCATGAAATAATTGGGATTAACAAGATCTTCTGTCAGACCAAGACCACACACGGCGAGTTTAGTTGGGCAATTCTTTCTCAATTCTCTTTTAAAATTGTTGTTTTGTTCATACAGAAATTTTTTGTTTCGGCAATTTTAGCATTCTTATTCAGTCATTCATTCAGCCTTCAAGCTACCTGTCTTTTTTTTTACATCTTTTTAAAAAATACGAAGAGAGAACAAAAGGGAATTGCCGGGTACGAGCAAGTTTGTACCCCTTCTTATTCTTCTTCCCTCTCTTCTCTACAAAATCAGGAATTACACAACTAAAATTGCCATGTCTGTTGCCGGTCCTATTGAAGCCCAACACAAGGAGAGCAAAATATGTAAAATGCTTTACTGCGTATAGTTCTGCCCTAGTAAACACCAAAGCGAATGAGAGAGAGCAGTTTGTTACGAAATATCTCAAAAAATTTTACATTATATCGACTTTAATTTGTTTTTACATAATTTTTTAGGGCAACTATTATTTTTCAAGTTATTTTTTTTTTTTTTGAAATATGAAATTTTTAGTTTTTAAAAATTCTCCACAAAATAGAAAGTGTTTAATAAGACATACGTAACTAGTTTTATTATTTAATCTTAAAGCTGCCATATACTAAAAATAAATTTTATTTTATTTTATTACTTTACTTTCTATGGAAATTTGTTGTAAATTAAATTAGAAAAAATTAGTTTAATTTTCTAACATGCCTAAAAATATTTCGAATTTCCTTTAATTGTTATGAATGGCGTATAATTTAATAAATATTTATTTAGTTCTGTAACTTATCATTGTAGTTGTTTGCTTATTTACTAAAAAAAAATATTTTGCAAAAATTCAAATTCACTTACGTTTAAGTAAGTGTGAATTGTTTACTCGTATTATATGAAATAAAATACGCAAAACAATATTTTTTTCTTAAAATTTTAGTGGTTGCCCACTAAAAGAATTTTGCAAAAAATAATTAAAAATGAATTTAAACATTCTTTTAATTTCATTTGTTTTATTTGCTATGGCAATTAATTAAAAATAATTATTTTTTTTTAAATTTTGTAAAACTTTTTATTTTTAGACGTTAACATAATAATTTCTTTATAAATTAATTAATTAAACTAAAAAAACCTGACCTATGACACCCAATAGCTAGACAGCTGTCATTGTCATTGAATTGAAAAATCATCTTGTGCCACCATATATATTTACAATTCTCAAACGCAACTTATAAATGGATTTTATTTTAATAATTCACTAGTAGTAGGAGGCGAAAAGTAAATAAAAAAAAAATAAATAAAACCGGAAAGAGGGGAGCCGAGAGCTAGTGTAAATAAAATAAATTTAAAATCAATGAAATTAGAAAACTAACGTCTGTCTATTTTATATCACGACCCTGACTGATTAACACACACTGGCACACACACATGGTTATTATGAACATGTGTTGTTGATAATTCACCTATAAGTTAAATACCCTGCAGGCAACTAAGCTAATTTTAAATACTAGTGCTCTTAGCTAAACAAAATTGACATAAAAATTTATGAAAAATTTGGTTAACGTTGACTTTAAAGTCACAATTTCTTTTCTTACTTTGGCATGAAAAATATTTTGTTTAAGAAATGAAAAAAAAAATTCTGCAAAATGCAAGCATACACTGAAGCGAAGTGATGAATTTTTAATGATTTAAAGAAAAATTAAAATGTTGCACAATTCAAATTAAAAATATATTCAGTGATGTTCTGTATTTCGAATCCGCATATTTTTTTTCGAAAGTGGAAAAAAGCGAATTTTTTGGTTGTTCTGTATTCCACTTCCGAATTTTTTTTGTTTCGTTTTTTTCCATCTAAAAAAATTTTGATGGAATGTAAAATAATTTATTTTTTTATTATTTTTTCAAAACGTTGAAAAGTAAATTAGAAAATATGTGAAATTCAGTATTGCTAATTTACGAATATTTTCATAATTCCACTCGTTTTGATTTCACACGGAACAAGAACAGCGACGATTCTTTTTATTTCAATCAAAATTAGAAAGAAAATTGGCCGTTTTTCATAAAAAATATGATTTTAAAGAATTTACTTTGATTTTGTCAATTGTCTGCATTAATTGTTTACTTATAAATAGGAAAACGCCCCATTGAAATTCTATGAAAAATACGTAAGCAAAACATTCGGTTTCTTGGTCAAAGCACCATGATGATAAGGTTGGCAAGGCATTTGCTAAATTACCCACTCCAGGATATGTTTTAATATGGAATTAATTTCCTTAAGATTTTCTCACAATCAATTTTTAGTGAGCGATAATTATTTTTTAAAAATATCAACAAAAAAAATTAAAAAAACTAAAAAAATGATGAAAAAAATTAAATAAACTAAAAAAATTATGAAAAAAATTAAAAATTAAATTAAAAAACAAAAAAAAATTAAAAATAAAATTTAAAAATATTAAAAAATAAATATAAAATATTAAAAAAAAATTTAAAAAATTAATTTTAAAAAAATTATAAAAAAATAAATTAAAAAAAAATTAAAAATAAAATTTACAAAAATTAAAAAAAAAATTAAAAAAAATTGTTTGAAAATTTTACAAAAAATTAAAAAGAAAATGAAAAAAAAATTAAAAGGAAAAAAGAAATTAAAACAAATTTACAAAAATTAAAAAAAAAAACTAAAAAATTAAGAATTAAATTGAAAAAATAAATAAATTAAAAAATAATAAAATAAATTTTAAAAAAAATTATAAAGAAATAAATTTACAAAAAATTTAAAAAAAATTTACAAAAATTTAAAAAAAAAACTAAAAAAATTGTTTGAAAAATTTACAAAAAATTAAAAAGAAAATGAAAAAAAAAATTAAAAGGAAAAAAAAAGAAATTAAAAAAAATTTACAAAAATTAAAAAAAAAAACTAAAAAATTAAAAATTAAATTGAAAAAATAAATAAATTGAAAAAAAATTTGTAAAAAAATTAAAAAGAAATTAAAAAAAATTAAAAAAAAATAAAGATAAAATTAATGTAAAAAAAATCGTTGTTGCTTAGTTTTTCTTTTTAATGGAGCCAATTGATTATTTTATTTATGTGAGATGTCTTAGGCAGGCAATAGTGTCTAACTCTTTTAACTAACTTAAAATTGGCTATTTGTCAGTTAGTAAAAAGTCAGTTTTATTATAAAAAAAATTAAGCAGGAGTGAGACTACAATCAAAATTGGTTGGTTTACGTGGCGGTCTGAAAGCCGTCAATTATAATGGCACTTGAAAACTATAATCAGCGAGTGAAGTCTCAGTTGTATTGTTGGCATATGCTCTGACTTCAGGGATGCGAAAGCTAAATGAGAAAAAAAAAAAATGCGGGGTTCTACAAGACAAATGCAAGAAGTAAACGATCAAACACATTAAAGATTCGATTTTGTACCATTTTATTTTGGAATCGCAATACAGAGTAGCCCCAGAGTAATTTTTGTATCAATATTATAAAATTTCACTAAATTTATAGTATGAAATGGTAAGGCCCAAAAATTACACAGGCCTACAACGATTTTGGTGTCGTCAAAACTAAAACTGATTTCTAGTATACTCGGTACCTTGATTCAAACTGTATATTTGTTTTCTTAATCCTACATGTAGTTCTCGAGATATATTGCTATACATAAAAAGGAGGAGGTTTTGACCAGCGTTGCCATTTTAGCCTTTTTTTCTTGCATTTAGCCTTGAAATTTTTTCCCAGCCTTTTTTCATTTCAAAATAGCCTTAAATAGCCTTTTTTCTTTTCGCAATTCTTTTTTTTGCGAAAATTTTTTTTTATCATTTTTTCAAAAAATGCAAAGGGGGTAATGGTAATTTTTGGCGAAATTTTTTTTTCGCACTATCCACAAAAAAAAATTTGGAATTAAAACCATTGCGTTTATCTATTCAACGCAATCGAAATCAAGTCGATATCTTGAAAACTAAGCAAGTTATTAGCAAAAAGGTAACCAGTTCTACTACTGCCTCTTTCCGGTCACTTTGTAGTAGAACTGGTTACCTTTTTAATCATAACTTGCTAAGTTTTCAATATATCGACTTGATTTCTTTTGCGTTGGATAGATAAACGTAAAGGCTTTAAATCGTAATATTTTTTTGCGGATGGTTTTCAAGTTATGACCACAAAGGAAAGCATGTTTAAAACAAACTTATTTTCTTTAGTTTTTGTCATTGATCATATTATTATTTTGAATTTTAAGCCCATCAATTTTTAACTTTTTCCTAGCTTTTTTGTGAGTGATTTAGCAAATGAAGTTTAATATCACAGGTATTCAATGTAATTAAAAAAAAATCATTTTGTAGGCCTTTATTTTAGGAGATTCTGAATTAATTTACAGATACTTTAAAAATAGTCATCTTAAAAGTCAGCTGAAAATGTGTTATTAGAGTAGACGACTACAAAATTGCTTGCATGGTATTGAATAGTATCTATTGAGATGTATAAATAAATAAAAGTAAAAGTATTAAATGATCTGCGATTCTCTTTTATTGCGGCGGTTGAGAAAATGCTTAAGTACACGAGCAACAACAGATTCAAAATTACCAAAAAAAAAAAGGAAAAAAGTATGAAAAAGAAAATAATAAATTAACTAACAAATTCCACTTAAATAAACAATTTTAAATAAAATTGTATCAATAAGCAAAAAAAAGATTTGAAATAATTTTTGGTATCAGATGAAATTAAAGTGTTTGTTTTGATTAAATAACAAGCGGAATTCACTTTTCAGTGTAAAAACCCTTGTATCGAGTGTAAAACAACATTATTCTACTATTTTATACAACACCGCTGAAATACAATATGCAAACCCATAGCAAATACGTTTTACAATTGTGTAAGTATAAAAACAGCTGTTGCTAAATGGTGGCAACTTTTAGTTTTGACGAAAAACGTAATTGTGAAGGGTTTGTGAAGTACCTAAAAACAAGTTAAACTACTAGAAAAATGGATAAGTTAACATCACAGTTGTTTACATGATCACGCTTTGTATATAGTTAAAATTAGGTGTAAATATACATTAATTGTAAAAAAAAAACTTTCAAGTATGAGTTGCGCTTTAGCATAATTTGACGTTGAATATTTGATCGTTTAGCACCCACTTAAGAGTTCCAGTCATAGAGTAAAGGACCGGTTAAAAAAAAGCTAGTCTCCAATAAATTATCTTATACTCACTCCGGAGTGGCGCTGTGTTTACAATTAAAATGAAAATGTTTGTTTGTAAATAGTGTGTGATTACACGCATTTTAATGCCCTCAATCACTCCACGCAATAATTGAAAATATACTTCCAAGCCCACATACACATAAATATACATTGACTTAAGCTACATACGATTTTAAAGTCACGTTAGTGATTTTTTGGTGGTCTGGAAATCATGTGATTTGCAACTGTTCTAAATTACAAGCTGAAAAGCTCATAAAGCCAGTTCAGCAACGTCACTAGAAAACCTAAGCAAAGCACATTTGTATTAAAAGCATAAAGAAATTTATGAAAATTTGTTTTTGTTTTCCATACAAATGTGATTTGCTTTCGTTCTCTTAGGTTTTCTTGTGACAGCGCTGAACAGGTCATTATACTTTATTAACAATCAAGTTTTTCTTATTTAATATAGAGATTGATAACAAAAAAAAAACATAAAAAACTGAAAATTTTTTGAATATCAAGGATATTTTTTGATAAACAGTGTCAGCTGGGTTTAGTACCCAAGAGGATTAAATCATGAAGAATAATTAATAAATTTCACGATTTTTTTTTTATAAAAAATAATATTTATTTGTTAGTTTTATTTGACCTTTTTCTTTTAAATAATATGACTATTTTATTAAGCTTGAGGTCTTATTTTTAAAAAATTTATTTTTATATCAATATTTATAATTATATACTGAAGAAGCTACACAAATTTTATAAAAATAATTTTTTTTTTTTAAAAAAGACCTCAAGCTTAATAAAATAGTCATATTATTTATAAAAAATATTTTTTTTTCTAAAAAAAAAAAAATGCAATTCAAATTGTGTTGACAAAATCCTTGCGTAAGGCCATCAGCTGACTGTTTTCAATTCACGAGATTTCAAATGTTTTTGTCTGCAAAAATAGCTTTTCGATGATTTGAAATCACTTAAAGAAAAAGTGATTTATTTTCAAAACCTGACTGATTCACTCACTTTTAAATTCTCCTGCTCTATTATGGTACGAGTATTCGATATCGATATTGAAATTTCGTTACTGTAATTTGACTGCAGTAATTTTATTCGCATGTGAAAACCCAGCAAACAATTTTTAAAGCTTTAATGCTTTTGTTTTGTATATTTTTCCAATTTTTAAAATTTATAAGCACAGAGAGAGAGAGAGAGAGAGAATAAGTATGAGAGTGGCCAAACATTTGTTTGTATAACCTTAAACGAAAATTAATCAATCAGTTGAAAGTCTGGGGGAATTGATTGTTGGTGGTGGTGGATTTTTATAATAAAAAAATGTGTTTTGTTTAATTTACGTTCACACTTTTCTTTTTCTTAGTAGCAGTTTTTTTTTGTTTTTTTTTTTTTTGCAACAACTTGTTGTTGCTAGAATGTTTTTTTTTAATTTTATTTGAAGGGGGTAAAGAAAGAGAAATTTCAAAGAAAAAGGTTTTTTTTTTTCATTAAAAAAAAGCCAAAAAATTCGCAACTGTTAGATAACAATAATAAAGTTGTTTTTTTTTTTTTTAATTTTGGTTTGCAAGGATTTGGCGTTTTGTTTTCACTTACCTTTAGCAAAGATTTTGGCGGTGCATCAGCACGATCGGGACGTTTTATGTTCAAAAATGAATTCCTAACATCTGGACATTTTTCAAAAATCATGACACGTTCCGCCACAGAACCACGCGTCAGAAACGGACTGCGCACTGGATATTCGGTTTTTTTTTTGTATTTAAATCCAAAAATAAAGAAGAAGAAAAAATTGAATTATTTAAAATATTTTTGTTGTTGTTGTTGTCATAGAAAGAGTTTTTATTTACAAGATTTTTCTTGGCCATTGCTAAGGGGACGATTCGATTTTAATTTCGTGGGTGTTGGCATGGTTGAGCTATTATTACTACTAGTGCGTTGTGTTTCCATATTTTTGCTATCGCCTTCTGCTACAGACGTTACAAGTTGCTGCTGCTGCTGCTGTTGTGCTTGCTGCTCTGGCTGTTGTGGTGTTGTTGCTGCCATTTGAGCTCCTGCTGCCTCACCGTTTAGCAAACCTTTTGAATTAATGAGGTCCTTTGTTGTATCCAATTTAGTTGAGGATTTTTCTTTTAATTTTGATGATTTTATGCTGCTTTTCGTAGAGGATTTTTGTGTTTTGCTGCTGCTGTTGTCTAAATTAGTTTCTGAATTGTTAATTTTTGCGTTGGTGACTTGTTGCTTTCCACGTTCCTCTTCTAAATGAGATGTTGTTGTTACATTACCGTTAGTAATGTTATTGTGTTGGGCTGTTGTTGTTTTTGTAACGGTAGTGTCGCCACCTGAGTTTGCCAAATTTGTGCGTTTTTTATTGATTTGAGGCTGTAAAATTGTTGTTGTTGTGACCATATTGCCGTCTCTATTATCATCGTTGATCAGTTTTATTGTTTCTTCTTTCAATGCATTTGATTGATTTAAATCATGTGCTTCTGCTGTTTTTAGTTTGTTGCCAAATTTTTTCGTTGCTAATTGATCATTGTTTGCTGTGGTTGTTGTTGTTTTCTTTTGTGCCGGCGTTTCTTCATTTTGTTTATTTTTCTCTGCCACCGATTTCTTTACCTTCACCGCCTCCTTAACTGATAATTTACTGCCTGCCGTTGAAGAGTCCATTAATATTCCAGGTATTTTGCTAGAACTTAATGAGGCTGCCACAGGACTATTGCTGGCGGTTCTATTTGGCTCTTTAAGTAGTTCTTTGATTTTTTTTAGATTCTCTGTTTGTTGTTGGCTTAACTTGTTTACATCCAAATTTAAATTCAAGTCTAAATTTAAATTGAAATCAATATCGATACCTAAAGGGTGATTTGATTTTTGTGTTACATTGTCAGGGGCTGCTACACCCTGTTTGTTGGTTTTTAATTTGGCAACTTTGGTGGTGCTTGCTGAAGCTGTAGTGGGGGTTGTGTGTCTGTTACCATCTTTATCATCCAATTGTAGGGGGTTATTTTTTATTAAAAAATTTGGTGTTGCTTTTTTAATGGCTGCTTGTTTTGTGGTGTCCGTTAGAAATTGGGATGGCGTTACATTGTTATGGGCCATCTGTATTAAAGGTGTTGCCAGCTTGCTATTGATATGGCTGTTACTATTACTGTTGCTGCAGTTGATTTTGTGTTCTATAATTTTTGGCTGAATTTCAGTTTTATTAAGGGCCCCACTTAATTTAGATTTTTGAGTGACAGTTTTAACACCCCGTTGCTCTTTGTCCTTGTTGACGAAAGTGTTAACGAATTTTTGTAAATCTTCGGTGCTTTTCTCATCTGCTATGGCTCCAGCCGCCACCCCTGTATCCACATTGTACAATTCCAAGAGTTCAGTGGGCGCCAAGCCATGACTCTTCCAGGTGCGATATAAAGCATCGGCATGTTCTGATATCTTCTTTGATATCTTTTCTATTTCCAAAGAGGTTTCTAAGTCTTTGGAGGCTGCAGCTGGATTGTTTAGATTCAATACGGTGCTGGATTTTGTTTTAAGGCTGGAACTTTTGTTGGGATTTAATTGGATTTTAGTGGTTGATTTGGTATTGTTGCTGGTAGAAGATGACTGCATTTTGTTTAATTCTTTTTTTTTTTCCTAATAAATTTTTTTTTTTTATTTTAATGAGTTTAAAATTTTGTTTTTCATAAAGAGTTTTCACATTTTCTTTATTTCACACAAACACATACACTCTCGCACATCCCCTTTGAAACTGATTTTTCTTGTTTTCTTTGTTTCTCTTTTTTTTTAATTTTTTTTCTTTAAAATTTTGTATTCATTTCGTTTTTATTCGTTCCGTTTAGCGAATTCTATTTTTAACGTGATTTCACATTTTCTTTACTAGTTCGTGTGTTGTTGTTGCTTTTTTTTTTTGAGAATTCTTATTTGGTATTTTCAGACATTTTGCACCAATTTCTGGTTTCACTCAATACAATACAATTCAGTTGCTACATTTTGTTCCCTTTTTTTATTTTGAATGCATTAAGTTGTTACCTCAACTTTTTTCTTGCTGCTGGCTAAAATTTTTATAAAAAAAAATTAAATTTCCATTAATTGAAATCGTTTTTAAAAACAATTTGTTGTAATTTTTAAAAATCTTTTTCATGTGCATTATTTTTGGGCCATAAAGCCGCCGTCACTAAAATACTCTTAGACTTCAAACGAATCTCATAGGCTGGAAGGGAAAATGGAATACAACTGTCATAAATGGCCTAGTGATGGAAAGTCTTCCAGAAGTTAGTAGATTGAAATTACACTTGTGGAATTGACTGTAATTTCTTCAGTCTACTTTTTTGCTTAATCACCAGGGACATGATAAACACACCTGCAAATGATAGAATTGCTTATTGCCCATTTCTGTAATAAGGGGTACCTTAACAAGCAAAATCTTTAGATTTCGCCACCTTAGAAATGCTGTAAGGGAAATTGGAAGGGCTAATCATCTTCCGTGATCAAAGACTTAACACTCACTAAAAATATGAAGCAAGAAATAGTCTCGCCCATTTATTAAAAAGTGTGTGTGACAGAAAACCACTTTGGTTGTGGCAACTGAACTAAATTTGTTTCCCCTTAAAAATTCAGTTGTGATAATTGAATTTTTTTGTTGTAACAATCAGAATTCGATAATACAGTTCAAAATTTAGTTCTCTCAGAAGTATGTCAAGCTGTAAGATCGATTTTCTATTGTTGCGATTAAAAAAATTCGATTATCGCAACTGAATTTTTGATTGGCAAAAAATTTAGTTCTTACAATTGCAGTTGTTTTCTCAGTGTAACAGTAAATAACTTACGTTATGAAAACTGAACTACATTTATTTCCACTTAAAAATTCAGTTGTGATAATTGAACTTTTTTATTGTGACGTTAAAAAATTGGTTTTACAGCTTAAAATTCTTTTAAGAAAACTACATTTTGATTTATATTATGCAATACTGGTTACCACAACTAACAAAATCGATTATCACAACTGAATATTTGATTAGTAATAAATTGTTTTCTGTGTGTAATACAAAATCTATTAATTTAAAAAAAATCATTTAATTTTTATGTAATTAATTTAAGAATTTCAAATGTTTTAGTTGCAACAACTAAAATTTGATAATAAAGACCAAAATTTAGTTTTGAGTTGGTAGGTCAATTTTGTAGTGGTTGAAGTTTATTATTAGAAAACTCGATTATCACAACTGGGATTTTGATTAGTGAAAAGTTTAGTTCCTACAATCGAAATTGCTTTTTCAGCATTTCTGAACTTAGGTTAAATTAGGGAATGTTGCTGTCATAACAATATTCTAGTGAAGAAAGGGAAGCCAAACACTTGGTTTAGCTACTTGATTTCTCTGATGAGCGTAATACTTTATGATTACACTGGCCTCAGCTTAGAATAGCTATTAAGCCACTTGAATTTGTAGCGCTGCAGTAATAAAAAAAGACATATAATCAGCTTTATTGCGAGTAGCGTTGTTACAGACCAATCACTCTTAATTAATTTAGCGTTGAAAACTTCGTCATCAATTTCAAAGCCAACATCACTTTTTATTATAGTCGACTATTATGACAATGTCAACGGCTTGTCGATAATTTTAACTGACTTATTCAATCAGCTGTCTTAGTTTGTTTTAAATATTTGGTAGATTTTGTTTAAATTTTTTTTTTTTATGAAAAAAAAAGCACAAGGCAATATTGATAGATAGTGATCGATGTTTGTTAATTGTAACACCGATTTTCTGTCGTTTTGTGTAGATGACGCCAAATGGAATAAGGGTGGATATATAATTAACGGCGTTGCCACATATCACCGTTTTTGTTACAAAAAAGACACAATAATAATAGTGTTTTTTAGGCTTCTTTCATCACTGCACTTTTTTGGCAGGGGACAGTAAAAAATTGTGCTTTAAATTGTTTAGTGGATTTTTTTAATGAATTTTTCTAAGAAAAAAAATGCTCAAACTGTAAGCATTATCATTATGGGCTATGATCTCACCGCGATCTTTAAGATCTATTATGCGGGTCTTAATAATCGAATAAATGCTTTAGGGGTTTTATAGAATCCCCGTAATATTTTTTTAATCTGCCGATAGCCGTTAGTTTACACTAAGGCAGTCACTATGCAGCCTAAACTTTAACCTTTTGTTGAAAATAAGACCAAATCGCCTCATTAAATATTTTAAAATTATTTTCATAAAAAAAAAGTTTCATTCGATAGTTCACGAGTATAGCACGACATCTATAGAGCACTTAAAAAAAAAATAAGGTGGCATTTTTTCAAACATTTTTTTTCTATAAATAAAAAATTTGATTTCTATTTTTGTTTTTTATTTTATTTGATTTAATTTGTGATGTTTTATTTATTATTTTTATTTATGTTTTTTTTTATTTAATTAAATTTAAAAATTTAATTTTTTTCATTTTTCTTTTTTTAATATTTTTGAAATTTTTCTTTTAAATTCCAAAATATTTTTTTTATGAATTTAAAAAAAAAATCTCTTATATTTATTTCCTTTTAATTTTTGCTTTTTCTTTTAGATATTTTTAAGCAGACAAAAAAAAAACACTTGAAATTTTCTTTTCGTTCGTATGGTTTAAGAAAACATGCGGACGTTATGAATTCTCCGTATTTTATGAAAACTCACGCATTTCATTTTCAATATTTTTCCCCAAAAAATGTACAAGAAAATTTAGTTCCTGGTTTTTTTTTTTTGTTTTCTCAAAAATTTTGTGCTCTTTGGGGGCAAATACACATAAAATCTCTCTCATGCTCTCTAGATCACTCTATGCCGCTCCAACTCTCTGGTTTCTTTTTTTTTCACTTTCACACAAACACAGTCTCTTTGTTCTTCTTCCACATCTCTTACTCTCTCACTCGCTTTAATTTTATAAATTTCGTTTTAATACAGTTAGCCGTATAATTTTCTTTATTTATTTGCTGTTGGTACAAAAAATAAAATTTGTTTTCTAAGGCATAGAAAGAAATTTGTTTTTTTTTTATATTCAGATATGATTATGATCGTTTCAAGATTATCTATGCACAGCTTTTAAAAGAGCAGTCAATCCAACCATTTACTCTAGCCAGAGTAGATTAACATACACACATATACCCTGACTCACTCACTCACTCACTTATGCATCCATCATTGGGGTTTAGTTTAGGTCGGTTTGCTTTTGTTTTTGAAAAAATTGTATTTTTTGGATTCTGCGCTTTTTAAATTCACTTTCAAGTGGAAAACACACAATATTTGTTGCTATTGTTGTCTATGATCATTGTGTTTTTTCTATTCAAAAAATCTAACCAAAATTTAAAAAGAAGACGCCAGCCAACAAGAAAAATTTTAAATTAAAATTAAAAGAAAGAAGGCAACAACACACATCTGTTTTAAATTTAAACTCTTAATGCAATCATATTATTGTAGTTTAATTTGTTGTTGTATTTTTTTTTTTTTTAAATATTTATTTTATTGCTTTTTTTGGTATTAATGCTTACGCGCTTCTACAAACTTACGGATACAAACGTGTAGTCACTCTGCTGGCTGGCTGGCTGCCTGATCTTGTTCAAATTCTAATTGTTTCTTTTTTTTATTATTTCTTTTTGTAGTTTTAAATTCAATTTCAATTTTAACTTTTTTCTTCTTGTTGTTGTTGTTTCTTTTTTAATAATATTTAATGTGACTTGTTCTCCCACTTGAGTTTGTGTTGCTTTCCATTGTTATTGTTGTTGTTGTTGTTATTATTATTATTGTTTTTTTTTTATTTTCTTTCCTTTTACCTATTTTACATTTAAATTAAATTGAATATTTTTTGTTGTTCTAGAGTCTATTTTAAGTTTTGTGTGTATTTTGTTTGTCATTTGCAACTTCTAACACTCGTTTGATTAAGTTAGACAAAACATCAACATCATTATGATGTATTTCACAAATTATAATGTTCCCTATAAAATTAACAGAAATTCACACAAAAGTGTTTAGATTTTTTTCTTTTTTTTTCTGAATTAAGGTTACCTTTCGTGGTCTGTCAATTGATATCGTTGATTTTTTAATTTTATAATTGAATTTAAATACACAGTTTTGCATTAGAGCAAGTGAAAACTGTTTTGCCAAGTATTTTACTGAATTATTTCCTAAATTCAAGAGGTGACATGCTAGATTTCCGATTTACTTGAAAACTGTTTATTAAAATTGATTACGAAAAAAATTCGAAATTGCGCCTTAAAATTTCCTTTAAGACGCACTTAGGTACATTGTATTTAAATTGGTTCACTAGTTTGAAAAGCATCGTAGAAGTTGAGACTAAAAAAAAAAACCATTTTTAAATAAAATTTAACAATTTTTATTTTCAAAAAATTATTTAAAATAAATTAAGTTAAAAATCCAAACAAATTTTTTTATAATCATATAGCCTCATGAATTCCAAACAAAACGAGCCGTATTTTATTGAAATCAAAGCACAACTTTGGATTTTATTGCCAATTAAGTGATGCTGCTTCAGCTGCCAGAAAACACTCCAAAGCAACACCAGCAAACTCATATGGCAACATTTGGTTTCTAAAACAATAAAATCTTTTACTGTGTGATTAATTGGGAATAAACTCGAAAGTTTTTTATGGATTTTAATGAAATATGTTTCATTTTATTTGGAACTGATGGGCCTACATGCTGCCATAAGAAAACAGTGCAATTTTAACTTGGATTATTTTAAAGAAATTTTTCAAAATGAAATTTTTTTTTCTCTTGCCTAAAAATTTAAATTTTTTGTTACAACTTTTACAATATTTCTAAAACTACTGAGTAGATTTGAAAACAGTATAGGTACGACTTAAAGAAAATTTTGTTGAGGAATTTCGTATTTTCTTTTTTAACAAATAGAGTTAATCGTTTTCAATTAATGCTTACTTATGTCGGCTAACCGCTTGAATTTAGGAAATAATAATTAAAAAAACAAAGTGCAGACTTGAACTCAGCTCTCTGTTTGACTTTAGTTTGTAAGCTTGTGTTGTTAGAATTTTTTAAAAAATCAACAGAGGTCGCCCACAGTTAAGGAAAGCTTTGCATATCAAATAAATCATGTTAGAGCTCGAAAGGTTTCCTAGTTAACTCACATCTCTACAAAAAAATAATGTTAAAGGTCGTAGGTAAGCAGCAGCGGCTTAAGCATATGTTAACGTTTAGAAAATTCATTTGTTAAGAAAAATATTTACGTTAGCAAAATTCATAAACAGCAGAAAAATGACTACAATGTAGTCATTGTAGTGAGTTGTCTAATGCTAATTAAAAAAAACAAAAAAAGCTGGCGTAAAAGTTGCCTCAAAATAATATTTTGCTGCATTTTCTTTTATTTTACTTAAGAAACTTACACCAGGTAACACTTCAACGCCAGTATTGATGAATGGTCCTTCGAACCAGCTTATTGCATTTTTCCGGCAGAAAGAAACTTCAGAAGCAAAATTCTCCTAAAATCATGTCCCTTTTTGTTACAATTTTTTAAGCAAGAGTTTTTGAAATTTTTTAAAGGCTTTATTTTCCTGTTGAGGGTATTGAAAGTCTCAACTTGCTGATCCACTATTCTCAAAGAATCTGAAAGCGTTACATCACTTTTTTTTTAACATAAATTTTCTATTAAGATTAATTTTTGAACGTACTACGTATTGCATTTGTGTTATTTTGTAAGCAGTTCAATATCTACAAATTTATAATCGTATTTAAAATGCGTTTTTTATTTTGTTTTCATATTTCTGCAATTTTTAGTGATTATATCTGGTGGCTATTGGAATATTCAATGACTAATCCTTCCATTATTAATATTTTAACGCTCCAGTAGATATAAGTAAACCTAATCTTGTTAAAGCTTAAAGAAGAAATGAATAAGCAATTTGAGGTAAATGAAAATCTGGCCAGCAGCAAAAACTATAAAAATAAGTGCCATTCAAAGAGCAGCCTGCAGGTTGGTAACGAGACTAAAGCCACATCACGTTAAGTCCACACCGGTCAAAAAAAAAAATTCCAAAAAACAAATTATTTTCCAAAAAAATTATTTTAAAAAAAAAATTTTTAAATAAAAAAAAAAAAATTTTATGGATTTTGTTTGCGTTTTGAAATGAGATTTTATGTAAGATAAAACGAATTCAAAAAAGAAAATTAAATAAAGCCGGTAGAAACTCGAATTTATTTTGTTTTAAACTAAAAATTAATTTATTAAAATGGAAAGGTATTTGAAAGTAACAAAAAATATTGGAAAAGTGGCTAAAAATAACTTTTTTTAATTTAAATTTAATAATAGATTCACATCACCGCTAATCGGGCCAAGCTATGCCGCCTTGACAAACGGATCTGTAACAGATAAGGTTGGTAAAAGATTAAAAAAAAAGAATTATAAAAAAAGAACAAGTTATAGTCCGCTGCGCTGTGTTAGCCAAATACTCATATTTTTAATTGTGCGCATTCTTCTTGAATATTACAAAAAAAAAAAAAAAATTATGAAAAAGATTTTAAATTGATCAAAATTTTTCGTTAAGCCTAAAATAAATAACTCATTTCTATTAAAGCAATTCAAAAAAAGGTTCTGGTATCCATATAAAATGACTGTCGGTACTCAATTTTTAAATAAAAATTTTTTTAAAATGCAAAATACATTAAAGTAACTTTCATTTTTCAATAAGATTACACACAAGGCATTTAAAAGACACACGCACATATCCCTACAAATGTTTGTATATGACTTATTGTCTGGTTTCGTGTGTTCGTAAACACACATTACGGTTTCGCAAATATGGCTGTGTGCACACAAATTACATTACGCACATGTATAGCTTAAAAATGTCTTTAAAAATATAAAACAGAAATTAATAAAAAACTAAAATGTCAGTCGTTTGTGAATAGCTTTTTTTGCTTTTTTATATACAGACATTTGCTGCATACCACCTTCTTTTTTTGTCCGATTTGTATTCTAGACAAAATACTTTAAAAAACACTCAGGAAACTTGTAAAAAAAAAGTATCGCAGTCGAGCTGAATTTCAGTAGCAACCTGAAGACGGCAACAACTGACAGATTGGTATGCTAAACTCTTCTGTACATCGTCTAGGGACTTCAGAAAGTTGATTTCAACGACTACACAGACAGACAGACGGACAGACGGACAGATGAACATGGTAGCCCTTGTACGGTTTAGAAATTGCAAATAGAATCACAAAATTATATATCCCCTTCTCACTTACAGTGAAAGCTATAAAAAAAACAATACAAGCAAATAGCATAAAAATTGAAAATTTTCGAATTTAATTTGATTCTTAAATACAAATTAATTTAAAAAAAAGTAGATTTGATGTACACTTACTTTATAATAAAATTTTTTGGCTTCGCTTTTTTTTTTTTTTGGTGTGAAAATTTGTTTGAGGAAAAAACGCGATTTAATAAAAAAGAAATAAAAATTAAAATAAAAAAAATTCACAAAAAAATAATTAAAATAGAAAAAATTCACAAAAAAAATAATTAAAATAGAAAAATTAAATTTGTTAGCAATTGAAATTAATGAAAATTAAAAATAAATTAAAAATTTTATTTAAAATAAAAAAAAAATTAAAATATAATAATTTTAATTAAAATAAATAAATAATAATTTCTATTTGGAATTTAAAAGTTTAACAAAATATTAATCTTTATTTGTGCTTAATTCCAGAAATTGTGTTGGAGAAGAATAAAAATAGAATATATAGTTTTCAATATTAAAATGTTTTTTGGGAAATTTATTTATTTATTCAGTTCAAAGCTTACTGAGTTTTTTATTTGAATATTTGAATCTTTTTGTAACTATTGATTAATAATTCTTATTTAGTCGATTGCTTTTACAACAAAAAGGTTCTAATGTTTGCAAGAAACGTTGGGAGTAACCTACTGAGGATTCAGAGTAGCGTCTGATGAAATGATCCATATAGGTATGCTATCCCCTTCAGTACTTATTGTACTGAGTAAATAACTCATGAGAATATCATTAGTAAAAGAATAAATTTTAAAACCAACACAATTTCTGGAATTAAGCACAAAAAAAGATTAATATTTTGTTAAAATAAATAAATTTTTAATTAAAATAAAAAAATTTATTAAAATAAAAAAAAAATTTTAATTAAAAAAAAATGAATAAAAAAATACAAATTAAAATAAAAATTACAATAAACAAATTTAAATAAAGAAAATTAAAAAAATGTTAATCTTTATTTGTGCTTAATTCCAGAAATTGTGTTGGCTTTTAAATTTATTTATTTACTCATGATTTCCTCATGAGTTCTTTACTCAGTACAATAAGTACTGAAGGGAATAGCATTAGATATGGACCATTTCATCAAAAATTAAAATTAATTTAAACAAAATTAAAGTATATAATTAAAAAAAATAAAATAAAAATTTTTAACAATTAAAAAAAATTTACAAATAAATAATTAAAATAAAAAAAATTTAATGAAAATAAAAAATACTTTTAATTAAAATTAAAAAATGTATATAAAAAAAGTTAATGTATAAAATTAAAACAAAATTAAAATTACTAATTAAAAAAAAAATTAAATAAAAATTGTTAGCAATAGAAAAAAATTTTTTAAAAATTTTAATGAAAATAAAAAAAATTGAAAAATTTTATATAAAAAAAAGTTGATATATATAAAATTAAAACAAAATTTAAATAAAAATTGTTTACAATTGAAAAAAAAATTAACAAAAAATTATTAAAAATTTTTAACAATTAAAATTAATTAAAATAAAAAAATTTTAATGAAAATAAAAATATTTTTTAATTAAAATAAAAAAAATAATAAGAACAAAAATTAATATAAAAAAATTTTAATAAAAACAAGTTACAATATAAAAATTTAAAAAAATATGTATAAAAAATTAAAATAAATATAAAAATAGTTAACAATTGAAATTTTAATGAAACTCTATAATACATAAATATTAATGACATTATAAAAAAAACTGGTTAATAAGTGTTTATTAAGCAAGAAAAATTTTTTTTATAAATGATTCCGCAATTATAATATGAGCTGTTATATTAGAAAGTGGTATAATACCACTTTTTTTAATTAGTCAGCGGTAATTCTAGCTAGATGGTGTCCTTATATTGTTAAAATTACTGTTAACTCATTATTTTTGTAAGTGGACTTATACCACTTCCATACATAACAGTATTTATTTTTGATTATACATTTGATTTTCTTATTGGCTGTAGCGCAACCAAATTCATAGAAAACATTTATCAAGAGCTTAATAAGCAGTTTATATATAGGAAATTAAACAAAAATATTTTTTATGAATTTGGCTTAATTGCTTAAAAAGTGCTTATTAAGCCCATTTAAAATAGAAAATCTGTTTGATAAACGTTTATTAAACAAAAATAGTTTTTATAAATAATGCCCTAAATATCATTAAAAAAATTTATTAATTGCTTGAAAATATTTTTTGCGATTTAAAAATTACACAGATCTACAAAATTTATTTATTTATTCTATACCTAATTTTTTAAACCTATGTGTAGTTCTCGAGACAGCAAAAGAGATAAGATTACGCCATATAATTTGCAATAATTGAAGAACTGGCTCTTTGTTTAAATTTACAAAAACGCCTAAGGATCGGGAATAAAATAATTTTTAAGTCACGTTATTATCAATTTTTTACTAGTCTTGTAGTATTTGAGATATTCTTCAAATTAAAAAAAAAATAAATATATTTTTTAAGCTTTTAGGTCTTTTTATATATTTCAATTATTATTATATTAATTTCCAATATTTTTTTTTTTCAAAAATCATAACGAAAAAAAAATTTTAAGAACAAATGAACTCTTTATGAAAACCAGACTTACTTATCTTTTTTTTGAGCAAAGTTATAGGCAATCAAAATGGTAGCGGGACTTTTGCCCCAACCGTTACGTATCAACAGCGTTGCCACATATCACTTTTTCATCTCTAGCTCTAATTATGAGTGTCGCTGGTAATTGGTTAATTGATTTACTGATTCATTGGTTGTTATATAAATATTTTAGATTTTTAGTTTAATTGAATGAAAGTGAATTTATTGTAACAAAAAATAATTAAAAAAAAGCTTACCGAAACGTAGAGAAAGCATTTATATGTCCCTCTTCATGCCAATAAAATCATTAGTATTTTTTATAAAAAAATCCTTTGGGCATGATTTAGCCCTTTCCGACAGATCATTCAAATTTTTTATAGCTGCACTAGAAATGACAAATATTTTAATTAAAGAATTAAAATTAAATAGAATATGCGAGTTCATACATACCCGTCATGGATGAATAATGTTTGTTATATAGCGAATAGTTTATTCAAGTGGCAGAAAATGTAGTTGCGATCTTCCTTTTTGTAAATCTGTTTACATGCTTCTTAGCTGTAATCCCCTATATTCTTCAAGTCAAACTGCTTTCGGCTAATTATTCAACGTTCATGCATAATTTTTCTTTTTATTGTTTTTAAATCATTTTTAAAAAGACAAAAAAAAATGTTTTGTGATGCAAAATTAACCTACAAAACGATTTAGGCCTGTTCGAAAAAGTGTCTGTTATAGCTGTAAATGTTCAATGGCGATAAAATGCTGTAGAAAATATTTACAGACATACTTAAGACCAGGACAACACACGGGCAATTCTTTCTCAATTCTCTTTTAAAATTGTCGTTTTGTCCACACACAAATTTTTTGTTTCGGCAATTTTAGCATTCTTATTCAGTCATTCATTCAGCCTTCAAGCTAGCAAGCTTCCATCCCTAACGAATATTTGCTTTCTACTTTAAAGCACCAAGAGAAGCAAAAAAGTTCCACATCTTTCTTAAACGACAAAATTAAAAACGTTTGAAGTTCGTTACATACCCGACTAAGTGTCTGGCAATAAGTGGCCACAAATACAATTAACTAACCAAAATACTTAATTTTTTTTTATAATAAAAAAAGACAATTTTCTTAAATAGAATTTGCTTTACACACGTCAAGTTTTTGCTCAAAAAAATTTTTATTTTTAAACTTGATTTATTTGGTTTCGCTTTTAGAATAGCGAATTTAGAGCATTTATTTTCTAGTTTAAGGGCTTATGATTTAAGATGGTTTTAAATAACAAAAAGACAAAACAAATTTCAGCAAGTGGCCACCCCTTCTTTTTGTTCTCTCTCTTTGTCCCAGACTTGTAACTAAAAAAAATAAACTAAAAATCACCCTTAACACCCCAAAAATAAGAAAAATTAAACAACAGGACTACAGTGCAATAAAATAAATAAAATTTCTTTTTTTTTTTAAATAAATTTTTTGTAGGTTACACCCGATATGGCCCATTTGGTCTCACCGTACTGGAATCAATTTCCCCCTATGGATCCAATGTGGAATAAATTATTGGCCTTCTATACAGTTGTAACTGGCGTAATATCTTGGTGCGGAAATGGTGTAGTGATTTATATATTCTCTACCACTAAATCCTTACGTACACCTGCAAATTTACTAGTTATTAATTTAGCGTTATCCGATTTTGGCATCATGATAACCAATGCGCCCATGATGGCTATAAATCTCTTCTATGAGACTTGGGTTTTGGGTCCACTGATGTGTGACATATATGCTGGCTTAGGTTCAGCTTTTGGTTGCAGCTCCATAATGTCCATGTGCGTGATTTCTTTAGATCGTTACAATGTCATTGTGAAAGGTATGGCGGGTCAGCCCATGACTATAAAATTGGCGATTATCAAAATTGCGGTAATTTGGTTTATGGCCAGCATTTGGGCTTTGGGGCCAGTATTGGGTTGGAACAGGTAATAATAAAATAAGCACACTTTTAAGTTGAATTCTTCAATGTTGTTCTGTATGCCGAATCTAAATATTTTTTTTCGAAGCGAAAACTTCAGTGCTCCACTTGTGGATTTTTGCTTTAACTTGGGTAGCAAAAAGAGTTAATTTAATAAGTAGATAAATTAAATTAATTCCATCATTATTTCATTCCATTTTAATTTTTGTCCGAACAAAATTTTTGTTCGAACAAAATTTTTTTTCTAACAAAAAGTTATTTTTATTTAGTTGAAGAGTCTCATAAGAAGAAAGTTCAAACTAGTATAAAAATTTATTGTGCCGACAAAATATTTTGTATGAAACAAGTAGATGAATTCAGCCTAGTGAACAAAATTTTTGTTCGAACAAAAAGTTTTTTAAGTAGTTGAAGTGTCTCATAAAAAAAGAGTACAAACTACTATAAAAAAAAATATTTTGTTCGAAACAAGAAGATGAATTCAGCCTAGTGAACGAAATTTTTGTTCGAAAAAAAGTTTTTTTTTTTACGAAACAAGTTGTTGTATTCAGCCTAGTGAAGATGATAAAAAATTTTGCTTTTACATTTTAGTTTTTAGTCTTCGACTTGATTTAATTTCCTTTTTATTTTTAGTTCGTTTGGGAATACAGAACAGCAATGATTATCTAATATTTTCTCTTTTCTAGAAAATATTTTTTTTATTTAATGAAAAAAAAAACTTTTTTTAACTTGTTTTCTTCAGGTATGTGCCGGAGGGTAATTTGACCTCATGTGGTATTGATTATTTGGAACGCGATTGGAATCCACGCTCATATTTTATATGCTACACGATATTTGTATACTACACGCCTTTGTTCTTGATCTGCTTTTCCTATTGGTATATAATTGCGGTAGGTAGATATTTGAAAACAAGCCCCCACACATATTACAAATCCATAATAAATTATTTTTAATTTATTTTTTTAAAGGCTGTATCGGCTCACGAAAAAGCCATGCGCGAACAAGCCAAGAAAATGAATGTCAAATCATTGCGCTCTTCTGAGGATGCTGAGAAAAGTGCTGAGGGCAAATTGGCCAAAGTTGCTTTAGTGACAATTTCCTTGTGGTTCATGGCCTGGACTCCTTACATGGTTATTAACAGCTTAGGCATTTTTAAATATGAAGGACTTACTCCTTTAAACACCATCTGGGGAGCCTGCTTTGCCAAATCAGCGGCCTGCTACAATCCTATTGTCTACGGTATCAGGTAAATTTTTTTTTATTTTACTTTTAATATTTCTAGACTAAACAAAAAGTATTTATTTTTATTTAAAAAAAAATTATTTAATTGAGAAAAAAAATTCTAAATTTAGAAAAAAATTAAGTTTTTTTAAACAAAAATATTTTTTTTAAAATAATTTTTATCAAAAGAATAAAAAAATACGATTTAAAAAAAACTTTTTATATACAAATGTTTTTTAGTTTTTAATAATTTTTTTATACAAATTTATTCATTTATTTTTTTAATTTTGTATTTATTTAAACTTTTTTTATTTAAAAAAACATTAAATATGTTTTTTTCAGTATTAATATTTTTTAAAAAATAATTTTCATTTAAAAGAATGAATAAATACAAATTAAAAAAAAACATTTATATATAATTTTATTTATTTTCTTTATTAAAATATTTTTTTTGTTTTTTCATTTTTTATATTTTTAATTTTTTGTTTATTAAGTTTTTTAATTTTTTATTTATTAAGTTTTTTAATTTTTTATTTATTTGCTTTTTTATAATTTTATTTTTATTTCAAATTTATTTTAAGTTTAGAAAAAAAAATTTTTAAATGTTTTTTTAATGTTAACATTTTTTTAAGCAAAAATATTTTGTTAAAAAATAATTTTTATTAAAAAAATTAACAAACAAAAATTAAAAAATATAATGAAAAAAACTTTTTATATTTAATTTTTTATGTATTTTCTTTTTAATTATTAAACCTTTTTTTTTTTATTTTTTTTTTTTCTTATTAAATTTTTTATATTTTTTATTTATTTGCTTTTATAATAATTTTTTTTCTCAATTAAAAAAATAACAATTTTAATGAAAAAAAAAATGTTTATTCATTACAGCCATCCTAAATACCGAGTGGCTTTGAAGGAGAAATGCCCCTGCTGTGTCTTTGGCAAAGTTGATGATGGCAAAGCGAGCGATGCCACTTCTCAGGCCACAAACAATGAATCTGAGACAAAGGCTTAAATATGTATTAACAAACTAATTGAGATTTTAGTAGACAAAGGAATCGAACGCTACCGGTACCACCTCAACGTATAATAATAGGATTTGTCAATAAGTAAGAAAGAAACTATTACTAGCAACTGCAGCAACAAAACGAACGCTTTTGGAACAAATAAAAAAATGTTAATTAATTATTTTTTGATTGTTGTATTTGTTTTAATGTTAAACCGATTATGTATTATTCTTAACTAAACAAACAAAACAAAAATTTATAAAAGAAATAATTAAAAAAATAAGTAAAACTTGCAGTCATTAAAGACGTAAAAAAAACACAAAAAAAAAATTAAATTATGAAATAAATAAGGAGCATGCAAACTTTTAAAAAGTTTAAAAGATATTGTTTTACTAAAAAAGCCCACTGTGCATTAAAAACAAAATAACAAAAGAACCGAAAAACTCAATTACACGTCTTAGCACTTTCTTCCCTGTGTATGCTTGTGTGTGTGTGTGTGTTTGTGTAGTTGGCTGGTTGGTTGATTGTTTAATGACAATTACATTTCAGTAGATTTCTTGTCTTTAGTTGCTTTTTCTGTTTTCTTTTTTAAAATCATCAAAAATCTTAAAGAAATGAAACCCTTTAACTGAAATATTGACATTGAAGCATTTAAATGCAAACGCTTTGGTGTATCATCACCCTGAGACAGAAATATGAAAAGCAAAATAAAAATACAAATAAAATGGAGGCACTTAAATACGATTATAAGTTAAGGGGTGGCACTTTTCTATTTATGCACCCTTAAAGTGCGAGGTAAGCTTACAAAGTCAGGGAAATTCTATTAAATGCAGTTGCCCTGACAGAGAGAGAGATTTGGCGTGTAATTTTTTACAGAAAGAAAATTAAAAGAAAAAAATTATTTATGGCTTCATGTACTGAGAAAACAACTTTGGTGGTGAGAAATAAATTTGTTTTTAATCAAAAATTCAGCTGTGGCCGTCGAATAGAAAATCGGTCTTACAGTTCAAAATAAATTTAGAAGAACTAAATTTTGATGTATATTATGGTATTCTTTTTACTACAACTAAAAAAATTAATTATCACAACTAAATTTTCAAATGTAAACAAATTTAGTTCTCACAAACAAAATTATTATTCTGTGAGCTAAACAAAGTACCAAATGATATGAAGAGCAAACCAGCTTGAGGCGGGATTATAAATATTTATTTATATATCGATATTTCGCGTATGGAAAATATTGAAATATTTATAAAAGAAACTTAAGCTTTAGCAAGAAAGTAGTCTGCCTGAGTTTACAAAAAACCCTAATCGCAAATTTAGGGCAACTTTTAGACCAGAGCAACTAAAAACTGTTTCCACAGTATTTTGAGAAGCTGATTTTAAATCTATGTTTCCCAAATTCAAGAGGTAAGGCGATATATGTGACTATTACTTGAAAACCTTTAACTTTATTTGTTAAAAAAGAAAATACGAAATTCCGCAATAAAATTTACTTCAGGTCGTACCTACACTGTTTTTAAATCTACTAAAAGTTGTAACGAAAAATTAAAATTTTTATACTAAATTAAGAAGTTGTTAATTTTTAAAAAATTATTTCAAATAAGTTAAGGCAAAAATTCACTGTTTTCTTTATTCCAGCTGTAGCCTCATAAGTTCAAAGCAAAATGAGCCATATTTTATTAAAATCGTTCAGCAACTTTTGATTTTATTCCAAATAAAATCCTTCTATCACCCAGTCTATACACGCCCGCTAGGTGTTGCTTAGACGTCTTTTGCTGCAGGTGTGTTACGTCTGCACGGCTGTATGCCAAATATTTTGCAATGAAGTAGCATCACTTAATTGGGTATAAAAACAAAAGTTGTGGTTTGATTTCAATAAAGTAAGGCTCGATAAAAAAATAGTGGAGTTTTGAGTTGCCTTATTTTAAATATTTTTTTTTTAATTAAAAATTTTTTAACTTTGCCAAAAAATAAATGGTAATTTTTCGTTAAAACTTCTACAATATACTTGAAATTAATGAAATAAATTAAAAATGATGTAGGAATGGCTTGAAGCAAATTTTTTTGCGGAATTTCTTAATAGTCCAATATAACAAACTGTTTTTAAGTAAATCTCAGACATGTCAAGACATCTCTTGAATTTAGGAGATTAGAGGCAATTAAGGAAAACGAATAGACTATCGTATAAAATAATAGTTCGCTAGGTGTCGAGTAAGCAAATCAACGCATACGATATCTATCGAATCGTAATTGTGTTCAAATCGTCTAATGCAAGTGAAGAGAAAAGAACTGTAGCAGGAATTTAGGCAACAATTGTGCAAAAAGAATTTTTGATAATATAGATGAAAAAATGCTTCTTTCTGTTTTTTCTTTTTTTTTCTTCAAAAACAAAAGATGAAAATTTATTAAAAATTGCAATAACTAATTGTTTTAACCTAAAACTAAACTAAATTAAAATTTTTTTAAACTTTTTTTTGGACGTGGTCTTTAAAAAAGTAATTTGTTTTGCTAACGATAGCTAGTTTGCTATCGCATGCCATTTGCTAAGATTATACTCGATCGAAGATTCGCTATCGGATGCCTACAACTCAAACTACGATACATTTTACTCTTTATCGAGTGCCATGATACCAAAATAAAAATTTCCAACAGTATTGAATATTTTTTTAGCACTTTTTAATAAAACAAAAAAGCAAAAAGCCTAAAAGCTTTTTAATTATTTATTTTATGGATTAAAAAGACTTAAATATAAAAATATTTAAATTATTTTATTTTTGGAATTTAATTTTTTTTAAAGTTCAGCTACACTGCAAAAAGCTGTAACCAAGCAAAACGCTTTGCCCCGTCTGTTTCTCATAAAATAAAAAAAAAAAAATTTTTTTTTTTTTGGAATTAGTGTTTCATATAGTCAGCTAAACTCTAAAAGCTTTACAGTTTTTAGAAAAACTTTTAATTGTATATTGCATTATGTAAACATAGTCGATTGTGCAACTAAAAAAATAACAAATTTATTTCAGGTTCTAAAAAATTTTTCTGTTTTTATTTTTTCATACAAAATATCTTCGTTTCGTATGATTAATGTCAGAATTATAACTTTCCAAAAAAAATTTTTTAATGCCTACAAAATTTATAAATTCGCCTTATTATTTTTTTTTGAACACACCTCGCATAGTCTTAGAAAACCCCCTTTATTTTATGTATTGTTTATACACTTAAATATAACTTGTCCACTAAATAAGTACTTAACAAAGTATTTAATTTAATTTTCCACTTTTAAATCTTAAATAATGAATGGCAAAAACTGGCCAACGAAACTATAAAAATGAGTGCCATTCAAAGTCTGGCTTGCAGGTTGGTAACGAGACTCCAAATCACCACGTTAAGTCTAAACCGGTCAAAAAACAAAAAAATCTTGGCATAAAATTTAAAAACAATTTAGAATATTGAGTTTTTTGTGGAAAAAAAATATTGAATGAGTTTTTGAAATGCGATAAAATCTTTTGAAAAAAAGTTTTTAAAAAAAAGCTGCAAGAAATTAAACCTGATTTTTTTTAAACTAGAAATTATTTTAATAAAATGGAAAGGTAGTGGAAAATTAAAAAAAGAAACATATTTAAAAAAAAGTGCCTAAAAATAATTCATTTTTTTAATTTAAATTTAATAATAGATATTCGCCACCGCTAATAGGGCCAAGTTATGCCGCCTTGGGAAACGGATCTGTAACAGACAAGGTTGGTTGAAATTTAAAAAAAAAAAAAATTATAATGACAAAAAAAAAGGATATTTTTGCGAACTTAAAACTTACTTTTCTTAAAGAAAAAAATTTTTTATGGTGTTATTTTGTGGAAAAAAAAAATTTTATTATGGCAAAAAAATTAAAAATCGTTTCTTCCAAAAAAAAAAATAATATTTTTCAAACTCTTCCATGAGAATAATGCATTTTGCACACCAACATAATTGGAATTAAGCACGAATAAAGATTAAATTTTATAAAAAAAATTAAAAGAAATTTTTTTATTAAAAAAAATTTTTATTAAAAAAATATTTTTAATGACAAATGTTTAATGAACTGGATTTTCTAGGAAAGGAAAATGTAGCGGAAAGAAATATCGATCGATATACAAATTTGCTATTATTCTTATTATTTTGAATGTTTTCATTTAATTGTGAACTAAAAAGTGATCTATTGTGAATGAATTGTGTTCATTTTTCCGCTGGTGATGATAAAAAAAATTTGCATTTTTTTAATATCAAATTAAATAAACAAAAAGAAAATTCATTTTCAATAAATTTTGTATTATTTGTAAAATTTAGGCGTCAACAAAATGTAGAAATTTATCTATATTGCGGAATCAATAATATGGTAATACCGCCACAGTAGAAATGATACCACAACGGAATGAATAATTGCAACATTTTGCTTCAGCTCAGAAAATATTTTCCGCCATTGCGAAACGCAATAAATTATTAAACCCAATATTATTTTTATAAATTTTTCTTCGTTTTGATCTAAACAACAAAAAATGTTTAATTAGCTGATTCGAAAATAAAAGCAAAAGAGGAATCTCCTGTTGGCAAATTAAGTAAAAATATTTTTATATTGAGTCTAATTATTCATTCTATTACGAGTACGTATTTTGCATGAAAAGAATTAGAATTTAAAAAATTTCTTAGAACATAAAATGAATTAATTTCCTTCGCTTTAGACGAATTGATTGCTTGTGTTATATAACAGCACATAAGTTTGCTTTAATTTACAAAATTTGGCTCAAGTTTTAAAAAAGCAATTCAATAGAAAATTTGTTTAATAAATAATTTATAAAAAAACTATTTTTGTTTAACAAGTATTTATTAAACTAATTTTCCATTAAAAAGCTGCTTATTAAGCTCTTACTAAACGAAAATGTTTTTTTTTTTATAAATCTGTATAAATCTTTAATTAATTCAAAATATCTCTTTAACTATTTTGAATGACTTATCAATTTATTATAAAATTTATGCAAAACAATTCTGTCCTTTTTATCATACAGTTTTTTTTCGCTATTTAAATTCTCAAAAATAAAATTACAAGCAAAAACCACACCCACACTATATAATAATTGCACAACAATATTATACAGGTCACACGAAAAAAACCGTTTCTTTTTCTTTGCTGTGTGTTTTGATTTGTTTAGTTAACATGAGCATGTGCTTTTGCATTACAGCACTTGTTGTATGCATTAACATACATGCATACGTAGTTTACATGTTGAGAAAACATGTTGATAGAAGACTCTTACATAAATGTTGGCCACATTTTCATTTTATTAAAATAAAATAAAAAGTATGCGAAGCAGAAAAAAAAAACCAAATAACGTTAAGAAAAATTAAATTAAAGGAAGTAAAGTGAAACAAAATATGATAGAAAATAATAATTATTAGATCTTATAAATTTATTATTAGTAAATATTATTCAAGCTTAAGATCTTTTTTTTAATTTGGTGTAAACATTTATTTTAACCAAATGATTTTTTTTTCCTCGTTTACTTTATTTACAATCTATCCGGAGATAATAAGCAAATCTTATTATTAAGATCTCAATGTTAAAAAATTTTAAATAAAATTTGAACAGTTATTTTTCAAAGTGGTATAAGTTTACTTTTAAGAAAAAATAATTTAGCCATAATTTCATTAAGATCCTGTCTATATCTTACTAAAAGTACCTCTACTATATTTTGTTTTTAATATGGACTTATACCACTTTCAAAAATAACAGCTCAAACTAAATAAATTAAAACACTATAAAATAAAAAGCAAGTTAATTTGAAATATTTTAATAAAAATGCAATTAGACTAATTGAAAATGTTGGTTTTCTCCAGGTTACACCCGATATGGCTCATTTAATATCTCCATACTGGAATCAATTTCCTGCTATGGATCCAATTTGGGCTAAAATACTAACACTTTATATGATTATAATTGGCATGACATCATGGTGCGGAAATGGTGTAGTGATTTATATATTCTCCACCACTAAATCCTTACGTACACCTGCAAATTTACTAGTTATTAATTTAGCGTTATCCGATTTTGGCATCATGATTACCAATACACCCATGATGGGTATAAATCTCTTCTATGAGACATGGGTTTTGGGTCCAATGATGTGTGACATATATGCTGGTTTAGGCTCAGCCTTTGGTTGCAGCTCCATATTGTCCATGTGTATGATTTCTTTGGATCGTTACAATGTCATTGTAAAAGGTATGGCGGGTCAGCCCATGACTATAAAATTGGCGATTATTAAAATTGCCATAATTTGGTTTATGTCTAGCATTTGGGCTTTGGGACCAGTATTCGGTTGGAGTAGGTGAGAGTGTTTTCATTCGGAAAAAAAAATTTGGCTTATTAAAAAAATACTTGGTTTGGTTTGTATTCTTTAGGTATGTGCCAGAGGGTAATTTGACTTCTTGCGGTATTGATTACTTGGCACTTGACTGGAATGCACGCTCATATTTATTCTTTTATACGGTATTCGTATATTGTCTTCCTTTATTCTTAATCTGTTATTCTTATTGGTTTATAATTGCGGTAGGTATTTTCAGACACACATTTAAATTTTGAAAAAAAAAAAGAATCTTTTCACTGTCTTTTTTTAAGGCTGTATCGGCTCACGAAAAAGCCATGCGCGAACAAGCTAAAAAAATGAATGTCAAATCGTTGCGCTCATCTGAGGATGCTGACAAGAGTGCTGAGGGCAAATTGGCCAAAGTTGCTTTGGTGACAATTTCCTTGTGGTTCATGGCCTGGACACCTTACACAATCATTAATTGCATGGGTGCTTTTGAATATCAAGGCCTTACTCCTTTAAACACCATCTGGGGAGCCTGCTTTGCCAAATCAGCGGCCTGCTATAATCCTATTGTCTACGGTATCAGGTAAATTTATGGTTTTCCAAAGTATTTAAATATTTTTTTTTATATTATTTTCAATATTTCTGAATTAAACAAAAAAATTTTTTTATTTAAAAAAAAATTTGTGTAAAATATTTAAAAAAAAATTTTTTTTTAATTTTTTTTACATAAAAATTAATAAACAAATTATTTTTTATATAAAAAAAAATTTTTGTTTAATAAAATTCATTTTATTTTTTATTTATTTTTTTTTTATTTAACATTAAATTTTTTTCTACATTAGAAAAATTTTAATAAAAAAAATTTTTTAGGAAAATTCTCGTAATAAATTTTACATAAAAATAAAATAAAAAAATTATTTTTTAAATGAATTTTTTATATAAAATTTTTTTTATATAAATTTTTTTTTATATAAATTTTTTTTATATAAAATTTTTTTGTTTTAATTAAATTTTTTATTTATTTTTTTTTTAATTATTTTTATTTAAAATTTTTCTTTTTAATTGTTTTCTAATTTAAAAAAAATTTATAAGATATTTTAATTTAAAAAAATTCTTTTTTTAGAAAAAAATTTTTTTCTCAAATTAAAAAATCTTCGTTTTATTGAAAAAACTTTTTTAATTTTTTTTTATTTAAAATTGAAATTTTTTAATTAAAAAAAAATAATTTAAAACATTTTAATTAAAAAAAAATAAATTACAATATTTTAGTTTAAAAAAATTTTATATAAATTCTGTTTTAATAAAACTATTTTTTTATTTAATTTTTTTTAATTGTTTCATTTTGTATTTATTTATATTTTTTCATAAATATTTTTATTTAAAATTGTTTTTAAATTAAATTAAAAAATTATTTAATATTTTTTTCATACAAAAAAATTTTACATCCCTTGACAGCCATCCTAAATACCGAGTGGCTTTGAAGGAGAAATGCCCCTGCTGTGTCTTTGGCAAAGTTGATGATGGCAAAGCGAGCGATGCCACTTCCCAGGCCACTAACAATGAATCTGAATCAAAGGCCTAAATACTACGGTTGTCTAAAAAACCATTCCCACCACCTCAGATGTATAATAATAGAAACCTTAATAAGTCTTGTAATTAAAAAAAATTCCAACAAACAACTACTAGCAATTGCAGCAACAAAACGAACACTTTCGTTGTATTCTACAGGTTTAAGAATAATTTTAATTATTTTTTGTTTGTGGCATTTGTCCAAAATTAAGCCGATTATGTATTATTTATAAATAAATAGCAATCAAACAAAAAAAAAAAAAAAAAAAAAGATTTATAAAAGTATGTAATTACGTAATTTAAAAAAAGACTTGCAATGTCACTAAGGACGTAAAACACACAAAAAAATCAAACAAATAAAGAGCATGCAACTTTTAAAAAGTTTAAAAAAATATATAACGGAAATTGTGTTATACTTGTAGTTAAACATTCTAAGAACATTGAGACGACTTAAGAGGAGAGTCGTCTTCGTATCAGAGTATTAATCAAAAAATTTTAAATTTTTTTTTTTTTTTACTTTTTATTTATTTATATTACTTGTAAATTGCTTTTTATATACACAGCTTAGTTGTGGTGTAAACATGTTGCTAGTAGTTCTTTATGAAAATATTGCCAAGCATGTTTACAAACATTTTGAAATAATTGTAATTAAATGAAATATAATTTTTTTTTTTAATTAAAGGAAACAATTAACAACTGAGTTGCGATTTTTGAAAACTTCCCCCTTTTTTATTATTTTAAAAATTATTTTACCCATTCAAAATTTTATAGCAAATATTTTTCTTTTTTAATAAAAAAATCATTTAAATTTTAATTTGTAAACACTATTTTATTATTTCTTTTTTTAGCTTATGAAATTAATAATAAAGAATGATTATGGACTTTTAAGACAGATTTAGGGGACGGGGAGCAAACACTTTTTTTCGCAAAAAGAAAAAAAATTAATTTTTAAATGAAAATGTACAAAAAAAAAAATTATATAGAAAAGTATTTCTGCATCAACAATAACAAAAAAAGAATTTTAAAAGCCATAGAAAAATATCAAAGTTTGTGTAGCTGAAAAGTTAATTAATTTAATTCTTTTTTTTAATATTAAATATTTTTTTCTTCTTCCTTTTTTTCACTTAATAAAGTCCAACTTATTCACTACAAGAATCATATTCACTGTCACAACGTTTATTACTATTGCGTCTCAAAGAGCTGCTAGTGTTTTTACGGTTTGTTAAGGCCACTGTGTTATTGTTGTTGTTAAAGCTATTATGATTATTAGTATTATTATTATTATTGTTGTTGCTAGTGCTATTGCTGCAAAGAACATTATTATTATTATTAAGATAAGAATTTGTGTGTCGGTCATGTTGTACATTTACAGTCGTTGCTGAATTCTCTGAACGTTTTTGGGTAATTAAAGACCACAGGCGAACTTCGATGCCTAATCTGTAAGAAATGCAGTAAGTAAAGAGGTAAATAAAAGCTAAATGGAGAAGCTTGAAAAATTTTGAAGCAAAGCAACATGATGTGAGTGAAAAAGATAATTAAAGCAACAACAAAAACTGCTCAAAATTTGTTCAACATTAATAAAGTTAACTGTAGCCTTTTTTAGTTAAATCTGAAATATTCTGTGACTAAATGAAAAATACGAAAATTAATTTTCCATAATTTAGATATTAAATTTTCAGTTGAAACTAAACTTTATAAATTTGTAATTTTACTTGAGTTTTGAAATTTTTGCAGAAATTTTTAAGCGCAATATAAAATAATGCTTTAAAAATAAATTTCAAGGTCATTTTCGAATTTTCGAAGTTATTTTCGAATTTTCGAAATTAGCCCAGATTGATTTAGTTTTAAAAATAAAATGTTTCACAGAAAGAAAAAAAATATTGCCAAGCAAAAACGTATTAAAAGCAAGGCCTAAAAATATTTTTTTTTTGCTTCTGCTACTAAAATAGCAAAATTTTTTAAGCGAAATGTTAAACTTCGAAAAGCGTGTCACAACTAAATTTTTTTTAACTTGGGGAATTAAATATTCGAAAGTCGATATTTTAAAAACAGGCCTCAGAAAATAAGAATATTTTAAATTTCACAAAAAAAAAAAAAAAAAATGGGCCATAATCATACACACTAAAGTCGGTATCTTTTTAAAAACGACTTTAAATTCATATAATTCTTATGAACAAAAGTCAGCTCTTAATTAAAGCCTACTTTTTTATGACAATGGAACAATATTTTAAAATTCATTTAAATTTATTAAATTAAAAACGAACAACATTTAAAACTTATTTTAAAATATGAATAAAATGAATTAATAGCTTTTAGCAGAATTCGGAGTTCGAAAATGAAAAATACACTTACCTTAAATCTAATCTCATTAAATCCAATTTCTCCATATTGTAAATAAAGTCCTCATAGGAAAATCCTTCATTCAATATTGTGTTCTTTGAAGCTTCATCAATATCATGCTGCGTCAGCCACTCTTCTAGCTGCTCGTCCACCTCTTCTAGGCCACCATTGTAAGTACTAACATTGCTAACAGAACGTTTCGAAAACTGACGTTTCAATTGGCGATTGGGTTTTTTATTACCTGATGTAAGCTTGGTACGCCTAGTACGTTTGCGACCCATATAAAAATGAGCCAATTCTTTACTTATATTTTGTAAAGCCTTGAGGCTTTGTTTTTGATGTTCCAAATGTTGGTGATGAAATTTACGATTCGATTCTTTAATGTCTCTTAGCAGACGCGCACACTCAGAAGAGCTGAAACTATTGTTGTCCTCATCCATGGCGGGTGTATTACTGCTTGCAATATGATTTGAATCAAATGCAGTAATTTTCTCCTGGCTGTCGGTAGATGTTTGTTGCTGATTGTGCACACTTTCATCATCTATTATGGAGGGATCTTTGCCCAACAAATTGGCCCCTAATTCCGGTGACAAAATCATAACACAAGCTTGTACAGCCTGTTTCACTAGGTTGTCCAAGGCAAACATCCAATGAGGTTTTACAGAGTGCAGCCTAAGCACAGATATGACAGCGTCTTGAAATGAATATAAAGCCAAATGCAAATGATCCAAAGCGGCAGCATCATAGTTTAACTCTTCCTTTAAGCTACTTATGCAAGCCTCTAAATGTTTTTCTTTTTCATTCATTATATACTCTCGTATACCGTGCAATAATTTTTGTAATTCACTTTTGGTAATGGCCACTATATTGCCATGTTCATCGTTTAACTTCTCCAGCCATAAATCACATATTTTTGACTCATCTGTTGTTAAAACTTTCGATAAAGTTGTACGACGTTGAGACTCCTTTTTTAAATGATAGAAATCATTTGTTTCACTGGTTTCTGAACTGGCTCCGGTGCGTAGCGAGGGTGTGGAAACTTCAATTTCCGGAGATAATAAAGTGCCCGAAGAGTTGCGTCTCTCCATAGAGAGTGATTGATGGCTGGGAAGATTTTCAATATCCACAGATGTGCTGTGGAAGCCTCTGTAAATAACAAAACGATCAATCAATTAAGTTTGCATGTCAAGCACACTATTTTACAACACACTCACTCTATTTCAGGAGTTGTGGGTGTATTGCCTGATCTCGGTCGACTAACTAAACGGTCAGCTGGCACTGATATACTGCGATTAAAGTCGTTGCTTGAGGGTGCAGTCAGTCTCAGTTTACGATGTTTGCTTTAAAGGGAAACACAAGAAAACGTTTTTCAAAAGCTGTTTCAGTTACGCAAATATCAAGCAGTTAAATACTCACTCTGTTAAAAATGGATCTTCTAACAATTGGGCCGCTGTTGGCCTCTCCGATTCCTGTATGGCAAAACATCTCAATATGAAATTTTTGGCTGCCAATGACAATTCATCTGGTATTGTAGGATGTTTTTTATAATAGCCCACTTTAAACATGGCCGCCTGAGCCGAACCCAACTCAATAAAAGGCCTTTTCCCTGTCGCCATTTCAACATTAGTGCAACCAAAAGACCAAATATCAGCTGCTGGGCCATAGCCACGAAATCCCAAATCTATAACTTCGGGTGCCATGTACTGTAAGGTGCCGGTGAAGGTGGATACCATTGGATTAATGCCAGCCAAACGTTTTGAAGTGCCAAAATCAGAAATTTTCACCACCCCACTATAAGTGTTGACCAAAACATTATCACCCTTAATATCACGATGAACAATTTTTTGTTCGTGTAAATATTTGAGGCCCTCGAGTATTTGTTTTGAATAAAATGCCATCGTTGATTCATTATCCTTTAAGGGTCCCCATTTCTTTTCAAGCAAATCAGATAGCGAACCACCAGGCACTTGTTCCATAAAAATTTTAAAGAAACCATCCTCCGACAAGGAGCCAATATACTGGAAAGTAAACACCCATAAAATTACTTTTAAAAAGTGATATTTTCCACAAAACTTACTCTAACAATATTGCGATGCCTTAATTGTGAATGCAATTTGATTTCTTCATGCAGTGGCTGTACATCTTGAGAGTTCTTTTCGGGAACTTCTTTAATAGCAATTCTAACTTGAGTGTGTTTATCACGGGCAGCATAAACCGTACCATAAGTACCTTTCCCCAAAACAATTTTACGATTTTGATCATCGTAGTCATACTCGTACTAAAAAACAAAGTCAACAAAAAATGAGCAGATTAAAAATTTCATACAAGAAATGACATTTACCTCTATTTGGGGCGGCTCTTCCTCATTAAGATTTACAAACACATCCTGATCTGAAGCCATTTCCCATATTAATTCATAGAACCGTTGGCGGCATTCGGTCGATGGAAAGTATATTTGAAAATCATCTGAATTATGATGAACATACAAGTAGGCACAACGATCATCTCGTTTATACAAACTGACTGATTTGATTTCTGAGGCAGTGAACACAAAGTCATGTACTTTTTTGCATTCATTTTTGGCGTGGGGCAAACAAATATTTATAATTTGGATGGATTTTTCTTCAGCATCCATATTAATGTTAACATAACTGGGCATGTAAATTTTTTGAGGTTCCAAAATCTGAAATTACAAAAAAAAAGGAAACATTTTTTTCAAATTTATTTTGGCATTTTTGAACAAATGAACACAAAACTTTTCATAAACGATAAAAATTTACTTTATTTGACTTTAAAATCAAAAATTTTGAATTTGAACTCATGTTCGAATTTTCGAACTTAAGTTCGAATTTTCGAAATTGTGTTTAAAGTTTAAAAAAACAACTTTTAAACGAGTTTTTTTTTTACGTTTGCTGTGAAAATACAAGTTTGTAATTTGCTACTTACCAATATTGGAAACCGTATATTACTTATTTTACTACTGTCGGTAGCATCCAAAAAGAAATCCATCCAAAATTGAAATATTTGCTCTTCAATTGTGAGTTGATGGTCATCGTTTTTCTTGCGAAAACGATGTATTAAACTGATATTGCCAATTGTTGATTTCAAATACCAGTTGGGTGGTTTCAGCTTAAACATACATTCGGCTGCTTTAATTGCTTTAGCATAATCCTCAGCCAACACTGAGATCTCAAAGAATGTGGCCACATCCCAATATTCGGTCAACGATGATAAACTACCCTTTTTGCCAATCAAATTATTTAATGTCATACCAATGTGTTGCAACTCTTCAGTATTGGAGAATTCTTTACCATCTATAACAAGCAATGTGGCCAAATTAATGCCAGCATATTCATTTGGTTGTACTTCGAAACTTTGACGATACCATTTAATGGCATTCCTAAGACTAATAGTATCAGTGTAGTCAGACTCTACAAAGATATCTTTGTAGATACGACCACAAAGGCACAACATATCCGGAAACTCATTTTCTTTCTTTTCCAAAGCTTTCAAAGACGATTCTAAAGCCTTTTCGCGATCACCTTTTCTATTACGTCGATTGAGGGCAAAGGCATAGAGGAAGCTCATGTTACCTGTTTCTACATATTTACGGGTGTTGGGTATATTTTTTAAATCATTAACCAGACACACCATGGCATCATAGTCTTGAACATCCCTTAAAGAACACATAAAACTGTGCACTACCTCACCCGATAAGACATGGGCATCATCCAAACGTTTGCGCATTTCATGCAAAATATTTTGCAGTTTTTTCGAGTTGGTGGCATACGTTTCACGAGCCTGTCTCAAATCAATGAGAAATTTTTCACGCATATGGGCTCTGCAACAAAGATTTAGAAAAGGAAAATGAAACCAATAAAAATAATTTCAAGTTAAGAAACTTACTTGGACTGTATTTCAACATCTTGCAGCAAACGTCTAAGCCTAGACTGTAACGTTGGTATTTTTGTATCAGCTGATAACTCCTTATTGAAATTGGTTAAATTGCAGACCCCATATTCCGCATTTAGTTTATACGATAAAAATGTGTAATTGGGAAATGAAAGCTAAAAAGAAGAAGGTTAAAACAAATTTAGTTATTTTCAGAACTTTGGCACATTTTATTTTTCAGAAATTGTATGTGAAAGTATGACACATTAATAGACCTGAATTAAAATACAAAAATAGTTAAACTGCCAGGAGAACAATTAAATTTAACAAAAACCGCGATATGTAAATGTAAACAAAACGAAAACTAAAGAGCAAAACAAGGAAACCGCAAACAGAGTAGGAAATTAATTGAAAACAAAAACTGAAATAAAATTTACAAATAAAAACAAAACAAATAAATGAATGAAAAGTAAACGAAGAAAATAAAAGTGGGAGGAAAACAAGAAATTAAGAATTAATAAATAAAACAAAAACCAGTTTAAATAATTAAAAAAAAAAAACAAACAATTTACAAAACTAATTTTTATAACAACAAACAACCCACACCAAAAAAGAAAAAACTAAAAACAAAAACATTTGAATTTTTTTCTTAAATTAAAGTAAGAAAGTACTACAATGACAACAACAAGGCAACGCATAAAGCCAACAAATCAAGTTGTTTAAATGAAAATACATACACGTGTGTGTGTGTGTGTGTGTGTATTCATGTGTTTGATTGTTTAAAAGTGCAGATAGCTCACGGTTTATTATACAATAGGGCAATTATTCTTGTTGTCCAAGAAAAACAAAATCTAATAATAAAAATAACAGACAGACAGCAACAATTAATTATTGTCTGTTGTTGTTGTGGTTGTTGTAATACACAAATTCAATTGTCTAAGACATTTATTGTGGAATTAAAAAATATGTACAGATCGAACAACTAGTACCTACATTTAGCTCATGTTCTGTAAGAGTGTCATAACTCAATAAATATAATTTTTGAATTAAATCAAAAAATTTTTTATCAGTGTTTTATTTAAAAAAGTAAAAGTAAGAATTTTATAAGAAATTTTGTGGGCTTTACTCTTCATTAAAGCATTTTTAAAACACATATTTTTCAATTAAATAGACCTTTACGATTACTTGTGCAACCCAGTTTCCAACTGCAATCCGAGGCTCTTTACAAATTTGGTAATTGTTGTGGGATTCAACATACTTAGGTCATATGGAACCAACGTCCAACTGCCTCGACAGCTCATTTTTTATTTATTTTATTATTATCGCAACGAGCCTGCTTAATAAAATAATAATTGCTGCAAGATTATCATACTTAGGTCTTCTGGGACCAATGCCCCACTACCTAAGCAGCTGGGCAGTCGCACTGAATCTGTTACAACGTTTCGCATTCTTCTTGACGGAAACGACAGAAGTTATTCTGTACCATATCGATTTTTGTGATAGTTTAGTCTACGGTGGCCTATCAATACTCAATGTAGAGTTTGATATTATGTATTTCTGCTGAGGTTCAAAACAACTTCCGTCCTGATACATTCGGGATTAATGAGTCTCTTTGACTGGTGTAGACTTATTTTCTTCTACTTGCGTACTAGGGCACGAGTGAAGTAGTTGTTCGCTACGCAGAAGGTCTCTAGACCTATGGTATACGCACCATTTTTAGCCAGATGGATGAGTTTTCTTTTTAAGTTTTTACAACATTACGGCAAATGACCCATAATATATTCAGAATTAATTTAAAATTTTGCCAAAAGCGATATAACTGTAAAATTAGGAGCCTTAAACTGGGATTTTTAAAAATTTAGCAACGTTACCCTTTAATTTGAAAGGATTTTTTTTAAACTGTATATCTTATACATTATGTTTAGCATAAATATACTCAGTTGGTCCCAGTTCTATTGAGAGTTCCAATTAGAATTTTTCCATTAAAATTTTAACATATTAAAAAAATCATCTGCTGGTAATTGAAAATTTTCCTACAAATCTCTTGTCTTTAATCTTTGTAAATAAGATAGAAAAAAGTAACAACAGTTAATCGCAAATTAAAAACAAAAAACAACAACAATTTCTTAATTAAAACTGAATGAGTAGGTGTCATACCAGTTCATTTACACAATCAATGCACTCATATTGTGTAAATAATTTGTTTAAGTACAGATTAAGTTGTTTATGTGGTAAAATTATCAATACCCAGTTAATGCGTTTTTCTTTTGCACTCTTATTGTACTTGCCTTCAAGCTTAAGGTCTGCTTTGAGTGCACATCATTGTAAATCAAAATATTTTCTTTCATATTGAAAGATTCCCGTACCCCTAAATGATAGGATAGTGATCTCTGATGCGCCTGAATGCTTAAATCGATGACAGCTACATCAGCATTGTAAAATGTTTCCAATTTTTTTGTTTCACCAAAATCTAATTTGTCAAACTGTAAAAATACAAAAAAAAAGATGAAAATTTAAAAAATGTTGTAACAGCAAATACCTGCAATACATAACAAATCAAAACAAAGCAAAAAGTATGGTAAATGGTTTTTTTGTGCCATAAACGTTTGTGTTTTTGGGGAAAAGATCAAAGTCCGAATATAATACCTTGGAAGGAGAGGGAGGGGGATTTGTTGTTTTTAGATTTTCCGTTTTTATGCACAAGTTTGAATGAAAATTACTTTTCAATATAGTTTTATGTATTATTTTTATAAATTCATTTTTTTGTTAATTTAAAAAGCAAAATAAGTTTTCACATAAGTTTTCTAGCAGCAAATATGGGTTTTTATTGGCTTTCAAAATAAAGCGTTGCTTTCAAGTAGAAAGTAACAAATTTTTTACAATAAAATCAAAATTTTGATTTTAAAATTCAATTTTGAATCTTTGCTTTTGCCAAAAAAAAATACCTATTGTATATACAATTAATTAGTTAATAAAGAATAATAATATTTATTTCAAAAAAGGAGATGAGGGCTTTACTTGTGTTCTTTTATAATCCTTTTTGTGGTACCTTTTAGGCAAAAGTACAAAGCAAATGACCTGGTGTAATGTATTCCACAACAATTTTAAAAGAAAGTAGCTTAACTTTATAAAATAATTTTATATTTAAAAGTATTTTCATCCTTCAAACTTCTACGGTCATATTAATAGTGTAATAGCCTACCACCTACTGCTTAAGGGATCTAGTTGGGGTCCGGTAAATATTGAAGAGCTTTTAACTGCAGTCAAACTCTTAAAATTTTAAAAGGGATTTTCTAAAAAAGAATTCTTTTGGGATATACTGGTCGCGCATACTTTCTATGTATAGAATACAAATGGGCCATAATCATAGTCACAAAAAAGTAGGCTTTTATTAAGAGCCGAATTTTGTTGATAAGAATTATATGAATTTAAAGTCGTTTTTAAAAAGATACAGACTTTAGTGTGACTATGATTATGGGCTATGATATTCATAGAGTAATATCTATGTTAATTTAGAAAAATTGCTTAAGTCGACTTAAGAAAAATTGCTGTCGCAATTAACACAATCATAGAGATGCTAATGAAAGCAATAAATACCTTTTGCTAAAAGCTAAATAATTTTACAAGAAAAACTTGTAAGGCTTTTAACGTTTTAGTCCTCTAAATAAAATAAATTAATAAGAAATAAGCGGTTTTTCCATATTGCCAGACACACATACATATATGATGTAGTGTCTGTTACATAATTCTTTATTACCCACTTTTAAGCAAACGTTTGTAGGACAAATTTTCCAATTTATAAAAAATGTAGGCAAAGCATTATTATTAAATCGTGACTGGCAAATAAAAATTCCATTTTACCTGTACTCTTTGAAAATTGGCCCCCACTGACAGTACGGCCTGTTGTATTTCCTCTAAAGCACATTCGCGATCCTTCAAATTATCACCAAGTTGGGTGTCTATTACACACACCACTGTCAGCTGCTGAGTGTTCCAATGATGGCTGGTAGCGGCTGGGATTTGTAATTTAATGTAGGGAGCTATAGCCATCGTTGTAGTGGACACAACATTATTGGCCATATTTTTGTTGTTGTTGCTGAAATTGTAATGGTGTTTGTTTTTGTTGGATCTTTACAATTTTTCAAAATTATTGCTTATTTTGCCACAAATACGCGATTATTAGACATACGCAAATTGATACCATATATTTGTTATTGTTTGAATATGTTTTTCTATTTTCTTTCAATTAATTTAATAAATTTTCATTTTTAACAAAAAGATCTACATACACATACGCTTTTTGATATCTTATTTGCTTTTTAACACCTTTTCAATTTATTTTATTGCTTGGCTCTTTTTTTTCCTTCTTTGCCATTCTCGCATAAAATAATTTTCTTTTTCTTTTCTGATCAATATCTTTAAGATTTTCTTATCTCTTCACTTATAAATATTTTAAACACTGCTAATCTCTAACATAATTTATGTTTTTTATTCACTGGTATTAATTAAGTTATTCTTTTTAATAAAATAAAATTCCTTAATAGAAAAAGCGAGAAATTCTTATAAGCAGACATACACGACTCTTTTTCTATGTTGTGCTTACTGCGCTCTTCTTGCAAATGTCAAAAACTGTAGTTTTTTGTCATTTGGTGCTGCCGTTATAGCTAAATTAAAATAGTGTGGTAAGGCACTCACAGTGTATAAACTGCAACTGTGTTTTTAGTGTTGAGAACTGTAACGGCTAAATCTTGTTCACAAACCATTAAAAAGCAACATGTGCTAAATAAAATTAAATGGGCGGTACAAATTTACTATCTACATTTATTGTTACATATTTAAAAATTTAATAGGTTATTTGAAAAATTCAAATTTGGTTTAATAACTTAATTTGGCAACGTCATTCGGGTAGTTGGCAATGGTGGCACAAGTTGGGTAAAAATATGTGCATAAAAAAACAAAATATATTTTGGGGGAAATTTATTTTACAAATTAATTTCTTATTTCAATTTTGATAAAATTTGTGTGGTAGGAAGGTACAATTTAATCATTTAATTAATTAATCCTCCCACACTCGTTAAAAAAAAGTACATTTCTAAGCCTCAACACTGTAGCAAGAACAAAAAAAAACTGATATGATGCAAAGAGAGTGAGAAAGAGAGAGAGACTCTATTTTAATATAGTATCTCGTGCTGTGTACTAAAACAAAACAATAATAATAAAGTATCTCATGGTATTGTCATTGTAGGTTGCCAGAAGAAAATATTATGAAATCGTCAGCGCAACTTCTGAAAATCATTTAAAAATGTATTTATAAGAGCAGGTCTTATACGCAGCTTTACGAATTCTAATAATAAACACTTCTTGGCATTTTATGAAAATTAAAAAGAAAGAAGACTAGAAAATCAGATTGACTTGTGAAAAAACAATTGTTGGACTTGTAATTTTTAAGGATACTCTATCCATATATTTTTGACAGAACTAACAGCGAAAGAGTCTGATAGTGATACAGTAAATAGTAGATGATATTATATTTTAATATGAAATAGATTGTGTTTAGTTTGAATAATTTTTTTGACGGTTTTTGCTACAATATTTTTTTAGCACCTTTTATCTGGCTACTTTACCCACAGTGTGTATATGTAAATGAATTTGTGCTGCGCTTACAATGTATATGATTGTGTGCTTGTTTATTAATATGTAATTTGGAAAATCTTCAGAAGGGCAGTTTGTTTTGTGTTTCTATTAATTTTAAAATCAGACAGTTTTGAGAGAGCGAACCGAGTGGTAGAAAGAAGTTGTTGGCTTGCAGAAAGAAAGAAGAAAATTATTATTATTGTATATATTAAATGAAAAATAGTGTAAAATCACACAATATAAAATTGTTATAACAACAAAAGACGCGTTCTGCAATCGAGGATGTTGTGCTGCGAGTGAAAGAAAGAAAAGTGCGCATAGAAAAATTATAGTGTTTTTAATTAATTATTTCACAATACTTTTTTTAATAATATTTCCTTGTAATAAAAAAAAGTAAAGAATACAGATGTAGGGTACGCTGTATGTGCTTGCATACCCAGCTACAAATAATAGAGTGTGGTTGGTGTATAAATAATATTATTTTTATTAAATAAAAGTGAAGAAAACTACTAAGAAATAACAAAATTGTTAAAATTATTCAGTTACACTGAATCACTTTTTTTATTATATTTTAGTGCAGAGAAAAAAATTCAAGAGAAGCTAAAGAAAGAAAAAAAATCTGTAATAACAACAAACAGACTTACACACGAGTACACACAACATAGCTACGAGTACTTGATAGAAAAAGTTAAAAGAGGTCAAAGGAAGCCCCAGTTTAGAATTTGAGATGAGAGTTGAGTACTGAAGCACAGCGAAAGTGTGTTGGTGTGTGCATGTTTAAAATTAAAGAAGAACAAGAAAACTGTACTAATTACAAAAACAAAAAAAGTATATGAATAAAATTAAAGAAAACAGGGATAATAAAATAATAAAATAAAAATAAAAAACATAATTGAGCCAAAGTATTTTTTTATAAAAAAGTGTGTGTGTGTGTGAATGTGCACATGTGTGAATTGAAAAACTTTATTTCATATACATACACACTTGTGTAGATAAAAACACAAGTACACACACATACATTGGTACATGCAAAGTTTGTATGAATGGATGCATGTGGGTATTTGGGATCCTTATCAGAGTTTACTTCACTACTTACTGATTCTTATTTTAATGTTTAATGTAGTTGCATAAAATGGTACTTTTTTTATTTGAAACTTCGACTTAGTTCTTAATAAAATCTGACCCCCTTAGAATTAAATAGAATGAGGAGCGGGAACAAGTCACCTAAGCACTGCGGTGGGTGATTTGTCCACCTAAAAAAATTTTTTTTTCTTGCACTAAGTCCCAAATCGTCATATTCGATATTGAATTAAAACAGTCGAAATTAATTAAAATGGCTATTTTATTAAGCCATAGAAATTACTCGATATCTAATGCAATGATTTGGCATCAGAATAGCTTTTGAAAAACGAAAACACATTTAAGGCCGGAATTATAAGTTACAGATAGTTAAAGTTACAATTTTAAAAGTCAAATATCAAGCTTTTGATTGGACATTAAATTAAAACTTAAATATCGCATAGTGTGTCTTAACTATCCACCCAAATTTGTTTCTAAAGTTGTAGTTAAAAACCGGTTGTTTGCCTCATAAAACCTTAATTTAAGAATTGATGATAAAATCAGCTGGAGTAAAAATTAAAATTCTTAAACGCTCCCCTCCACATGTGAAAGTCTAGCAATTAAAAAAAAAAAAATTATAGCCTGTCAGCCAAGCCACACTCACTCGCACCAATTTGGGTTTCATAATGTAACTGTCTTTCATACGTATACTCTGATTTTGACATTAGCTTTCACAGTGTTTTTATGCGGGCTTTACACTATAATACAAGAATTAAAATTTTCATTGGATTTTTTAAAAGCAAAATCAAATGGTATTTGATACGACTGTCGAAAAATCATATTTTGATTTTATACTATAATACAACTGCTAAGATTTTCATTGAATTTTGTCAGCTGTTTTTGTTATTTTTTGTTCGTATGCAAAATGGCGAGAGCCATACGACTCTCAAATTTCTATCCTTAGTTTTTGATGGATTGTCTTCACACTATTATACTTTTCATTTGATTTAAATTTTTAACAAGTCGTTTTACTCAGTATTACAGTGGGCTGCCCCCTAGGTTAGAGGACTGTATACTAGCTTATTAATATGGGGTTTGCAGGTTCGAGTGCTTAGTTGTACAAGAAATCTATTTGATCGCCGTATATAGGATTTAATAAAAAAGATTAAGCTCTGTGCTGTCTATAAGACAAAACATTAATTCATTAAATAAATTGAGTTTTTTAATAATTTTATATATGAATAGCTGGTCTTACCCGGCCTCGCATGGCCATCCTTCCAACTGATTCGCTTAAAAGTGGGCGTGGCCCACTTATATATATTGACTTTATGTACCAAATTTTAAAGAAAATCCTTCGCAAAATAGAGCTTAAATTTTTAAATCATTCAATAAAGAACGTATAAGCCAAAAAATTAGTTATAATCTTCATTTAGACTATTTTTAATTTTTTTTTTTGAAAATGTTAAAAAAAAGTACCTACAATTTGCTAAAAAGTACCCAAAAATTTATTTTATAAAACAAAAAATGTAGCAGGCACTCTACCAAATAGAGTGAGTGATTTAACGAAATAACAAAAGTAAAAAAAATAGTTCTTCTTCTTGTGTAATAGTATGTGTCAAATTTTCATTAAAAGAGAGTGCAATAAATGTGAGTGCCATCTGTTTGTGCAGTAACAACTAACTACTACACCTTTTTATTGAAAGTCAAACAAGAACATCAAAGCAAAAAAAAAAACAAAAAACAAAAAAAAAGGAAAAACCCGCAAAGAACAGGAAATAAATCTTCTATTGTTGTAAATTCAGCAACTAAACAAAACGACATTTTATACAATAAAGGAAAAAACGTAAAAGAAACAAAAATGGGTCTCAACGGCTGCTGTTCATGTGTGAAATTTTTAATGGTTTTAATCAATATTTTATTTTGGGTAAGTGTTGTTGTTTTTTGTATATTAAATTAAAAAAAAAAAATTTAATTTGAATTTATTTATTTTTATTTTTTTTTTTTTTAAACTTGTGCTCTGTTAGTTTATTTAAATTAAAGAAAACAGCTCCTGTAGTAAACAACTCTATTTAAAAAATTTTTTTATTGCTTTTTGGTATTAAAAAACAAAAACTTTAGCTGCCAACCATACACGTGTGTATGTGTTCTTTTTTCGTGTATTATACATTTTGTTGTTGTCACAATTTTATGCTCTTAAACAGCATCAGTAAAAAATCTCTACCACAAAATTTCTCATTTAATGATGACATGTCATACATACACTATCTAGCCCCACTCTGCCTCTCTTGCTTAATGGTTTTACCACTTTTATTTCTACTCCCTATTTTTTCCCGTTAGGTTTTTCTTTTTCTTCTCATTTGTAGGTATGTAAGTATGTGTGTGTATGTGTAAGCAAGACCATTTACTATGTTATTAACTTTGTTGGTGCTCCTAATTGCGACTACCTAATTTCAGTTAGAGTTAGGAATTTTAAAATAGAAATTGTGATGGGGATAATTAATAGGAGAGTAAAAAAATTTTAAATTATTTTAATGTTTTCATAATTTTTTTTTGGATAAGAGCATACAAGTAAGTGTATTAAACGAAATGAAAAATAAAATTTTTAATTTATTTGTAGGGAAAATTCCAACAACAACGTGAAAACTTGCAACGAGCTCTATTTTCATTGCGAGCAAGGGTTTCTGCTGTATATGCTAGTCTACCACAGGGGCCCTGTTGTGTTTTAGCTAACCATATAAAAAATATTTTTCCTTATCACTGCTCCAAGCAAGTCTTTAGCAAAAACAAAACAAAAAACCTTCTTTTTAATCACACACACGGACGCACACGCAATAAAACCGTAAAATTATATACACATGCGGAAGCTTTTATCATCATTAACATCATCATAATTACCATTACCATCCCTGCAAACATTTTAAAATGAACTCAATTTATGTAAACTCTCCAACAAAACAGTTTAGGGTTTGTTTGTCCATAAGGTCTAATTATATTCTCTTTGAAATAAAAAATATCAAGTTTTAATTATTTAAACATTTTTTTAATGTTTTTCATTCTTAACGGCTGGTTAGCTAAATGCGAACGAAAACTTTTTTCTTTGTTTTCATTTTCATTAAAATTTTGCAAAAGAAGCTTTCGCTTAAATTTAGCTGAATAGACACTTAGATTTTATTTCTTAAGTGTAGAAAAATGTTTGCTTGGTTGCAGGAAAAACTACATAATAGTCGTTTGTACACAATAAAAAATGGAAAGTTGTACTCGTAAATAGTTGTAGTAAGTATTTAATAGCTATACTCCCAAATATGATGATACTACTGTACACCGTTTCCAATTAGAAAAATATTTTTTTGTAAAGTTTTTGGTAAAATTTGCAAAGAAAATAAACAAATAAAATTTAGCTGAATTTGGTGGATGCGTTCTGCAGTTTAGCGCTTAGCAACATATTTGGCTATTTAATTTTATTTATAGAGATTTTATGAAATCTCTGTCTCTTTTATATTACCATGCTAAGATAATTTGTTTTAAAGCTGTTAAACCTAAATAAGCTAGCTGCTATTTTGAAAAGTGGTATAAGTTTAATTTACAAAAAAAAAAAAAAAAAAAAAAAAATTAAAAAAATTCCGTAGTAGTTTTAGTAAGTCTAGAACTTACTAAAATTAAGGCTAACTAATTTTTAAATTTTTTAAAAACATGGACTTATAGTACTTTTATAAATAACAGCTCACATCTTACTTAGTTCTCCACCACAACTATTGGCAGATTTAATAACCTACTAAAAACCTTTACCCACAGCTATCTATCTCATATGTAACGAGGGCTGTTTAATTACTTATTGACTTTTTAATAAAAAAATTTTTTTATTTGCAAATTTGAAAAACACTGACTAAGAAGATTACGTTTTCTTAGTCAGTGTTTTTCCAAAATTTTTTATTCTTTTTATCAAAATCCTCGGTAATGACTTCTTCATTCGACTTAAATCTCTTACCACCCAGCCTTGTCTTTAGGTTTGGCATAGGAAAACAGTCGCATTAGGCTAAATCTGGAGAATATGCTGGATAGGCTAGCATTCATAGCCCAATTTATGGATTTTTGTCATAGCACTTGTGCCTTGTTTTTAATGCTTTAATCAAACCAAACGCAAATTAAATGACGCAGCTTGCTCAAAATTTGACATTATTTTATTAGAAAATAGTGGTTGACACCACCAGCAGTGTTGCATTTAAAGTTACTGGGAGGAAAATACAAAAAGCCCCTGAGTTATCACACAGCCCCCCTGACTAAGGACAAATTTTGGCTTTCGATATCGATAGAAGTTTAATAGTATTGCAATTTCGTGAGCTATGAAATGCCATAAATTGCCCCCTGATATGCATGCCATTTAGGGTCCTTTAAAGCCCTTCCAAAATAATATGCTCACAAAATTTTACATGATCTCCTAGAATTGGTGTGTAAAGCTAGTCGTCGCCGGATGGATGACACGAATTAAAAAAAATGTCGTCATGATTTGGCTTTTTCTTATTTGTGGTCTTTCTTCACTTGGTAAGAGTTGTTGATGATTTCCATGTACAACATGGAACGTTTAATTTACTACACACGAGTGAATATAAATTTCAGCAGAAATCCTCTTCTATCTATGACTGCTCAGAGTTTCTTTTTCATATCTATCTGCTGGCTGTCTATTAGATGTTTTCCAAGTTATAGAATTTTTTTTAAAGAAGAAAGAAGTAGGAATTTATCGCTATAAATAAATGTGTTTTATTGTTTGTTAGTCCCGTCCCACCATATGACTTGACTTGTTTGTCATTTAAAATTTTTATTTTAAGCCATAGTTTTCTATCTGTCTTGCAAGCATTTACTTATTTGTTTTATAACTTGTTACGAGTACGTGGAAGAGAGAGTGTATGAGGATGACAGAGGGAGTCCAGCAAGTTGCAGCAAGTAGGAAGAAACACACACAAAAACAACAAACGAACTATTGTTTTTATTAAAAAAAAATATAAATATGATTGTAACTCTACTTACAAGCAAAGAAGAAGAAAAAGTACAGACCGACTTTTACAATAAAAAGGAAAAAAGAAAAAAAATCACAATAACAAACAGGGCATTAACTTACTCATCACTACAATTAAATCACGTTATTTTCAGGTCTTTAGAGAGAAAACAACAGCAACACACAAAATACTCCCACTATATTTGCATTTCCTACAAATACAGTTAAAAATACGCAATAGCAATGCAAAAAAAAAAAACAGCAACAACAGCATAATAACTTTATGCCTCTGAATAAATGAGAAAAAACAGAAAAAAAAATCCGTTAAAATATTAAGGGAATTTCATTACACTCTGGAGGAAAAGAATTAAAGAAAAAAACCCAGAAAAGTATTTATATACTTTGAATGAAAAAAAAAAAAAATAAATTAAAATGCAAGCGAAAAAAATTATGCAGAACAAAAGAATTAAAAAAAATATTTTTTGTAGCTAAAGAAACCGTTTTTTTTTGCTTGAAATGCAAAAAAAGTTGTGATGGGAAAAATTTACACTTTGGGGTATTTGGTCACAAAAAAAAATTAAAAAAAAAAATCAAAAAATTAAAAAAACAAAAAAATAAATAAAAAGGCAAAAAAAAAAAAAATTAAAAAACCAAAAAAATAATTTAAAAAAAAACCCTAAAACACTTAAAATAAATAATTTTTTTTCTATTCATTAAACCAACAATAGAAGTTTATTATCCTTTGGCTCATTTTAATAATTATAATTTAGGCAAAGTAAAGTAAGTCTTACAGTACTGGGGAAAGTGGAAAGAAGGCAGAAAAGTTTTCTATTGAAAAATAATAGGTCTTATTATTCATTCCGTTTCGCGATTGCGAAAAGCATTTTTTGTGCGGAAACAAAATTTTGCAATTATTGATTCCGCAGTGTAGATAAATTTCTACATTTTCCTTACGCTAAAATTTCCTCACGGAAAGATAAAAAATACAAGAAAAAATACAAAATTTCGCAAAAATAAAATCAGTTTTAGTTCAATTTTTTTTATTTATTGAAAATTAATTTTCTTTTTGTTTATTGAAAATTTATTTTGATGTTATAATAAAAAAATACAAGTTTTCACATTAACACAATTCATTCACAATAGAAGACTTTTTAATTCACAAAAATGAAACCAAAAAACGCTAAATGAAACAAACTAGCTGAAATGTCATTACTTGTTAAAAGTAACAAGACAAAAATAAAAAAAAAACTTCACTATAAAACGCACTGTCGAAAAAGGATTTTCCAACCGTTCAGCCTCGCCCTCGCGCTGTGTCGGTATGTTTCATACATTTTTTTATGGGCATGAGAGTTTTTGACACATAAAAACTGCTTACCGTGCATAATTTAAGGTACAGTGAAGTACAAGAAAAATAAAAAATAAATCATTTATTAAAAAAAAAAAATATATACTAAAATATTTTTAATTAAAAAATTTTTGAACAAAATTTAATTATACTTTTTTTATTAAATTTTGTTAAAGTTTATGATTCCAAATAATGTAATGTTGGATAAAATTTTTTTAATTAAATATTTTTTATTTAAAATTTTTTAATTAAAATTTTTTTAATTAAATTTTTTTTAATTAAAAAAAATTTTTTTAAAAAAAATTTTTTATTAATATTTTTAGTACATTTATGTTGTTATTAAAAATTTTTTTTAATTGAACAAATTATTAGTATATTTTTTTAAGTTTTAGTACATTTTAGTTAAAATAAAATATTTTCAACATAAGTGTACTAAAAAAAATTTATAATAATTTTAACACTTTTGAAACAAAGGCTGTACTTATTTTTAAACGCATCTTTAAAAAAAAACAAAAAGTATTATATGACATCTCAATAATAGCTAGTTGGATGCTGGAACTGGCGTCACTTCATAGATAGCTGCGCTATAAGTATTTTGCTGTTGAAAATTAGGTTACTATTTAAAAAAAAAAAAAAGTGTTAACCTTGATTATACCGCTCAAGGTTAATTTTATTTATTTTATTTTTTATTGAAAATTTATTTTCAAATATTAAATTAAAAAAAAGAACACAAAATTTCCAAACAATTGTTCTGTTTAAATTTCTTTTAAATAAAATAAAAATAAATAAGTTTAAAAATTTGCAAGCATGATTAGTCAATAATCTATTTTTATTTGTGTATCACAAAGCATACAATTTTGATGAAAAAACAAAAAATAAAAAAAACATTAAGGTAATTCAGTAAGTTAGGCAAATGATGTTAAGGAAAAAAAATTTTATAAAAAAAAGCGAATTTTTTTGGAAACCCATTTGCACCACACTTTGAGTACCCTGAGTGGGAGCACAAATTTTTTTTTATTTATTAAACAAAAATTTCGAGTTTTGAGGTTTTTTCTAAAGCAAGACATTTTTGTTCAATTTTGAATCTTATTGAAGACAGTATGCATGACATGATCGTTCATATAGTCATGAACACTTCAAACTTAGCTTTAAAATATCGCTAATGCTTATTTTGTGCAAAGATACCGCGTTTACTTGTCGCTTTTTGCTCATTAATAAAAATACTTGAAGTGGTGGTCAACTGGGAAATCATTCGTACAATGCTTTCTCATCATTTAATATTTTTGCATTTCAACAACAATAAATATTTATGAGAGTTTAAATCTGAAATGCCATACTTCGCCCTTTTTAATTTGATTTTTATTGAAAATTGTGTTAATATTTTTTATGAGAAATTCTATTCATGTGTGTTCAATCAGCGACATTTTTTCTGGCTGTCGTTCTTTTAAAATTTAAATTGTTAAAAGAAAAAAAATTATTTGCATTCACAACAGTTTGTTTTAGATTTGGTGTCATGTTTGTTAATTATTTTCATTTAATATTCAATTTTTATTCTACAAGTAGTGCCTGCTGACTGTCTTACTGTGTTGCTCCTCTCTTTCTTCTCTCTCTCTCTCTCTGCTCACTGCTATTAATAGGAATTTTTCTTTAGTTTTTTCTTTCGTTGGTTATCATTTATTTGTAAGTACTACCCAATAGTAGAGATTTTTCAACAAAATTTGGGAATTTTTTAAATTCTTTTAACAGAATCGGGAAAAAGAAACACTTCGAGATAAGTTATTTTCGTTTTTAGTACCTACATCTAGTACTAAAATATTGTTTGAAATTGGTATTATTTGGCTTTAAAGCTGAATGCACTTACTTGCTTCGAACAAAATTTTTGTTCGCACAGAAATTTTTTTTCATAAAGATTGCAGTGCCTCTCACAAAAATAAAAGAAAATTTTAATTTTTATTAAGAAATTATTTTTTTCGGGATTTCATAATTTTGAAAATCTGGCAACTTTAAATTTTTTCCTTACACATTTTGCATAAATTAAAGCCACACGTAAGTCGCCTGTTATGTTTTATTTATTTAAATAAAAATGTTTATTTGTTGCCACAAACGTAACTTACAAGATGTTAGAAAAAACCAAAAAAACAAAAAAATTAAATAAAACGATTTATGGTCAGGTTTAATAAAATTTAATAATAAATTTTCTGTTGAGCGTTATGCTAATAATGTGCACGTTAAAGTTTTATTAAAAAGTGTTACTTAGCTTAACATGAAATTTCAGTAAAATTATTTTAATTCTTTTTAAGGAGCTTTTACAGCAATAAAAAAAATCTGAAAATTTTTTAAGGCCGCTTTGCACTATTCGCCGGAGTTTTTTCCCTTTCCTCTTGACATAAAAAAATTTCTCCCTTTTTTAACATAGAAAGTACTTAATAAAGGGCTGCACAAGCATACTTGAAATGGGCTACAAGCACTTTTTAATATAAAATATTACACATGTTTGTAGTATGTGTGGCTTTAAAATATGCTTGTCCAGCCCTTTATTTAGTACTTAAGGCGGTTACTCTCTATAGAAAACATCTCTTAAAAATCCAAAGACTTTTTATTACACTGTGAAACAGCCTCTAGCAACATATTTAAAATTCATTGTCAACACCAACTCTAACAATATGTTGCTTTAAGCCAACAGAATGTTGCTTAAAGACGAAAATTGCTTAGCATGAAAACATCTTTTAATTTTAATTAGTTTTGCATTTCCACAAAAAGCAAGCACTTGTACATAACAAGTACAATAACAACATCAATTGCTGGATTTTCTTCAATTTGAAATGAAAAGAAAGAAAAGCTGCCACTTGAAAATGTGGCTGCAAGCAAGCATTTTCCATTAACAAAAATTACATGCAACTTTGTGCTTCGTTTCTTTTTTCAACATCAACTAAATTTTTATTTGCAAGAAAATGCACATTTTCAGATACTTCTTCTTCCTCTTTTTTAATAAACGAATTTGTAAATGATCAATATAAACAAAAAAAAAAAAAAAAAAAAAAAAAAAAAAAAAAAGCAGCCATAAGCCACACAATATGCCTTTGAAACTGGGTCAACTTTACATTGATTACAACAGGGCTTTGCTCTTTATTTATTTCAGATTTTTTTTTTCTTTAATATCAAAACAGACAGACAAACACACATTTCGCCCAGACTATAAACATTATTTATTTATATAGAAATATTGTTAAAAGCATCCCAGCAAACAGTTTTATGCCAGTAGGGAGGTTGTTGATTTTACTCTAGTATTTTCTAATTAAAAGGAAAAAAAAGGGCAGAGGATGTTAAAAATTTGTTTTAAATTAAGTTTTCTAGATTTCTTTTCTCACAAAAAAAAAAAAATATTATCTGATTTTTCTTACACTCATTCTTTCCACACAAATTTTATTTAAAAAATTTTTTTTTTTATATAAGCCGTTATTTTCGACAATGATACAAGTCCACTTTAAATAAAAAACGAGTTAGCTGTAATTTTGTTAAGATATACCCAACATCTAACTAGAAGTGCTGCTGAATAATTTTTTAAAGTGGACTTATACCGATTTCAAAAATAACAGCTTTTATGTAGCTTGGCGTTTATTTTTTTTTTTTTTTTTTGTAAGGAAAAAAATAAGTTTTACGTACAGCTCTCATTTTACGCTTTGTCGCGATTTGTTCCGAACAAAATTTTTTTGTGCGAACAAATTTTTTTGTGCGAACAAATTTTTTTATATGTAGCTTGAAGTGTCTCTCAAAAAGAGAGAACTTAAACTGTACATAAAATATTCTCCAGAGAGTGTCACTAAATTCGGGGTAAAAGCTGCCATAGGCACGGGCACCTCCGGAACCGTTAGTTCCACAGAGGAAGCTTCATTAAATTGTTTTGTTCAACATAAGTGGGATAACGCAGCCTTTTTCGCATTTGAAATTCATATTTAAGATTTGGCAAATTTTTTGAAATGGCTTAATCGTGCGTGTAGCAAACTCTCTGCAAAAAACTTTATCTGGACAAAAAATTTTTCCAAAACAAGTGCGGCAACGCGGCTTTTTTCACATTTGTATTTCATATGACATGACTGCTTTGGCAAAATTTTTCAAAATGGCTGAATCGTGCTGTAGAAAACTCTCATTAAAAAAATTATTTTGTCTGGGCAAAAATTTTTTCCGAAACAAGTGGGTCACGTCAATCCACCTTAGAATTGTAAGAATTTCTTTCTATAGTCTATTTACAACTTGTCATAAATTTTTTGCTGGGTTATGCAGAACCACACTGTGTATGAGCACGAATATTTGTTTATATGTAAAAGCCATAATTATACTTACATAAATAGAAACATATTGCATGCATGGATATTTGCTTTAAACAAATGAATATAAAAGGTGAACCAAAAAAATATGGGAATTTAGTTTTAAAAAACAATTTTATTAAAATTTTTCATCAATTCACTTTGAAAATTATTTAATACTTTCAAAATTATATTAATATTTTTTTCTGTTCAAAAAGAACTTTTTTTTTCAACGTTAGGACATGGCTATTTTCCATTAATCCTTTTTTATGAAAAACACATTTTTAGCTTTTTATGCATTGAAATTTTATAGAAATTTGTTAAATAGTTGTAGAAATATGATAATTAGTTCTCTAGTAAATTGTATTTAAATTGCAGCCACCATATAACTACCTGCCATGTATCCTTTATTTAAAAAAAAATTAATTTTAGTTGCAGTTATAATTGAAATATATAAGAAAATTGGTAACTACTTATTGCTTTTTTTTTAAATTTTAGAAAAAAATTAATTTGAAAAAAACTCCTTTATTTTAAAACTTCAATTGTGACTTTAATTGCTTTCAGAATGCAGTGAAAATTTCTAAATAGTTCTAAAATTACAATATTTGTACCCACTGTTAAGTTCACATTAATCAGCTTAAGATTAGGCATACCCAACAAATGTCCTTTATTTTAAAACTTTAATTATGGCTTTGACTATGTTCAGATTTCACTGAAAATTGTTAAATACTTTTCAAATTGTAATATTATTTTCTACTGTTAATTTCGTATTAATTAGTTTAAGATTAGGCCTATTTGTCGCATATCCTTAATTTAAAAATTCAATTACATCTTCAATTTTGTTCAGAATGCAGTGAAAATTAGTAAATCATTCTTAAGTTATAATATTTGCAGCTCCTGTTAATTTCTCATCAATCGGCTTAAGGTTAGGGGTCCTGCCTTTATTTCAAAACGTAAATTATGGCTTTAATTGTGCTCAGACTGCAGTGAAATTTGTAAATAGTTCTAAAATTTTAATATTTGTGGCTCCGGTTAATTTAATAGCAATTTGTTTAAGGTTGGGATTACCGGCCGAATGTCCTTTATTTTAAAACTTCAATTACATCTTTAATTTTGTTTAGAATTCAGTGAAACTTGGTAAATAATTCTAAAACTACAATATTTGTACCTCCTGTTAATTTGACATTAATCGGCTTAAGGTTAAGCCTACCTGTCGAATGTCCTTTATTTTAAAACTTCAAATATGGCTTTAACTGTCTTCAGAATTTAATAAAAACTCAAAATTTTATAAAATTGAAGCCGTTTATTTTATTTGCGCTTCGACAGACAAACCGTTGGTTTTCCTGTGGCTTACAAAACTTAAACACTACGAACAAAATCTTTATTATCAAGCTGAAGAATTACAATCACCGACTTTAATTCCTTTATTTGTTACACCCTGTTGAAAGTGATTTTACCCGCCATTTGTGTTACAAAACGAATGAACACATACATACTTACAGACATTGTCAGCCTGCCAGTCATTTCAAACTGCCTTTTTTTTTTCTTCTATTTTAGCAACTTGTAACAGCTTTGATTTTTTTATTTATTTATTTTTTTTTCTCTTGCTTGAAACTGGAAAAATATGCTGATGCTCTTCCCACACTCCTTAATTTATTTAATCTTGATAGATTTTGTTGTATTTTTTCGTTTGTTTTCTTTTCAGCCAGCAAAAAATAATCAAAAAAAATTTTCTTTTTTGCTGCAAGTATGTGGAGTATGTCAAACATGTTTTACCAAATATTTTACTGAAAGAAAAAAGAACAACGAACACAATAAAATTGTAGACATTTTGGCTTAAAAATCCTTCTACAAAAAAGTAACAAAAAAGTTTTTAAAGAAGAACACAATTTTTTAACGATAGCAGAAAGAAAATAACTTGATGTATTTTCTGTACGTTGTTACGAGTATTAAAACCCTGGGGATACTCAAATAATGGTCATTATATTTCTTAAACTCAAGAAGTGACATGACCTAAAAATGGTTTGTTATATTTGATTATTAGGAAAATTCGAAACTCTGCAACAAACTTTGCTTCAAGTCTTGGCTACAACGTCTTCAAATTGGCTCACTAGTTTCAAAGATATTGTAGAAGTTGTGACGAAAAAAAAAGTTTTTATGCAAAATTTAAAAATTTTTAATTTTCCGAAAAAATTATTTAAAATAAAGTCAAGCAGTTATAGGCTAATTTTTTTTATAATCGTATAGCCTCATGGGTTCCAAACAAAACGAATCATACTTTATTGAAATCGGAGAATAACTTTTGATTTTATTTCATTTTGAAAAAAAAAAAAACACATCGTACAGGCGTATCACACCTGCCAGCACAGACGCCAAAGCAACCAACACCTAGCGAACGTCTGTGGCAAAATTTGTCTTTTACTGGGTGATAGATTGACTTAATTGTGAATAAAATCAAAAGTTCTTCAACGATTCTAATAAAATATAGCTCATTTTGCTTGGAACTTATGGCGCTATAAGCTGAAATAAAATAAAAAGTGAAGTTTTTATTCAATCTATTTTAAATAATTTTTTTAAAATTAACAATGTCTTCATTTTCCATAAAAAAAATAATTTTTCGTTACAACTTTTACAATATTTCTAACTATTGAGCAGATTTAAAAAGAATAAAAATACAACTTGAAGTGAATTTTATGGCGGAATTTCGTATTTTATTTTTTAATAAGGTTTTTAAGTAAGGTTCACGTACCTCTTGAATTAAGGAAAAAAGATTTTTAAGCGAAAAAACAAAGTTCATATTACATGAAAATGATTGAAATTTTTCTATTTTTATTGGAAAAAATTGTAAAATTTTGCTAGAAATTGTTGGATATTGAATTCGACGAATTTGTCTCAGATTTGAATTTTAGACTCCAAAATACTTTGAAAACAAATTACAGTTTGTAAACTTGTGTAGCTCTTAAGGCTTAGTTTTCCATAAATAATCAAAGTTGTAGGTCATTGGGTCAAGCTAATTTTAAATTATCTAGAACAAAATAATCAAACATTTTTTTGCTTGCAGGTACAAAATCAATGTGTTTGTTTTATGTATCTGTTGTTCATTTCATACCTATAATGCATGCCAATTGCTAAAAATCTTTTTTCCGCTTTTTTTGTAAATGTGTGTGTGTGTGTGTTTGTCGCCTTATCCTTTTATATTTATTACAAGTACACACACTCACACACAGAATTCTAGAAGAAAAAAAATATGCAAAGTTGAAAAAAAATGCTAAACAATAATAACGAAAGGAAAAAAAAAACAACAAAAACATAGCGAATTCAACATATGAAGAAAAAAAAATTAACGAAAAGGAAAAAATAACTGTAAAAGCACCGTAACTATGTTAAGCGGTCATAAGACACACCTTCGTACTTGTGAAAATGGCAAACACACACACATACAACCACACACACATTCATTCACATTGAAACACTCTCAATTACAAAACACACACATGCACAAAAAATAAATTTGAGCACATTTAAATAAAAAAAGGGTGTAATAAATGAAAAAGAATTGTGCTGCTATAAAGTGGATGCTAGACAATCAAATATTCAACGTCAAATTATGTATTTGGGTTGGTTAAAAAAATTAAATTGACTGATACACACATCAAATTGATTGATATCAATCTTATTTTTATGTGTAAAGAATTACAATTTGCTGCCGGCAAGAGGCATTAAAATAAAATTAATCAAATTTGCCGGCGATACAACACTTTTATTCTGATTGCACATCAAGAAAAAACTAAGATGATTGGATGAGCCAGGAGCCTTTTCCTGACACAAAGCAAAAAGTAATGTCAATCAAGAATTGTATTCCACCGATGTAGAAAAACAAAAAAAAAAGACAAGTTTCAAAATTTACTTCCTTTAATTAGACCTTTGTTTCACATTGAAGTCTACCAAAATAATAATTCAAAAACTTAACATTCAAAGAACAAAAGATGTAATTCTTATTCAAATATAAAGCAGGTAGAAAAAAATGTTACATATAAATGCATTAACAAGCATATAAATTATATACGCACTTAAAGCTACTTTTTTTTATATAGATTTTAAATGAGTGTAGCGATAAGCTGTAAATGATAACAAACAGATTAAGTTTATTATTGTTTTTGTGGCTGAATTTGTACAAGGCATGAAAGACCTTGTAGGAAATATAGCCTTAACTCCAACAATGATAAAATAAATTTTTTTATATTGGTACTAGCAATAAAAAAAAAACCAATTTGTATGAGGGACTGTAAAAAATTAATGGAAAATATTTTTTTCCATTTCTATTTTAAAAATTACGCAAAAAAATGATAATTAAAGAAGTGATGCCAGATAAGCAAACTTTGCTGTTATAACAGACCAGCAAATTTTGCCCAAAAATTAAACTAGTTTTGATTTTGGTCAAATTCTCACAAAACGTTTCTTTTTTTTTTTAAATGGCCATCACATATTTTTAAAAAACACGCACACACACTTATGATTGACGTTGAAATTTGATAGTCTAGCACCCACTTAAAATGTATGCCAGTTAATGAGAGAGTTGCTGTGTGTGTTGCTGTTGTAGCAGAGTTTATTTTGTTAAAAATAAAATAAAAAAATTTATTTAGGTTTAACACTAGATAACAGGAATAAAATTGTTGCTTTTGCTTTAATTAAATTTTGTTAATTAGCCGGGGAGGGGAGTTTCCATTTGAAATAGGAAATGACACACAGGTGTCACGAGAGCAGTTTAACTGCAACCAACAAACATTTTGCTATAACATTGTGTTGTTATAGCCCAAGTCGCATCAAAAAAAAATTTTTTTTTTGGCTAAAAGTCAGATATATATATTTGAGCTTCAGCCTAGTTTGTTTATAAACAACAAGAAATTTAAATTAAAAAAAAAATATTTTTGAAAGTGTAATAAGTCCCCTTTTTCCAAAACATGAGTCAGCCGTAATTTCAGTTAAATGTGGTCTTACATACAAATAAAATTACTGCCAACTAATTAAAAAAGAAAAGTGGACTTATACCACTTTCAAAATTAATAGCTCATTTTTCGTCTGACTTCAAATAAAAATTCTTACGGAATTCCAGGCATTCAAGCATGTATCAATAACATTTTGTTGAATTTCCTGAGACAACAGTCGGGCAACTTGAACAGGCTCCACTCTCTCAAAATATTAAGTTGCAACAGGCTTTTACCTTTTCTTTTATATTCCATATGTTATTCTTAATATTTTTTTAAAGTCAAATAAAGCTTTAAGTCAGGCGAATTTCTTCAAGGTGATATCAAGAAAGCATACGTGCGTTGCAAGTTTTTTCCTGATTTGTCAAAATTGCGTATGGCCGGAGTTCATAAACCAGAGACTTATTTTTAGACAAATCACAAATATCTTAAACACAGAGGACTTTGAGGACTCCAGCTTGTGTGAATTCGCCTTGGCTTTACATTACGAAAAATTGATTGCAAAATTGTTTACAATTTTAAATTTTTGGTGGGAAATGTTTGCTGGGTATAGCAAGATTACATGTCATAGAAAACATTGTAATTTTCAAGTAAATTATGTAATTTCGTGGCAATTGTAGAACTTCAATAAATTATTTTTAGTTTTGAAAATTTTCCTTTCAAAATTTTATTAAGCAAAATAACGTGAGGGCAGCTAAGGAAGCACATTTTAAAATTGTTAAATAATCATCATGTGTATGCTGCAAGGACTTTAAAACTTTGTGTCTCTAACATTGAAGAATTTAAAGCTGCTTCTAGCACAAGCCTACAAAATTATGGTATTTGTTGGCTTTGCCCAGGGTTCCACAGCTGTTAAATGTGTGATAAAAATTACGCATTGTGTCACTGGTGTGAACCAAAAAAAAAATATGAAGCGATTGGCTCAAATTCTGCAAAAATATTTGCTTTAATTGTCGCATTTAAAGTCCAAAAGCATAATATTTTTGTGCTTTTAATAAAAAATATTTTTGTGCCATTAAAAATTTAATAGGAAAAAGAAGTAGGAAAAGCACTACAACTACAGTTTAGAAGCACTTCTGCTTGTGAAGAGAATGAATTAATGAATTAAACATCAGCATGTCAGTAGATAAATTTACTGCAACTAAACAAAATTAATGAGAAAAATGAAAATCTTCCTGACTTTATTCCCAAATTGGACAAGGCCGGCTGTAACATGAAGGTTTATATGTCAGGGATGGTTGCTATACCACTAGAAGCATCACCATACTTGAATACTATCAAAGCAAGGTGAATACTAGCTGGCAGGGTCTTAAGATTTTGCATGCCGGCAAGCTGGCACTGCCCTTCAACGTAAACTATCCAGGTAAATTCTCTGCAAATGCCCGGCTCTTCTGGCTTCTAAACACACAAATTTCTCGACGTACACTTTATGAATGAACCATCTAGGACATCAGGGATAAGAGAGAAGAGAGATAGGGAATCTTCTCAAATATCTTAGTGTCACAGAATGGGTCTAGATCATTTTATTATTCGTTTTTCAAAAAAAAAATCTTAAGGCACCATTGAAACCTGCAAGTCAAGATGCAAATTGTCACATGCGATATGACAGAAAAGCTATCGATATTTCAGTCTTATAAAACCTAAAAAAAAAATAGAAAATTTTGATAAAAGTGCAATGAATAGGCCATGTATGTGAATGGCTGAGAGAAAGAAATAAAATAAATCAAATTTTTAAGAATTGCTGGATTAATTTGCATTAATTTGCTGAATGAAAAAATAGCTGGATTTACTATTAAATTAAGAATCCTTGTTAGCCAGTGTAAGTGCAAGCAAACAAACCAGATCATGTTTATTTAGAGCAGGCATGTTAATTTCGCTGCTACTAGGTCACACAAAACAAATTTTGTATGTGTGAATTTCATTGCAAGTGGGTTTGTATGCGTGTGTGTGTGACTATTTTATAAATTAGTTTGTCCTTTATCATATTTTCATGTGCAAATATTATTTTTTCCAAGCAAATATTTATGAATTATTTTTTTTATCTCGATTAAAATTATTTTATTGCAATAAAACTTTAATGATTGAATAAATAGGGGCTGACTACGGGTGTCGTTGTTGTGATGAAAACAAGTGAGATGTGACAACGTCAGCCATATGTTTAGCTGCTTGCAAATACACCTACGAGCATGACACTTGCAATAGGGCAAAATATTTAAAATATTAGGGAATTCATGTCAATATATGTACGTACAAATTTGTATTTTGCAAATATATATAGTGAGTAGACTTGTGCTCCGTAGTTCATTTTAGTGAGCGCTCTATTTAGTTCAAAAATTAAAAAGTAATAGTTCGTTCAATTAGTTCATTTGATCTTTTGTATCTTTATCACTTATAAAGGGTGTATTTTATAGACGTATAGAACTTTAAGTTGGAATTACTGTTCAAGATGGCGACCGATTTAACAGCTGTCAAGTGATTTATTCTCAGTTTGGTTTGGCAATTCATCATGAATAGACTCACGCCTGAACAACGCTTGCAAATAGTGCAATGGGCCCAAAACGAGATTGCCGTTGTTCCCGATTTTCATAAACGGATTTTATTTAGCGATGAAGCGCACTTCTGGTTGAATGGCTACGTCAACAAACAAAACTGCCGCATTTGGAGTGAAGCTAATCCTCAAGTGTATGTCGAAACACCGTTACATCCAGAAAAACTGACTGTTTGGTGCGCTTTATGGGCTGGTGGAATCATTGGTCCGTACTTCTTCAAAAACGATGATGGCCAGAACGTTACAGTCAATGGTGATCGGTATAGGGCCATGATTACTAACTTTTTCATTCCTGAATTAAACAACCTGATGTTCAGGAGCTGTGGTTCCAACAAGACGGCGCAACATGTCACACAGCTCGTGCCACAATCGATTTACGTTTTGGACCTATGAATTGGCCTCCAAGATCTTGTGATTTAACACCGCTAGACTACTTTCTGTGGGGCTATGTAAAGTCATTGGTCTATGCGAATAAGCCACAAACGCTTGACCATTTGGAAGACAACATTCGCCGTGTTATTCCCGATATACGGCCACAAATGTTGGAAAAAGTCATCGAAAATTGGACGTCCAGATTGGACTACATCCGAGCCAGCCGTGGCGGTCATATGCCACAAATCATATTTAAAATGTAATGCCACAAGATTATCTTTCGGATAAATAAAATTAATGTCAATCGAATAATCCATCGTTGTTTTATTGCAATTTAAAGTTCTATACGTCTATAAAAAACACCCTTACTTTTGATTGTCATTGAACGTTCTTTGTTATGTAAAATGATATCGAATAGGGGTTGAAAGGAATTTTTTACGAAAATAGAAAGCAAACCAACGAAACAAAATTCGAAAAATTTTTAAATATTGTTTTCGATTTCTTTTTTTATAATGTAATTCAAAAAGTACTTTAGTCACTATTGCTAAAAAAAATTAAGATTTAATTTTAAAATCTTAAAATTAAGCTTTTTAGCCTTCGTCATTGTTTTCGTTGAAGTTTAGATCGTTTGTTCATTTATAGGTCGTTCATTTAAAATAAAGAGGAAGGAAATGAACTATAGCAATTCAAAATGCGGACTAGTTCGTTCAGTTCAAAAATGTGAATAGTACAATGTGAATAGTTCGTTCGTGTACTACTCAAGACTAATAATGAGCATATTGAACTAGATCGTAAGTGTGCTTTTTAAATTTTCCAAATTTTTGCTTGCAAACACCAAAATCAATGTTAAATTAAAACTAAATGCCTTTAAAAAAAAAAGACCAAAAATTTTCTTTTTAATAAAATAATTTTCTAACATTTTAATTTTTCATATTTTTTTTTTTATAAAAATTGCATGATGACTAATTAAATATTTAGAAAGAAAAAAAAAAAGAATTAAAATACAAAATTAAAATTGTGATATCAGACTAATGAGGTAATTTAGCTAAAGGGGATAGATGATGTTGAATAGATGCAAATTTAGATACAAATACACAAAATGATGATGCTCATGTTCATGTTCATAAATTATTTTGAAAACACGAATTTATCTATTTTTAAAATCGTCAACTAAAACAAAAAAATTAGTAAAAAAAAAAAATTATTTTTAATAAAAAGGAGATACAAATTAAAACTTTTTGAAGCATTAGCGTTTAACCTGCTACATACTTCGTCAACGGAGTAAAAAAATTTTTGATTTTGTTAAAGACCATTTAACTTTAGTTTAGAAAAGACTTACAAGTATTTATTACACATGTTTGTACTGATGTGTGGCTTTCAAGTATGATTTTGCAGCCTTTTATTTAAAACAAAGTAAAAAATATCATTTTAATGATTTTTCATTTTGCTTTGAAATTTAAAATTTTGTCAAAAAGTCTGCTACAAGTTTGACAATTTTTTTTTAAATAAATTTTCTAACTTGTCGTTTATTTTCTATAAAATAGCGATAAATTTTCTACTTTATTTAAAAAATTTTTTACTAGTGCTGCAGGAAATTTTAAAACAATTTCCCTCCCCCTCTCCCGTTTTTACCACAGAACCAAAAAATAAATTTAAACACTTTTAGCTAAAAATAGATTCATATTCCAGCCTTTAATAGTGAAATCTAAGAAAAAAAATTTGTTTTACATTTAAATTTGAAATAAAAGTTGTTTTACAATATTTAAAACAAAAAGAAAACTAAAAACTTAATGATTTGAAAATTTTTTAATATTTTTTCTTCTCCAGAATTTTTAATTTTTTTGTTGGTTTTATTTAACAAACAAAATTTAAATGGGTCATAATTTATTGTTGGCTTTCTTTTTCTTGACAAAACACTCTTGTATTTCTTTTATTTATGGGTTCTATTTTATTTTATTTTTTTTTTTTACTTTTATTTTTTTTTGTGCTTAAAACGATTTATTTAACAATTTTTTTTTTCTAAATTTTTTTAATTGAAAATATTTTTTGGTTACACTAGAGCACAGCAAAAAAAAAATTTTTTTTTGGACCACCAGCATTTTTGTAAAAATCATTAAATTATTTATCTAAATAAAATTTGAGAAAAAAATCGTAAAAAAATTATTTTTTAACAACAATAAAATAAAAAAGAGGAAAACAAAATGTATAAATTTTGTGAGATTCAATGTAATTTTGAGAGATTTAAAAGTATTCCAATACTGATAATAAGACATAAATAAATAAAAAATAAATAAATAAAAAATAAATATTAGAGAGGTGTACAAGTTTGCTTCCGCCGTTTTGCAATAGATGGCTGTAGCGGTAAGTGGTAGTCGAAATAAATAGATCGTAGATGTCATACAATAAGCTTAGGTATTTGTAAACATAACGGCATCGAAATATTAGTCGATTTGTGTCTGTATCATAAAGTTATTCTCAATTAAAAATCTCAGCTTACGAGCCAAATTTTCCTCATTTGCGAGAGGTTTTAATTTCCAGCTTTAATATGAAGAAATCTGCGGCTGAGGCTCATTGAATACTCTTAAATATCTATGGTGAAGCCGCTATTAGTGAAAGAACGCTTTAAGAACGGTGATTTTGACTTCGAAGACCGGCATGGCGCTGGAAGAGAGAAGCTTTTGGAGGCATTACTTGGTCAAGATTCATGTCAAACGAAACAAGCATTGGCAGAATCATTGGGAGTGCAGCAACAATTTATTTCAAAAGGCCTGAAAGACATGGGAATGATGCAGAAACAAGGAAATTGAGTGCCGTACGAGTTGAAGCCAAGAGATGTTGAACGACGTTTGTTTGCTTAAGAACAGCTGCTTACAAGCCCAAGACGGAAGGAATTTCTGCATCGCATTCTGACTGTTGACCAAAAATGGGTTCATTACGATAATCCCAAGTGCAGAAAATTATGGGGATATCCCGGCCATACTTCCACGTCGACGGTCAAACCGAATAATCACGGTTCCAAGGTTATGCTCTGTATTTGGTGGGACCAGCTCAGCGTAGTGTATTATGAGTTGTTAAAACCGACTGAAATAATCACAGGCGACGGTTGTCGAACGCAATTAATGCGTTTGAGCCGAGCATTGACAAGCAAACGGCCACAACAGCATGACATTGCTCGACCCCATGTTGCGAAAGTGGTCAAGAAATGGGAAGTCCTAACCCACTCCCTATATTCTCCAGACGTTGCTCCCTCGGACTATCACTTGTTTCGATGGCACACGGCCTGGCTGGCCAGAAGTAAAAAATTGGATCGATTTATGGATCGCTTCAAAAGATGATCAATTTTTTCAACGCGGGATTCGTACGCTGCCCGAAAAATGTTAGAAAGTAGTGGCCAGCGATGGACTTTGAATCATAAATGTATAACCAGTTTATTACAATAAAGCCTCGAATTTCGGAAAAAAAAACGGCGGAAGCAAACTTGTACACCTAATAAATAAAAAATAAATAACCAAAAAACTTATTTGTTGCTGGTGTTATTAAAAACAAAAAAAAAAAAAAATATTAACGAAACTTACGAGTAATTCACTGAAAATCGGAGTAGCTATTTTTTTCTTTTTTTGGTTTGTCATGAAAATGCATTTAGCCAATCAACATAATTGAAATTAAGCGCAGAAAAAATTAATTTTAATATAAAAATTATGGATTAAAAAAAATTAAATTAAAAAAATAAAAATTTATAAACAATAACGCAATTGTTTGTATTTTTCAATTAAATAAAAAAATTTTTTTTTATTTATCTTCTCATGTAAATCTTAGCCAACATTTTATTTCACATAGAAATTCTATCCTTGACCTTTTGCTGAAATCTCAAAAGATTATTTTTCCTATTTTAAAATAAAATATTTACAAAAGCAAAACGTGTATTTTCTTATTGTAAAAATGCACATGAATTAATTTCCTTCCCCTTTGAAATGCGCACGCAACGTTTAATAAGCATTTTTATTTACATAAAAAAAGACAAAACAAAATGATTTATTTTTTAACCCTTTAAATACTAAAAACTCAAAAGGGTCCCCTAGATTGGTGGGTACTGTAGTAATCCATTCTTTAAAATTTAATTTCGATTCTAAATTGATTTTTCTGCCTCATTTAGACAAAATCATAGCAAAAGCTAAGCTTTTATGAATTCAGTGAGCCTTACACGTTTAATGTGCTATATTCTGCATATGAGAGTTATAATCAGGAATAAATGGCTATAAAGTCCCCATTCCTGACCATCATTCACATACCTCATTTGAACTTTATTCAACCACCACCTTCTTATGAGTCACATTGTCTTCACTTAGGCATAATCAGCTTAGAAAAGAGACGTAAAGTTCAATCCATGTAAATTGTTTGCCCCGAACTTTTAAATGTTATCTCGTTTTTGTGTAGCAGTTTTATGCTCGTAGAAATTCAGTTGCTGTATAAAATTAAAACAAAAATCGAAAGGGACTTAGTTACCTGGTCACTAAGGTCAAAATAGGTTTATTGTGGCTCTACTCTGATCTTACAAATTCTCCTTCAGTGTAGTATTACTTAAGCATTCAAAGACTTGCTTATGTGGTTTGACCGCCATGTCAGACAGTTGTAGGCAGTGATTTTCTAAGTAAAGAAATCAGGTACAAATTAATAGCCCGTTCAGCGATGTCACAAGAAAACCTAAGGGAAGGAAAGCAAAGCACATTTGTAAAAGCAAAAACAATGTACCAACATTGTTTGCTTTTGTTAGCTTAGGTTTTCTTGTGACATCGCTGAACAGGCCATAAAATTTATCTGTGTTCTGCTGTCACTTCGTCTGCATTACAAGGCCACTCAGTCAGTCAGTTACAGTAGAACTCTAGCATAAGCGCTGCTTAATTTTTGTGTCATTCCCATTCACAAAAAGTATAGACTTTTAGTTACATCATTCTGACTTTTATTTTAAAAATTTTATTGAAAAATTTCCCTTGAAAATTTTCTTGACTTAATTTTTTATTAAAAACTATTTTCTCAATGGCGAACGCTTCATGGGTTATTAAAAAGCCTGCATATTTTCGTATGAATTGTGATTGTTTGTTTTAATTATAGAAAAAACATTTTTTTTTTTTGGTTTTTAAAATTATTTGCTTTCAAATCATAAATATTTCGCTTAAAAACATTTTGCTGACATCATAATTTTAAACACTTGCTGTGAATGAAAAACAATTATCGTTTCCCATTTTATTTCAACTCACTTACGGCTTGAAAAATGTTTTAAAAAGTGAAAAAAAAGAAATCTATTTCATTGCATTTCATTTATGAAGTGGAGACAACAATAAAGCGCTAAGTAGAAAATAAATTTTAGTTTTTGTTAATTGTTAGAATTTCATTCACCGTGTATTTTATTTTGTTGGGGTCAGTCATCATCCACCCACTCATGCACTCACTTATATTTTTTTTATTCGTTTTACGAGTAATTGTTGCTTGTTAGCGGCTCAGTGGTTTCGTGTTTCTTTTTTTTAAAAGAATTTTTAAAATTAATAATTAGAAGCGTCTAATTCAAAAGCCTCTTTAATTAATTTGAAATGTGTTTGTGGCATAATTTAGCCTGCTTTAAATTTGTGTCTCAATTGTTGTTAAGCAGGTTCGCATTCAGTTGAAAGTTTTAGCGAGGGAATTTGAAAGGAAATTTCATATCACTGGAATAATATTAATAAACTAAGCTTATCCAAGAATATTTCTTATAACTTTGAATTTGAAATTAAGATGAGAACCAAGGCTTCTCTACAGCCAAAGATAACTTGGTAGAAAAAGAGTCCCAAGTGTTGCTTTAATGAAGGCCCTGCTTGCGTCTCAAGACTTCTCGAGAGAACTAATTTTTTCAGTATGACATACATGCTATCGCCTCTACTTAATTCTAATTCCAAATTCTAAAGCTTCTTTGCAGTCAAACTGAAGCTTTGGGTCTGAAGTCAAGTAATTTGGTTTAAAAAAAAGCGCCTAAATTACAACTTCTCTACAGCTAAAATAAAGGCTTCTCTATAGCCACAATAATTGCCTAAAATTTTTAATTATGTTGCGCATACTTTGGGGACAGTCATGTATGCCGGTTTTAATATTGACGAGTCACTGCATCATTGTTGCACATGCCATCATACATCGAAATAAAAAGCATATCACTCTACTGTGCTATGAGCTTGCTCTCTCACAGATAAGAACGGTTTTCTTGGGTAGTCTATTACCCTCTGAATTTGACATATAAGCCGTTATGTTTGAAAGTGGTAGAAGTCCACTTTTTAGAAAAATATTCAGCGATAATTTTAGTTTAATGGTGTTCATATATCTTACTAAAATTACCGCTAATTAAATTTTTTTTAAATTGGACTTATACCACTTTCAAACATAACGGCTGTGACGTGACTTTAGAGACTCGTTTTTATATGATAACTAGAGGAAATGTGTAAGAACTCTTTACTCTCTTCTACAAGCAGCACTAAAAAGCCTTACAGGACTTAAGTGAGTTGCTTGCCTGTACAACCTAACTTGACCTAAATTCATTGATCTTGATTTTTAATTTTTTTTTTTGCATGTTTAAAAATAAGTTATTTAAAACTACTCATGGTCGTTTATAGTTCATTTTCCAATTTTCGCTGTTTGTTTAAAATATAAAAATTCAAAGCGAATTTTTCAATAGATTTTGAAAAATTCTTAAACCAAAGAAAAACAAAAATATTTGCAGAACAATAACATTTTTTTCTTTTTATTCTTTTTGATTCTTTTTCTTAAAGGTCATTGGTTTAACAATTGTTATTGCCTCCGCCTGGATGCTAACAGATCCCACGTTTGTGTTGTCAATGACACAGTCATACAATCATTATTTCATCGCTTTGTATGTGTTTTTGGGAATCGGTATTCTAATCACAATCGGTGCTTTCTTTGGCTGTTGTGGCGTCCTAAAAGAATCCCAGTGTCTGCTGGTGTCGGTAAGTGAAAGAAAAAAATTAATTTTAATTTTTAATTTAAGATTTTTTGGACTTCCTCCCACACACACACACACACACTCACACAAGATTAAATTAAAATATTTTTTTTAATCAGCAAAGCAAGAGGCCAGCCCGCACACATTCAATTAGAGAAAAGAAAAGTTTTAATCATGACAAAAGTATTTCAATTGAATTTGTGTTTGTTAGTTTTACATGTAAAAACTTTGAAACAATTTTTTTTTTAATTTGAATTTTATTTCATAAATTTCTTTATATTTTATTTTTTAAACTCTTCATGAACTTAATAATTTCTTTCTTTCTTTTTTTTTTTATCTCAAAGTTTTTCTGTGTAATTTTGGTGGTGATGGTGGCACAAATAGCCGCTGGCGCTTGGGCCTTCCATAATAGAGATAAACTTGATGACATTGTTAGAGCTTCAGTGAAATATTCTGTACAAGAAGAGTATGGCCAATCAAGCATGAGTTCACGTACGGTTACTTTCGATACGCTACAAAAGAATGTAAGTATTTTTTATAAAAAATAAAATGTTTTCGTTGCACCCACGTAATTTAAAACAAGTAAAGTGAAAGGGAACTGTACCGAATCTGTTACAATTTTTTTTAATACTTATCACGTTTGTACAGCAACATTAATTTCTTTTGTAACACAACATACGCTTATGAGTGCAGTACATGTGGCTACCACCCAACAAACACACACATAAAGTTTTAGAAAATGTCTCATTTTCTTTAAATATAAGACTAAAAACAGCAATCATCATTAAATCAAGAATTAAAAAAAAATAAATTATTTTCAATTAAAAATAGGGAATCCCTTAAGTCTAAATGATTTATAGATAAAAAAAATTTTTTTTACTATTCTTATTTCAAACATTTTGTTCTAAAAATGCAAACTTTTTTCTGAAAATAACCATCTAATTTATTTAAAAGTAACCGGTTAATTTTTATGAGAATAACTGGCTCATTTCTCTGAATTATTATTTTGTTGTTGTAATTAAAAAAAAAAATTTAATATTTTTTTTAAATAACCGGTTAGGCTTTTTTTAATAACCGGTTTATAACTTTTTGTTCAAAAAATGTTCACATTTTTTCTAAAAACAACTCATTAATTCTTTTGAAAGTAAAGGCTTAGTTGTCGTAAAAGTAATCGGTTTATTTTTCTGAATATTCATTTTGTATTAACAGGGTTTTATTCAGAATATTCATTTTGAATTAACCGGTTTTTGTTGTCAAGCAAAAATTACAAAAAAAGGGCATCCTTTTACACCAAATAATTTTTTTTAACTTAAAGTTTTTTGTCTAAAAATGCATAAATATTGTCTGAAAATAACCGTTTAATTTATCAGAAAATAATTGGTTACTTTTTTTCAAAAGACCCGGGTCATTCCTATGAATAGTTATTTTGTTGCCGTACTCTTTTATTTCAAATTTTTTATTCTAAAAATGCTAATATTTTTGTGAAAATAACCGTCTACTTTATCTTAAAATAATCGGTTAATTTTTCTGAAAATAGCCGAGTCATTCTTCTGAATTACTATTTTCTTGTTGTAATTTTTATAAAAAATTTTTTTCAAAAATTAAATCTTTTGAAATTAACCGCTTATATTACGTAAAAGTAACCGGTTTATTGTTCTGAATATTCATTTTCAATTAACCGGTTTTTGTTCAGAATATTCATTTTGAATTACCTGGTTTTTGTGTTGTTATACTGAGTTTTCGTATGCAAATAACTGGTTTTTGTTGTCAATCTAAAATAAAAATAAAAATATTTTCAACTAAGAATAGGGTTTCTTTCTGTTTAGATTAAACGGTTCGAAACCAAAAAAATTTGAAAAATTTTGTGATAATTTTTTTTCTATTTTTATTTTTTCAAATAACCGCTTAGATTGTCTGAAAATACCGGTTAATTTTTCTAAAAATAACTGGTTTGTTGGTTTGAAAAGTCATTTTTAGTTAACAGACTTTTGTATTGTTAACTGGAGCTTATGCGTGTACATAAGCGGTTTTTTTTTTTTGTAAGACCTCGTTGGTACACTTTTTTCGCCGTGACAATAATCACTGTTGATGGCAATTTGACTGTTTTTATATGAAATAATTTCTAGTTTTCGATAGAAGTTGTTGGCCTCAGGCTAATGTTTAAAATAAAAAACTAGACTGCTAAGTTTTTGATTGGTCTTGCTTTCTCAAACCGGTTATTGTATAGCACACTCTTTTTTACGATAAAATTTGTTTCGCTTCGTTTTAACTATTGTTTTATAATATCCGGGTTTTCTGCATTGTAAGCCAATTTTTTTTCTAAAAATAAGCAGGGTGCAACTGGTAATATTTGATATCGAAAGAAATCGAACAAAATTTTTATCTTTTTGTACGAACTAATTTGCAAATGTCGATAAAACTTAATTGATATCGAATATGAAGACTTGGCTTTAGGTTTTTTGGGGTCTGCGAAGTTAATTGTTGTTGTTCACAATGATTTGTCTATAAAACGTAGAAAAAAATTATGAGTTAAATTTAAAGGTTCACTTTTTTGATTTAACTTTTTTTCTTGATTAAAGAAGAGGGCGGTAGCCATGAGTCTTCAATATAAATAATGCCCTTTTTGTTTTTTATTTTGCAGTTAAAATGTTGCGGTGCAGATGGACCCGGCGATTGGGCCACCAGTCGGTTCAATAATGTGGATCGCACAAATATTGTGGACATTGCAATTTCTTCCATGAATGTTTTCTACAACATACCCGAATCCTGTTGTAAGGATGAGCTTAAAGAAAATATTTGTGAAATGTCGAGAAAATTAAAATTCGGTGGAGCCCTTAATGCTGCCATACACCAACAGGTAAACAAATTTACGGAAGAGGGTTTGAGATTGTAAATTAAAAAAAAAAAAATTTATTTATTCTTTTTATTAATAAAAAACACAGGGCTGCGTTGATAAATTAATTGAATTAATTTATGAGAATTGGATTTTGTTATTTGGCATTACTGGCGGTGTTATTTTCTTGGAATTTTTGGCCTTGACTTTCTCTTTAAGTTTATGCTGCGCCGTTAGAAGTCAACAGTACAAAGCCTGAGAATTACAGAATTCCCACAGGGAAATATCTGACGATGAGAAATACTAACCGTACTCGTTAAGAAAACAACAACAACATGAAAAGCAGCAACAGCAACAACACCAACAGTATCAGCAACATAAAAATAAATTAAGAATGAAACAATATTGAATTTAAATAGAAAGTAAATGAATGAGAGATAGAGGGACAGGGAGAGAGATAGTGAGACAGTATGAGAGGTTGTCAGTCAGGTGAGCAAATGAAAATAAAGGAAACGAATGCAGTAATTTCATTTAAATTAAGTGGTGAAAATGGTAGACAAGATTTTAAACTGAAAAAAGGAAATCAAAATGCATTAAAGAAAACGAATAAATGCTTGTTAAATTGAAATGTTTGAATATTTAAAATGTAAAAGAGAGAGAGAGAAGAGAAATAAGAGTCACAAAGTGTTTTTTTTTTTTTTTTTTTTTTGTGAGAAACTAAAATGTCCAATCTGCAAATCATAAGCAATTTCTATGTAAATAGCAAAATCATGAAAAATAATTAAATAATTTTTTTTAAAGCTTCTTTATGTAAAGCAAGTAAAGGAAGGAATGGTACAAGTACTGAAATGAGAGACGCTTCATTTGACAAGACAAAAAATTTTCTGGAAAATTTTTGCGTGAATTTATTTAAAAATTTTAAAGAAAAATTTTCGATTAAGAAGGACTATTCAAGAAGGCACTTACAATACCTACAAGGAGACCAGGCATACAATCAAATTGCTGTTTTCATTGTAATCATGCATGTTTCGGGTAATAATTCATTTGATTTGACATGTCGTTCACTGAAAGAAAAATGCTTTATTTTTCAACCAGTGACTACGTTTCATTAAACTAATGTAACTTTTAATTGATTCTGTAAATAATTTCATTAAATTATTGAATATTTCTATAAAATATTTCATTAAATTAATGAATATTTCTATGAATAATATCATTAAATTAATGCATATTTTTATGAATAATTTCATTAAATTAATGAATATTTCTATGAATAATTTCATTCTAGTAATGAAGTACTTCATTGAAGTAATGAAAAATTATGAATTTTTTTCATTGTATTAATGAAAAAAATTCTTGTTGTGCCGATTAAGAGATGATCTGGTCGTCTGGGTAATTTTTATTTAAAATCCTGGGACAGAAGTCAAATTGTTCTTTAACTCGAAGCTGCTTTGTAAGCAATTTAGCTTAAGTTTTTTATAAGAAGATTTTCTCTGTTGCAAACAGAGGTAGTCAGGGTTTTTCACTCGAACCTTCGCCATTTGTCAATCGGTCGAGCTGAACTTCAAAAGCAGCTTGAAGACACCAACAACAAACAGATTGGTATAAAATACTTTTCTGTAATTTGAGTGGGCATTTGAAAAAATTTTATTTCAACAGCTACACGGACAGACGAATTATTCTACTAACTATAAGGGGATCTAGAATATATAAAACGATACCTGTACAGTGTAAAAATTGAATTACAAGCTTAGATGAAGGCTATAAAAAGAAATTATGATTAGGCGCTAAATCTAGCCTTTCGTTATGGAGCGACATTTGAAATTTCATTGGATTATTCAATTTTTTAAAATTTTTCTTTAAAATTTTGTAAGTGCGAGTACTTGCTTCCTTAATATTAAGCCAAATATCATAAAAAACATTTATATTATGATATTTTTCATTAATATTTTAACTTCATTTTCTCTTTGTGAATAGATTGATTGGTGGTTGTTGTTTTCTTAAAACGATCAAA